>CM068834.1:80338355-80673355 GCA_028554795.2 Sinohyriopsis cumingii | reverse complement strand
GTATGGCAATTGGATAATGCTTGAATAAAAGTGTCATAGACAACAAGAACAGCACTTACATGCCATCAATCACACATTTTCATTTAAAGTAAAAGATGTACACACTGCTGTGTACTATTTATATACAGGCTCCTGCCAGACATTTAGAAAAAGATTAAAAACCTTTTCTAGACCAACAAATATTTCCAGACCTCATAATCTGACAAAATTTTTGATCTGCATAGCCGACATGATGCTTTAGTCGTAAGTTTTGAAGGCCCTATTCAGGCTTTGAAGTAATCTGCTTCTTCCCACAAGGGTTATAAACACAATGTTCAAGCTGTCTTTAAATATAATGTCCACACAGGCATATCAAAAGATCGAAACAAAAATGTAAAATCAAATACAATCCGATGAAATTAAAATGTCACAAAACACACAACACAAAATTTAATTAATGAAATAATCCATGAAACTGTGTTAATACAGATCAGCAGAGCTGAATTTCAATGAGTTTTCAATGACCAGATTTCAGTGACTAACGGTATCAAGTGTTCTGCATCAGATACTAATTTAAATACAAGAAACCAACACAAAACCAATACAGAATTAAATACATGTAATATGAAAAGGAAATGATATTTACCAAGAAAGTCATTGTAACCCAAATGTTAACCATTGTCATTTAGCTTATATACTTTCTTCTCCAGCTGCATCTCCAGTGCTTGGAATAGATGCTGCCGTAATTTTATTTAATGGGTGGGGTACATACTTGTTACAAAAATAATAAAGGAAGGGCTAGAACAAAAAGGAGCGAAAGGAGGAAACGACCATAGTGCACTAGACACCCAGCACTTCAATATTCATCTTTCTTCCAGCTACACTTTGTTAGAACATAACAAAATCAATTCTTTAAAAGATTTTACATTTAGTTGTATACGCATTATTCTGTTGATGTATCTATGTTAATATGTTCCTCACCATTGTATAAATAGTATTCTATGTTGAGATGCACCTGCGGATTGGGCATATACATAGCTGGTTTGGAAAGTACTCGGTGTTAATTATGTACATTTTTTCACTGCTCATGGGTAATGTCTTTTTGAGACTCTAGCTCCAAATTAAGATATTTAACTAATATCACATGAGCTTAATTTCACTTTCTTTAATCACTTGTTCTGATAGTGGTGTTTTGAACAATTAAATACATTTATTTAATAATTGTAATTTTAGATTATTTGTTAAATTGATCTGAACACTTAAAAGGCTATATGTAGCTATGCTAAGATATTTTGAATCATGTATTGTTATGGAAAACTATTAACATTGTTGGATGTACCCTCATTATTACATATTTATGTTTTAGTTTTATTTTTCCACGCATAAGCCTTAAGATATTACGAAAATTTTCAGAAGACCGCTCCGGTGGCCTAGTGGTTAGAGCGTCCGCCTCGGATGCGGGAGGTCGTGGGTTCGATCCCCGGCCGAGTCATACCAAAGACTTACAAAAACGGTACTAACAGCTGCCTCGCTTGGCGCTCAGCATTAAGAGGTTAGTGTTAGGACTGGTCAGCCCGGTGTCAGGATAATGTGACTGGGTGGGAGACATCATGCTACATGTCTGCGGCATGATGCCCCAGTGCTAGACATCACTATAAACTGCCACATTGCAGACGTCGTAGCGATATGACTGAAAAATTGTTAAAAGCTACGTAAAAAATCCAAATCACAAATCACAACTGGACTTTGAGAATTTGCAAACATGTTAAAAATATAAATACTGTTTATAGTACACTAAATTTGTGATATTCCTACTTGTCTTCAAGTAAATTCATAAGACAGTTAAACATATATCAACATGACTTTCATAGCAGGGATAATTTGGCTGAAATTCGTCTCTGACTGTACATTACTATTCAACTTACATTAATTTAATCCGATTTAAAAAAAAAATCATTTGAATCTAAGAATATAAATCCATGTTACTATTCATTGTTTAAATTGCACTTATTGTTCTACCTGTAAACGGAGCAGTAAATAAAATATCCAGACAATACATTAGAACATTCCTCAAGCATAAAACGGAGTTATCCCATGTTTAGAAGTCAAGTGGTTCTTGGTAACAGTCGACAAATGCTGGTAAGCAGACCTATTATAATTGCATATATAATGCTTGAAAAGCTATGACTTTGTTAAATGGTGTTCCGATTTCGGTCAAATAGTTTCAAATAAAGTTGTGCATATTTGGAAGTCATTTCAGCAGTGTCTTTTCAATACAAAATCATTGTTAACCATTTACTTTGATGTTTTTTGTTTTAACGTCATTCTTCAACACATGACATGACCAGCAAAATTGGAGGAATAAACTGGCAAGAACCAACTACCAAATGGTCGCTTCTAACAAGATTTCTCAAGAACCACGGAAGTTGAGCCGAAAATCGATATTGCACATAGATGAGGTGACTTGTGTGTATCTATACAGGCGAGCGCCTTACAACACCCTGCCACCCGAGGTCCCGTCAACCATTTAAAGTAACCTATAACCATATTTAAAATATACAGCTTACATTAAAATAAATTTAATTACTCACGAACGACTTGAATTAGCGTTCTTCTGAGCATTTTGACAACATCAAGATCTCACGGAAAAGGTCGACCTTCCAATTGTTTTTGCACCAAAAATAATCGAATCGCCTCTGTACTTTGCGTTGCATGCCTATCCAATGAACGATAACACACGCCACGTTACTAACGAAAAACAAAATTGAACTACGCATGATCATTGACCTTTGCCAAAACACCATGCTTGGTGCACGGGAGATAACTGCATATATGCAAAGAAGTTGGTGGGCATATGGAGTTCATGTGATATAAATTAAAATCACAGTCAGCGAAGTCGTTTGAAGCAGCGCCGTTTTAAAATCCCATAAAAATCCCATAAACTTGTATAATGCCCTTATCCCTTTTTAAATTAAAAAACCCCATATGAAATGACCCATATAGCACCTAAAGGAACTCTATATGACAAGGACTTTTGGCAAACGTTACCTTATGACCAAAGTATTATTATACTTTGTTTTATGTGGTAGATGCTGAACAATGAGGCTATTCTCTTAAAACATGAAACACAGAATAGTGAAAGACAACAATCTTTGTAAAATTTAACAACTATATTTATTTACCTAGAATAAAAAGTGAAAATGAGAAGAAAAAACAACAACTTAAGTAATTGAGAGTTAAATACCCAAATAATCCAAGAATTAAAGACACAAGTCCTAGTAATTTAAAAGTCCTAAATACAATTCTGGGAAACTATAGAGGACGTCTCAAAACTGAAGGCGATGGCGTGTGTGATAAAGCTATTAGAGTGTTGATGTGCAAACAGTCTTTTGATGAATCACGATAATTTAATTCCAGGTTTTAATTCAGTATAAAGTCTAGTGAATGTCTCAATCCAATGATTATATCAGAGCAGTTTTGTATTTCCATAGAAAATAATGACTTGAATTAAAATTCTTCCAGAATGAAATAAATACATTTTTCATTCCAGTATAATTAATGTTGGCCTCATTGTTGGTTCTGTGGTTGGGGGTTTGGTCGGGCTGGCTATTTTGATTAGTATCATCATCTGCTGCTGTGTTGCCTCAAGCAGGTCTCACAGAAGCCCAGGAGCTGTTATCCAACCTATGAACACTAATGCGCAGACACTTGTGCGTAAGTATTCGAATAATTAAATCTGTACTATTGATTGATAGGACACGTACACAGAACACAAATACGGTACTGTTATGAAGTCCTTGTCAGTGATGAATAGGAAACATTTAACCGTAAATATGAGTATTATTATTATAAGTAGTAGTATTAGTAGCAGTAGTAGTAGCGATAGTAATATTCTGTTTGTCTTTGGATTTTTTCGTGACCGTCGTGAGGTTTTTGATCATGACATAATCGTACACGAGAACTCATGAGAATTAAGTAAATAACTTTTTATTTATCATTAACAAACAGGGTTCAAATTGTTCAATGCGTTTTTCAAATTTCATTGGAAAGGACAACTGTGAAACATTTATATGAATTACAAAACACGTGATTGTATTCAATGACATTGCAATATGATTTAGAGAAATATTCTTAATGTAAGACGTTGATTGATATTGGGGAAAATAATATATGTATATGGTCAAAGAATGCTAAAACTACAAATTGCATAAGGAAGTTGGCGCTATCCAATTTAGCTATCCTTGCTTTCTATTTTGGCATTTGTCGAATTTCATATAAGAATGTAAAGGAGCTTTAGGTACATTTTGGTTAGATTTTAACCATTTTATAAGTATGAAATAATCTACCTCATTTAGAAACACCACGCATACTTATAGGCCATGAAAACGAGGTAAGATCGTGTGATAAGATTGCAGGACTGCATAAATAATGGCAAAGGGAGATAGTGTGCTAAATTAGGTGTGTCCTTTACTTGATGTCGAAGGTACCGCAGTTTCATAGCTCATTGCCACTCATCATCAGGTAGATCAGGACTTCTCACTTTTCCCATAAGAACCGAAGTTAACAAACTAGTAGGCTGGTGAACGTCTCTAACATCCCTCTAAAACAAACAGAAATTCTCGCAATCTTTTTCCTGTTTGACGACAAATATTTTTCGTTTGTCTCCTTGATTAGAAATAACAGAGCTATTATTAAAGGAGGATCAGAATAATCAGAGAACACTTGCAAATGTGACGTTCTCAAAAGCATTTCCTATCCACGTGTCAGCAAATGGAAAGTTTTCTGATCAAATTAATTACCAGAAGCATTTTTTGTCATAGCTATAGTAACTGCATATGCAAGGTATCAATTAGGGATTTCATTTTCAATAGGATACATTTTTTGAACTAAACAAGTCATGTCAGTTAAAAGTGGATTACCCTAAACTGTATTCCCAGTTAAGTCATTGTATAGCAATAAACGGATACACTCAATGGGCACTTAAACACAACACCAATAATCACTGGCCCTAAGACTAAGCATGATGTCAGATTTGATCGACGTTAAATTAGCGTTATGGAGCGAAATTTTAATAAAACCGCACTCTGACCCCTGAACAAGGATACTTCCAGCAGAATAATACTTATCTGACTAATCAAAGTACCCGATAATGAAGTACTCTGTGCAGCTCATGTATCCCTTAATATTTCAATAGGTATTTGAATGGCCGAAAACCCACTAAAAGAGATAGATCCTTTTTTTATTAATGTTTCACAATTCTCAATGTTATAATAAAACTGGTATTTATTTGTCCACAATATTATATTTTTCCATTATATTAGTGTGACCTTGATATATTAGAAAAAATTATCTGGAACTGCTCTGTCTTTATTATGTTGCTAATGTACTAACTTAAAATCAAATATAAATAGCATGCTTCATTTCTTGCGATAAGTGCACGTAGGAAGACATATGGATTTTTATACATTTCATCAGACGTTTGATTTCTATTAGTTGTAAAATATTGAAAGCTGTAAGTATTCGCTTGAGATTGATTTGGTTCTTTATCACCATATGTTGAGAAGAACATCTATTGACAAATCAAACTTTGAAAGGCAAGGCATATTGTTCAGTTGTACGAGTAATGGTTAATAGTATCAACCTTGTGTTCGTGAAGGCATATGTTGACGTCACTATGGACGCAATTGTTTAGCCCTTAAATATAATATATAATATGAATTGGGCTAAGTATGCCATATTCTTTATTATTTATTTTTTGGATGTACATCATCCGTCAAAATGTTGTCCTTTTTCATAGTAAAATGTATGTGTATGTTTTTTTCCTCGCCGTTCTGAGACCTCTTTCGATATTAAACAAGTAGAAACTCATAACCTTCAAGATATATTCCTTAACCAAGCCATACTTAGCACTTGTTCCTACTGACAGTGCAATATGAAATAACAAAATTTAGTATTATAACGGTCATTAAAAAGTGATGGCTATTATTTCGATTTGCGAGAAATGTTGATGTACATCTTTATCTTTAAAAAGGTGGACTAATTGTATATTTTTTGCAACGTGTAAATTTAAACTTTCATGGACGGAGTACTTCCCGTAGCCAGTTCTAATTCTTGAAATTTCAATTACATTTCCTTTGCTGGTGTTCGTATTTGCATTTATATTGAATCTCTTTGATCTTTCGGATTTTGTCTCTCTTTCTACATTCTAAAATTGCAATTTCATTTGCATCTCTCCATCTTTATTTATTTGCCATTATATTTATTTGTAGTGGATTTGGAACTACATTGTCTGCTCTTCAATTTTACGTTCGCTGTCTTCCTTCGGTATTGACTAATATATTTTCATCTCCATTTCGTTTTTTTTCTGATTGAATTTGCCTCGTTTTTATCTTTTTTTGCAAGTTCACATTTTTTAACTTCATTTCATTCTTATATTATAGTTTAAATTCCACAGCTTGCAAGATAGAGCCAGACGACGACTTGCAAAACTTATCGCACTTTGATCCACATTACTTTCTTTATTCAATATTGCACCAAACCATTTTTTTCAGTTCTTGTTTTAACAAAATTGCCTTTACCTCCTGAAGCTCATATTGTATACCACGTTGATGCGATTCATCCTTTGTCAAGGACTCTGGCAGTTCTTTAGTAGGATTTAAAATAATGTTCTCCTCTTTAGTTGGCGTTGTGAGAGAATTTCGACTTCACATTGTAAAATAAAAAAGCGCGCATGCATAAATGTCTGACGCATATTAATTTAGAGACAATTATTATTTGACACATTTCTAATATTATTATGCCGGACTCTATGATCATAATGCAAGTAACACTGGTCAACAGTGAAATCATTACTGACTTGAAAAGGCCCTAATCTGTAGTATTTTGGTGTGCCGAACACGAATATAACCGTGAAAAATTTGTATTGGCTCTCGTTTTGAAGATATTCATATACCTCATTTTCTATGTTTCACTGTGTAAATTTCTCCAGTAGGACTGCAGCAACATCCGGAATAATGATGTAACATTGCATAATACCATCATGCTCACATCATCCACAGTTGATTGCATCATTTTCTGATGCAATGCAATACTAATGCCATGCGGCTGCTGAAGTAAGTTGACGTCAGCAGTGTACTATACATGTGTAGGCCTATTATACTAATGCCAGGCGGCTGCTGAAGCTGACGTAAGCAGTGTACTATATAAAGCCCAATCAGATAGGTTCAGCATTTAAAATATTTTAGACGTTGTGCGAGACAGTTCAAGCTACTGTTACATAGAACTTATTATTTTATCCATTTACGTACAATAAAGAACAGTAATGCCTCGAAAGTGTGTTAATACCGCGGACAATTTTTGCTATATTTGTGGGGAAGTGACATTTGCCAACCAGAAGAAAAGTATCAATTCTCAAGTGAAGAAGGCATATCATCTTTACTTCGGATGCAAGGTTGGTGACCAAGACAAGCCTTGGGCTCCGCATATATGCTGTGCTACATGTACAACACAGCTTTCACAGTGGTTGAATTGCAAAAGGTCATCAATGCCGTTTGCAGTCCCAATGGTGTGGAGAGAGCCAAGCAACCACCTAAATGACTGTTACTTCTGCTTGGTTCCTCCTCTTTCCGGCGGAATAACGAAGCGAAAGAAGTCGAGAATAGTCTACCCAAACATTCCGTCTGCATTGAGACCAGTTCCACATCGTGAGGGATTTCCTATTCCAGAACCTCCAGCAGAATATTCTCTTGATTCATCTGACGAAGACAAAGGTGAGTCGACCTGTTCTTCTCCTGGTCCATCAGCATGCAGTGATCCAGATTTTCACTGTGGTGCATCATCAACCCCACACAGAATAACACAGGAAGAACTAAATGACCTGATTCGTGATTTGGACTTATCAAAGAACAAGGCAGAATTGCTAGGATCAAGACTCCAACAATGGAATCTTCTAGAAGAAGATGTCACAATTACTGCATATCGAAAGCGCCACCAGCAATTGGAGCCTTTCTTCAGAAAGGAAAGTAATCTGATATTCTGTTCCGATATTGAGGGCCTCATGAATGCTTTAAAAATCACTCATGACCCACAAGAATGGAGACTATTTGTGGACTCTTCGAAACTGAGTCTCAAGGCTGTGCTTTTGCACAATGGAAACATTCTTCCATCTATTCCAGTAGCGTATGCTGTCCACATGAAAGAGACATACGATAACTTAAGGCAGCTACTGAATTCCATTGAGTATAACAAGTACAGCTGGCACCTCTGTGGTGATTTGAAGGTAGTTGCCCTTTTAATGGGACTGCAGCAAGGATATACAAAATACATGTGTTTCTTATGCGAGTGGGATAGCCGAGCAAGGGAAATGCACTACATGAGGAAGGAATGGACTCACAGGCAGAATGTAGCCATTGGAGAGAAGAATATCCAACACCCAGCTCTGGTTGAGGCTCAGAAAATCTTCCTACCACCCCTTCACATCAAACTAGGTTTGATGAAGAACTTCGTGAAAGCCATTGACCGGACTTTGCCAACATTCCGATACCTGCATGAAAAATTCCCTCGACTCAGCGAAGCAAAGATTAAAGAGGGAGTTTTTGTGGGTCCTCAGATTCGAGAGCTTTTCAAAGATGACCGGTTCAACAACTTGCTGGAAGGTGACACGAAACAAGCATGGAATGCTTTTCGCCTAGTTTCTACAAACTTCCTCAGAAATGTTAGGGCAGAAAACTATAAGGAACTAGTAGAAGACATGTTGATGAAGTATAAGAAACTTGGCTGCAATATGTCTCTAAAGATTCACTTCCTTCATTCCCATTTGGATTTCTTTCCTAGCAACTGTGGTATTGTTAGTGATGAACACGGCGAACGTTTTCATCAAGATATCGCAACAATGGAACAAAGATACCAGGGAAAATGGTCCACTACAATGCTGGCTGACTACTGCTGGACACTCCTCAGAGATGCTCCCGAACAGCTGTACAAGAGACAGGCGAAGAAATCTAAGATGTAGTCAATGACTTGATTTTTTATAGGTAGGCTATTACAGTTGACCTTTTACTATTGGAATGCATTTCGTTATGTAAACATTAATTTCTTGCAGATTACAAAAAAAAACTAGAGCCAATTTTGCAATTTGACTGTCATATTCGTGTTCAGCACATAAAAATTGATAAGAATTGACTAATTTTATTTCAGTAACATGACTTTTGTAAAAATTTGTTTTCCAGTGTAACATAAACAAGTAAACTAACTGTGTTTTAAAACTTAACAAATGCTTACATTATCTCATCAAAAATGTAAAATTCCGTATAAATTAAAAAAAAATGCAATGCACATGTTCAACTCGAATCTTGACATCGTCAAGATTCCTTAGCCAGGATCTCATTTGATTACTTCACAGTTGTTATAGAACCATATTTTAATCCCAAATATTGAGCACTTTATATTTCCTACGTGCAATCCAAGCATCTTTTTTATCTTCTCGAATACTATCTAAGTACAATATAAATCTCCAATGCACGATTTAAACAGGTACAAGGTAAATGAGGATGACTCCAGAATCGGAATGAATCTTATTGTTAAGGTTTATCTTTTATCCACCTATAATTTAACGACTATATATTATAACATACCTCACGTTTTGTATCTCGCTTCTCACTGTATTTCGGACATGCTATTCATGTGACCTCTCCCAACCAATATGAAGTTACTGAATTCTTCTGGAACCTTCCACACATCATCCGCCAATTACACATTAACCCAAATACTACATGGAAACTTGATATTAAGATAATTGGTATTAGTTGTTTATATATAATATATCATTCATCTGTATGTAGTATGTAATTTTTGCTCTTAACAGACTCATGTCACGTAGATTTATTCTAAGTAAAGATGTTCTGTATAATTTACAGCCATGACTAATGTTACAATGACATAAATACAATCATGTAACAGGAAGTATCTATATAGTTCGCATTCTCCTCGTATCTCCGAACTCGAGTGATACATGCCGTCATTACAGGTAGCAAATGCATAAACACGATTAGTAGATGGGTCTATCGGCTGAGGAACTAATAGCTAAGATATATAGAGACAGATGGCAGAGTGGATTGACATATCGGCATATCTCATCTGTTCAACATTAAATTATATAGTATAATGTGGCTGCTTTGTTAATGCGATTTCATGTTTCCTTTCAGCTTTTTTATAAATATAGTGATATATTTTCCATTCTTTGTTCTGCCACTTCTAGATCATATATATATATATATATATATATATATATATATATATATATAGAGAGAGAGAGAGAGAGAGAGAGAGAGTTAGATTGATAGATAGACAGATTAATTTAGTTATAGTATTTCTCGTATTATCTTTTATCTTAACAGTGCGCACATTTTGTAGTTAAGGTAAGCGTGTTCTCATTAATTATTTCAGTGAATAGCACGACAGTTGCTCAAGGTCCGTCAACCAACCCTGTCCACTATCCTTATAGTGTAGCCCAACCAGGATATGTTCAGTATGAAAATCTGCCTCAGGGACGTGCTGATCCTGATTATCCACCACCACCATATGCAGCGAAATATTAGAAGATACTGTCTCTTTTTAATGTTTTATCTATTTGCAAGACTAACAAAAATTTGTTCCGTTTTACTCTCTTTGCACTTGAATTAACTTGATTGGGGGTTGTTATATCGCAAAACTATATTTTTTTTTTGACATGTGAAAATGTGAAATTGTAGGACATTGTTCTGCAGGCATCTGAATAATGAGCTCTTTATTATTTTAGTAACTACATCATTTATACTGGATGCATTCCTTGAGGATAAATTAATTTCTTAATTGATTTACTTATGTATTTACTGCTAAAGCAGGAGTTCAGTGATGCATTTATGTTTACTAGAAATTATTGTTTTCATGAAATAAAGCATTGTTTCATAACACGCACACGGAAAATGCTACTATCTTATCAATTCATCCAATAGTATCATTTTATTCCCCTGCAAGAAAGTAAAAAATTAGGATATGACCAAATGACATGATAATCTCAAAGCCTACAGAGCAATGTCAAGAGACTAGGTAGAGTTATATATTGTATACTTAACTCTCCGGGTCTAATGTCATTGAAAGGTTATAACATAAAATAATGTAATACTTTATTATGTTCTATTAATTCACGAGTATACTAGCGGTGTTGATAAAGCCTGATTCAAATGTTCGGCATTCATTATGCATACAACAACCAAAATATATTCAAGAAAATAATCTTTAAAGCACATTCTGTATCATACTGCACTGCTGATTTAAATTTAACAGCAATAACTTTGGCATGTGCTGCAAAGGAAAGTTTATAGACAAGGGTCACCCGCAATGTTTGAATCAATACCATTACAACTAAACGTATGATATAAGATAAGGATGTGACCTATTTTGATTTGTACCATTTGGACGCCATCATTGTTTCAGGAACCGTCCTTGCACGTGATATGAGTTTTCAAACGTGCTCAAATATCAAAACTAGAACTGCCCTTCAATACCAAGATGCACATGCTATTTTAAAAGATTGCCACGTATCAGGCACAAATATCTGTCTTATGATGTTGTGTCCAACATTTCATTACTGATGCAGACCATCCTCTTTCAGAATAAAAGGACATCATTATCAATTGGATAAGAACAGGTTTAAAATATTAATTTATTAGATAATAATATTCTTAACTGAGCAGAATGCAGAATATTAGACCATTTACATAACGCAATTGTTAACGACGACACCACGGTCAAAACAAATTTATGCCATTAAATTTGACAGTTCTTTATTTTGTTTTAGGTTTTACAGTGCCCTTATTTCCAGTGTTGTATAGCTGTGCTATACATAGTGCATATAAGTATAGTAACATTGCAAAAGTTTCTAAATTACAATGTTTTCCTATTGAATTTATTGTACAATGTTCTCTAGCGTATACTGTGTTCGTTTGTACTAGAGGCTGTATTCTAAATTAATTCTCACAATAAAGTATATCTAAATTGTTATTGTCTATCTCATGCTACAATTAAATAATACAAATACAATTTGTATCTCTGTTTCGTTATCTTTCATCTTTTGATTTTTTAAAAACATACGATTTTCTTACACTAATGAAAAGTCTTTCACAAAATGTGGACCAGATATGTGATAAAAATCTAAGCTCAGTTAGTATAGACCAATTTGTTTTTATGACAGTCATTCACATTAATTTATCACTGTAACATTGCAATCAATCCACATTAAACTTACTCAAAGTGCAGTATTTTGGCCAGGTTTTGGCTGAGGCATGTCATGTAAACGTATTGTCCTTTTTCCAAATGCCATTTAATTTTCTTTCACATTGAACGTGAGCGGTGACGCTTCCAAATTCAATAGTACATTCTTCCTTAGATCAAGTGCAAGCAATCTATAAAGCTTGGCAACCACAATCGATAAGTGTAAATGATGATTGTTCCTCATAATCATGGTGACAGAGACGCTTGACTCCAAAATTGATAAGTTTTTCTTAACCTAATAGCAAACACTTCACAAGTTTGGCAACCGTTGGTGGCAAATTTGAACTATTTGTCAAAGGCAAGTCTCCATCCTTGTTCTCAGTGGCCTTGGACTTATATACTTTGACCCCGGAAGAACTCTATTCTTCATTAGACAGTGCACACGCGATCAGCACCGTTTGGTAACTATATTTGCCAGACTCGCAGAATTCCCATTAAAACCAAGTACAAGAAGTCACATGGAGAAGATCAATCTTACACTGACTGGTTATACAAGAGCGGTAGTGCTATCACGCCAACAGTAGGTTAAATGATTATCATTATTCATAAATTGAATCATGCTTCCTTGACACGAATACAAAGCGTGCCGGACAAAATTAATGCCTCAGCAACTTATTGTCGGTCTTTATACTAAATCTCCATTTCGAGGAAACTTGCATTTTCTCTCGAATCATATTGTACTTCTTGTTTTAATTCAAAACTCATATTTGTTTCGCAATTAATATAACATGCGCAATTTTCTGATCCTATTTTCCTATACTTTTACAGCCATTTGGTGTCCCTCATGACATAGCCAGACCAACATACCACTTATTTAAAAATAACTTTCTAAACCGAGATTATTTCTTCAACATATTAAAAATGTTTTGTGGGCTGATATATGTCAAGGAAATACAAAGCTAAGTTGAAATTATAGTCGAACCTTCTGTATTTGCTATTTACATGTTTGGGTCCCATTAAATGTGGCATTGAATAATAGTCCCTGCACAGTTATTGATATGCCTAATATGTTTCCTTGGGGAGCTTGAGAAATCCACAAGACAAACAGGCCAGTGACATCGTTGACAAATTGTAATTAATATAAAATATATGTTTCGACCTTGATAACAATATACTTTTGTCAGGGTTATATTAAACCATGTTAGGTACCAAGCTGTGTACAGATATTCAACTGGTTAAGTAAGCCGTTTAATCAAATCCAGTATTGCATCACATGTTGTCATGAGCAATGCATAACACGGAATTGAAACTAACGGGAGCTGCATGATTTCTCATAATTTCTAATACACAAAAGAGGTTCACGTTGAGGGAATGAGCAGTAAGATCAAACGTACAGCAGTAGTGAACTGGCCTTCGTGCATGCAGCATAGTATGGTGGATTGGCCGAAGGTGGCTGTCACAGTATATGTTGTACAAATTAGTTCATATTTCTTACTCATAATTAAATATTTATTACCAAACAAACATTTGATACATAAGACTAGATCAAACAACGAGACTGCTTGTCGCAGTCATGCAGTTTTTAATGTAAATTCTCTGTGAAAGCTATACATTAAAGAATATGAATAGTTGAATACCAAAAAGAGTGGTTAGGAGCCAAATTAACGTTTGACGAAAAACAAACAATACGATTTATTGTTTATAGTTTATTCAGTTTGAATAAAAATGAGACCTTGTTGTAACGATTCACTAATTTGTGGTTGTGTGTGGTGTGAGGGGTTGAACACTAATTTCATCCTTATCTTCCCTTAGTGCTATTTTGTAATTTTGCTTAGCAGTCCTAGTGTTAGGGTACAGGATAGCTGTTGTACTATTTTTAATAATATAAATGTTGAATTGTTCCTTTGAAATTATCGTTAAATATGTTGAATGATTAAATTAAACCCAATACAATTTAGAGCTTTTGTATCAGGATAAGTGGTCAATGTTTAAATAATATCCGAGCATTGTAGTGGAAATTTCCCAGCTTTAAATCAAATTTTGATTTAGTTCTCCTCAGCTGTCCTTTTTAGTCTTCTGCTGTTCTTCATTATGTATTAGGAGGCATTAATTAGGTACCTTATTCTCCCACGTGCCCTACTCTCTTTTCTTATTTCTCATATATAACGGAATACGTATACAAGGAACTAACATGCATTTCTTTCCTTCACATTAGTACTTTTTTGTTCTTTGCTGATCTTTTTCTGTGTATTACTTTATTTAGCAAACATACAACGTTCAATTTTTGCCAAAGATGATTACCATCAGAGATTCTAAATCACGTAAGCGAAGTGTACTGCGTCTGCTACACTAATACATATTTAACTTTTTTTGAATATTACCATGTATATGATAGTGAGCATGCTCGTCCCATTTAAATATCATATAGTTAGGCGGTCAGTCTCTTTCGATCGCAATATGTCTTCTCTTGCATCATTGCTGCGATTTATCTTGTGTAATAGTTATGTCAATTACATTTGTGTCGTTGTCTGTATCAGATTTAAGAACAGTAGTATTGATATTGTGTTATAGTAAACAAAAACTGTTACCTGATATTACTATACATGCGATGTTTACAAACTTAATCACATGCCATTTTGTATGCTCTCTTGACACACATAACCAAAATTGTGAAACATAATATTTTGTGGTAATTGTTTAAGTCAACATTGATGCATTGTATTATCTTGTAGATTACTCAATTGTCTTAAGAACAACAAATAGTTATTTTCATTTATTTCGAAGGATAGAGGACACGGTTGTACAAAGACTTGTTTCTCTTTTCATCCACTTGCCGTTGGCAGATAATTGAAGAATATTCACTTGTCACACCTACCTATCCAGATGTTCATAAATCCACAAATATAATCTCTTTGTTCTTTCTTAATGGAAGTCTTTACATTGTACGTGCATACCAACCGAAGAAATTTTAAGTATCCGCATAGTATGCTCAATTCGCCTTTATTAAAGTTAACTGTGATGGATTGCGCATGCGTACTAACACGATGTGGTTGATGTCAAATAATGAATATAACAAAATGTAAAAAGATTTGGATATGGTTGCTGATCATGGAACTTTCACTGATCTAAACAATGATGAAGAATACTAACACCTGTTATTTGCTAATATCACATTAACATCAAGCTGTACAAACGACTTTCATTCATAACTGAGGTAAATTAAATGAGGTGAGAATTAAGATCTCATCAATCGTTTAAGTTTGAGGTATGTATATTATGTGTTTATCATACCGTCTGAAATTCATTTATATATATCGGCATCATTGAACGTGACAGATCGGATAAAGTGTCTTTATTTACACTCCTTGTAGTAGATTGCACAAGAATGTCATCACCATACAGTTGATATCGAATAAGAGACATTTATCAAGGAGGGAAATAATATTGACATTTATTATAACCAAAGCTATTCCTTTTGCTAAATGATGATGAAGAATGCTGTCGAATAATATTAACTAATATTTTTTAAATAGCAAGTTGTATTACACATTTGTTGATATCAAATATAAACTAAGGATTTAAGGCGCGGAAACAACAATCGATATATCTCTAAATCAGTTGCTTATATTATATTGAAGTGTGACAACGAAAGCAAACATACAACATCAACCTGACCTGTTTCGGTTTTACTGCTGTTATACGCTTAACACCATTATTAATTTGATGATTGGCTATACAGGACAACCTGCATATTCGATATAAAGAACCTGGTAAATGCCATACAAAGAAACATAACTCCAAATCACGACGATAATGGTAAGTAAGCGCTTGCGATGAAAACACATGCGGCTTGAGGTAAGTAAAGATGATTATAGATACAAAGCAACACGCCAAACATTGTTGAAATCCACTATTGAGTGACTGAGATTGTTGTGCAGACAATAATATGTGTGAGTCTGTACCAAGTGGTTGTAAGTCTGCTAAAAGAGACTGCAGAAGCAGATACAAGGGATATACATTCTTACACAACCCAATAAAGAAGTAAGACATGTTTTTATTCATGATGCTGCACGTAAAGATGGAACTAATGCTTCTTTCGCTTCACGTCAGAGCATAATTGTACGTGTCAACTAAGTACACCATAGTACCGAATCATGCATATAAATGTGTACCATGGCTACTGACGTCATATTTGTATTAGCTTATGTTTCAAAGTAATCCATTTTCCCCCTATACTGGTGCTCTGATGATGCCCATACATGTATTTTCTTTGCACGGTCGTTAAATATCACTTTTTCATCAATCGCAAATATTTGACAAGTATGAGATGTTTCTTTTGGCCAAAAAGTACGTCACCTTACACAATAGGCAGTGATCCACTAATATAAAACTCGCATATAAGATATTTAACAATGACTATTTCCTCCAGGCAATGCTAAGTTATGGGTTGTGATTAAACATGTCGATTATAGTTGATTCGAGCATTCTGTCCTAACGGAGAAAACAAATTATGATAATAAAAGCAAATATATTAAAACATGACACTTAGCATGTTCCAAAATAGAAACAAAGCTTCTGTATCAGACCAGCTGATCGTAAACTTGTACTTGTCCGGAAACTGAAAAGTCCGGGACGTCATATGATATATCTAAGCTCATACTTTAATAATTGCATATTTACGACTTGCTACATGATGATAAGATGGCATAATATGTAAGAACATAGGACACTGAGAAGTCCGGGAGGTAAGAGTATGGGATTTGATAAGCCCTAGATGAGAACAAGTTGATATGGTTAAGCGCATAGCTTTATTATTTAATATTTATCACTTGATAAATGATGATGAGACAACAGAGAAGAAACATATAAATTTGTCATAAACGAGGTCAGAATTAAGACCACTTAGTTCGTTCTTCCTGGAGGACTGTGTATCATATGTATAACATTTTTTACAACACACACACACACACGTGCACACACACACACACACACACACACACACACACACACACACGAAATAAGTGAGTTTTGAGATCTCTCTTAAATGTGACCACTTTTTCTTTGTGTCTCAGTTCAGCGGGCAATTTATTCCACGTTTCTGGGCCCTGGTATATATATATATATATATATATATATATATATATATATATATATATATATATATATATATGTCGCCAGAATAATTTTCCAAGTATATTCATATTATGTGTTTAAATGTTGTCTGTGATTGAGGGTTTTGGATGGAGTCTTTGCATAACATACTTTTATCATGGTTGTAGATAGTAAAGAAGATGTTTAACGAATTTTTATTAATAATTCCTAACATTTGTCATGAGTTAGTTTCAGAATGGTTTATTGCATAAAGTTCGTGTTGGGATTTGCATGTATAGATGATTGGTAAACACATAATTAGTTCTGCAGTTAAATTTAGTCTGTTAAAACCATGTTTATCAGAGTTTGTAGTTGTGAATTCTAGACAATTTATTTATTTGGATTTTCCATTGAAATATTTTGTGGCTGGTTTAACATTATTTTGGAAATATTGTAATTTATACAAAAAGTATTTGATTGCATCGTTTGTATATTAGGATATTCAAACGATTGCTAAATTATGACTTCAAGACAGTTAGAATTCATTGTGAACATTCAACAGTTATTGAAATGTAACACGATATTGAGCATTTGTTGGAATTTAATTCGCGAAAATGGAAGTGTATTTTGAAAGATAAATTAGTATTCTACGAATATAAGCTTTTGGCCGAATTTTACTTAAATGTTGGTTTCACTTCATTTCTGTTACATATTTAAAGACCTAAACTCGTAGCGATTTTGGGAAACTAAAATATGATAAAATGTTCACACATTTCTTAGAACGGTAGCAATGTGAACATGAAGGCTTTGGCCAGAGATAATTATGAATGTGATATGTCACTTCCTAAATTGGAATACATCTTTGAAAACAACTTTAAAATATAAATGGCTTGACTTCGGTATCTCCTAGTTGAGCAATATATACCTATCTGGGTCACTTGTTCTCTGATAGCCAAATTATTTTGTACAATACATATGAAATTTAAAACCAGATATATTGGGTTGAATTGGTCTTTGTTTACAATGACGTGAATACATTTTGACAGCGTCTGATATTATAGTCATGCCAAATTTTCACCTCAAATATCATACATATACAAACAACTCGTTATTTTGAAAAATGACTGCACGGAAAAATAGTTTCTAACATCCCGGAAGATTAACTAGTGCGATCAATAAGTGAACAATGATTGCGTAGAATGAAATCTGAACGCTGGGTTACATGTATCGTCCCATTTATCAGGTAACTTCCCAGCTAAGTTGACAATTGTTTACCTACACGTGTAGCAGTATATACATCGGTATAAAGAAGAACTATCGCATCAATCTATGAGGAAATAAAACTAAATATAAACACAAATCACGCATGCTATCACCTACACTTTAAAGAAAAATATTTTTTGTTGGCTAATTTAGAATTGAACAGATTGTATTAAATGTTTTCGCTCCGTGTTTCTGCTTGGATAATTGAAAAGAATTAAATTTGAGTAATACTGAACCCTGTTATTGGATAACAACGTGTTAACGAATATCTACTGATGTTTCAACTCCCCTGTTATCCGGGTCACAATACGCCTTGATGATCACTGTGAGATTGCATGCCCTGAGATATATAAAGTGTGAACAGGATTTTTTTGTTTAGTGCAACTACGTTTCCGTCGTGCCCACATAATGAAAATAATGTTTTAGGTCATTCTTATCCCGGTATATTTATTACTGAAATGAAGACAATGTATCTAACAGTTGATCTGTTTTGTTTGCATATGTTTAAAACCTTGAATTCCATCCTGATACAATTTTCATCTACTTTTGCTATATCTTTCTACCTCGATCTTTCCACTGATGTCATGATCTCGTTTTATCTCTTCTTTTCTCTCGTCTTGACTTTGCGCCTGTCTCTTAGCAACTTTCTTACTACAGATTGGTGTATTCGACTTGATGGAGTCAGGAGAGTTAAGTATTCTAAGTATAAAATCAAATATGAAAGAAAGTAAAATTGTAATTTTCAATACATGCTCTGCAAAAACAAAATATAGCAACAGTGTATTTAAACGACTGAGTCAAATATTATACTATTATAACTACTAATACTACTACTACTAATACTACTACTACTAATATTACTACTACTACTAATAATAATACACATTAATATTCACATGCCGGACCGTTCCAGTGGGGTAAGTGATTAGTGCGTCAGCTAATGCGGGGTGTAGTAGGTTCGATCCCCGATTTAGTGATACCAAAGACTTACACAAGTTGTACTAACAGCTGTCTCGCTAGGCGCTCAGTGTTAAGAGCTAGTGTCCGGATGGCCTGTTGTCTGAATTACGTGACTGGGTGGGATATACTGTTACATGTCTGAGGCATAATGCTTCATTGATATACATCACTATAAACTATCCCACTACATATATCATAGCGATTTGACTGATTTTTTAAACATTAATACAAATTCAAATCACATACAAAAACACGCGGCGCATCGAAACTGTAAGGCTATAATGTGTCACAAACTGCCCTGGTGATTTGAAACGATATAGTATGTATACAGAAAAATCACGGCAATTGATGTAGAAAAAACGTTCAGGTAAATATCCTTTAATTTTTACAAAATTCACTCAGACCGAGATCAAGTCTATTTTTAAACCATAAACATCTATCTTAAGCATTATTTTCAAGTATATTAATCATCAAGCCATTAAAATGTTGATGCAAAAAATAAAATGTCATTAGTTTTTAAAAATAACGAAATATCTCTGCTACATAATATGTGAACATATAGCGCTGAGGTAGTATCCCCATATATAGTGTACACATAGTCAAATTACGGTTGCCCTTCTATGTGTTTGACATTGCATGCCGACTAAATACGTAAATATCAATCCATTATCTTCCCTAACTTGGATCCCAGCTGTTTTGTAAATAGAAGACTATATGATAGGTCAGGCAGATATTTCAGTTCGGGTAAAATTCTATTGTACGCAAACACGGAACGGAAATAAACTGTCGTAGTTACTAGTTTATAGCAATAAGCAAGACGAGATCGCATCTGAACAAAAACGCAAATCGCCAAAATGCCATTGCACATCGGGGTTGAAGCTGTTTGCTTGAAATTAATAATAGAACAACCACTTAATACTCAAATTATTATTAGTTTGCATTGATCCTATACTAAAATCAAGTATAGTGTGGTGGTAAGAGGACACTGAAATTAGAAGTAGAATATAACGATAAGTCGATTTGGTCTGTCAGTGTAATTAGTGGCCTAATGTACTTGATAAGAGTGTATTATAGTGCTATTATTATGTACTTATAGGATGGTCACATTATACCTCACATACAACACGCATCAACATAACGCTATCGTTGAAGGTTAGATCAATTATCATAATCAAGGAGGTTACATGTATAACTAAATCTAGAATGTCACCACATCAGTTGCATACAGATATTGACGATGGAGCAGGCCACATCCATCTCCACCTGACCACATGTTGTGTGCATTGTGTAATTTACAAAATTGACGAATTTTGTCTTTACCATTTATTGTGAAAGTTATTCTCTGAATGAAAGGCAAAATATGTGATAATGTATTGTTTATGTAATATAGTCTGCATGGCCATATCAAAAGTATCAATAATTTAATACTGTGTTTATTTATCTAAAACATTGATTGAATTGTTATAACGGTTAATATGATATTGATTTATATTGACCAATGAAGTGTATCTTCTTGAAACGACTTTAAGGTTTTCTTTTCCTCCTCCGAGCTTAAGTTTTTATAGAATTCGTGTATCCTAGAGATCATAACAAATAATACGATATTTAATAGACCGCTAACATGTATAGAATAGGGAATAATCATTGTACCAAGGTATTTGATAGGTCGTTTACGTCTGTACCATTAGTAACATTACATATATCATGGTGTTTGATGGGTCGCTTGTATTGTCAGCGTGGTCTAAATTAAACGTCTTTGCCGTTTGCTACCATCTCAATTGTATTCGAGTGAATTTTGGGCTCGGCCAATGAGGATATGTGAGAAAGGTGCGAGTAGTTTGCTATGAATCGTTGGTTTTTACACGGATATTCCCGGGTTCTTCCTCGACCATTTATAAAAGCAGCCATGTATAACCTATCATGCACTGATAAACGTCGTTAAAACCAAAACAACAACAAGATATAACATGGCCGTTGACAAGTCGCTTGTAGCCTAGAGAATACTACAAATAGAATGGTGTTGTGACAGGTCGTTTACATGTGATATATATGATGTGGGTTTTAAGGTTAGTTTGGCATGCCTCATGTGGGATGATGCAATAATCCGATTTGAAAAACAAATCATTTATATGTGAACAATAATCACCTCCCGTAAACGTGCTATTTAGACCAACCAACATTACGTTTCTCCTCGTGTGTATATCGTTTCTTACACATATTAATCAATTGGCATTAACTGAATCCATGGACATCGTGTCACATACATTTAAATCATAAAGGATATATTTCTATAGTTATGTTCGAGAAGAGAGATGTTTACTATCAATTTATTTCGATTCCATCGGACAATGCACATACGTGTTCGGATACATAAAATCAGTGAATGCAGTCGCCCACAAATTATAATAAACAGAGAAAAATGTGCATTTAAATCATGTTAGCAATGGAATATTTGACACATTTAAAATTATCATAGCTTTGAGTTGATTGTTGGTGTTTATTTGTAAGTAAAAATGAACGTGTGGTTATTTAAATAAGTAAATCCATGCAAACATAATAAGCATTGATCACTGAACTGATATCTGGGCAATATGTCACACGGACACCATCTATCGCCCATTCTTAATTCACAAACGATGATCACAGTTGCCGATCTTTTTCTTTCCTCCTGCTTCTCTGTTTTCATTTTACTTCTTTTTCATATCTAACTTTTTTAAAAATAAAATAGAACAAGATGTACGAAAATTTACCAAAGAAAAGGATCATTAGTTTTGTTTAACTATGTAATTGAAAGTTTGGTATAATAGTACATATTTAAAAAGCTTTATCTGTCGTACTTAGTCACCTCTGTTTCTGAATTTGCTTGTTTTTAAGCTAGCCTGCTGATTTCTCTTGTGTATGTTTTTAATTTCAGTTACAGTTCCTTGCTTAATCTTTGATCTAGCCTTTAAATTTTATATTTGTGTCAAGAAACCGTGACACATATTGTCATGGAGAATATTTAATTTTATTCATTATAATAAATATTGCCCACATTTTCTTTAAGATTAGCACATCATTTGCAAAGCGTAAAATTGTTATAGGAACTACCTAAGGGGTGTAATTTTATGAATGAATTTTACTGTAATACACATGAAATTTAAACGAACCTCATTATCACTGAATTGTAATGTAAAACGAAAGGGATTTAAGCGAATCTCATTATCGAGAAAATAAACTCTGAATGAAGTTTCCTTGAGATGGATGTTTTATTTATTTCAAGGAACTCGAAGGTACCATAGGTCGACCATATGAGGTATAATGAGAAACACGTAGGGGTTCCCAGTTGAATCCAATTTGGAAAGTAACATTAAGGGTAGACATATGGCCCTCATATTAACATTAAGGGTAGACATATGGCCCTCATATTAACATTAAGGGTAGACATAGGACCCTCATATTAACATTAAGGGTAGACATAGGACCCTCATATTAACATTAAGCTAGACATATGACCCTCATGTTAACATTAAGGGCAGACATATGACCCTCATAGTAACATTAAGGGTAGACATATGATGTTTATATAACTTAATTCTTAATTATCATGCATGAAGATTTATGCAATATCTGAAACTTCGACTAGATGTGATCAATGGTTAACAAGATATTTTAAAATTTAAACGTACATTAAAATAAATTCCGTTATACATCTACAACTTCGTCTTGACAAATGTTTATCACAAAATGTAATTGTGGTGGGAGTTTGATTATATCATGTTAAATACCCCTGAGAAGAATAACGAATACACATCTGTTTGCGAAACCAAATGAATGAATAAAATGAAATTATATAGCCAATATATGTTTAAATCTGTTAAAAAAAATCTGCACATTAATCGTAGTTAGGAGAAAGAGAGTCAACTTGAATATAGGGAATTATGTGTCCTAAATCGTTTGTCAATTATACAAAAATGTTTACATGTCTAAATTGAACTGATTCGCATGACAGTGCGAAAAAGGATATGAAGTGTGTGTGCATATTAATGGTTTGGATTATGACCAGATCGGACACTCCAAAAAACATACAACTGTCATATGCTTCAGAATATACTTGAAATTAAATCATCTTATCATGAACCTTTTCCATGCGATATTGGTCTTGCATTCGGGTTAGAAGTTGATGAAATGTGTTTGGATGTAAATATGCAATGCTTGCTGATTTTTCATTTAAAGTATGACATATCTGTCGCACGGTCTAGGGCTTCCAATATATAAAACCGCATATTAAAACATTACCCACGGTTGTCAAACGAATTTAGCATGTCTTGGTATCAGTTATTAAATATATATGTGGATATCAGAGGATAATGATAATTAACTCTACAGGTTACGTATGTCGGCTATAGCCAGGTTTCAAAGGTTTGAGGCCTGAAACCATGAATATTTAAACTGTCTTCACATGCTTGGCAGGTATTGTAATAGTTAGTAATGCCTAAAGGAGTTATAAATGGGTCTCTTCGATGTGAAGATATGCGAGACAAAAACATCGTTTGCATAATTAATTTTATTTAACGTGCACTTAGCGAATCCGACTTATTTTACCTGTCTTTATTAATTGGGACAAGTGGTGTAGAGAATAATTGCTCAAAGGAAATTAATATATGAACCACCCGTACATAAATTGTTTGTGCACTAAAAATATAATCATCCTTTTTGAAATAACACAACATATCTTCCGGGTAATACATACACTATGATATTTTCCCGATACGTAGTTTCCACGTCGTCAAAGGGCGGTCGTCTTTCAGTGTGTATACAGTTGCATGACAAGTAACTTAAATACCTGTATATTATCTTCCATATCTAGAATCGAAACTGCGTCCTGACAAGAGGGCTGTATGCTATGCACTGAACTAATTTACCGTTGTTACCCGCACATTGCAAGAACCAATGTGCGAACAAAGTTGAATAAAACTGCCAACTCCCCAGATAGCCATTGCACATCTAGGTCTATGCAGTTCTCTTTAAAGTAAAGTAAACGAAAAGTACAATATAGTTAGTTTAACGTCGAACATATACACATACTTCTAGTAACATGATCTCTTAGGGGCTCTTACAAATGACTATAACCCATGTACCAACATACATATAAAAATAAAATGCATAGAGATGTTAGCATACTATGAAACGTATGATATCAAAATCCAGACCTAAGAACTATGGCAAAGTGGTGAATATACGTTCAATATATTTAACCTATTGAGATTCAATAACATTTTCAAATAATTTTTATATAGTTTGGAGTACAATAAATGGTATGTAATATCCTTCGTCTAAATCATTATTTATAGTACGGATTTGAACAACCTGAGTTAGTTTGCAGGTGTCAGAAAAAATTGAGGATGGTATATATAAATTAACAAGATTGGTTATGGATTACGTAATGATAAGTTTTGCAAAATGTAAACGTTTTAGAGAAATAGTATGTATGGTACAGCAAAAAACGCGGAACCAAATTAATTCATTTGACCCTATAATTACATGCAGGTTGAAGGTTTTCGGGGTGGGTAGTGCGTGTAAAATGAAATAAGAGGTCGAGGTAAATGCTCGGATTATTTGTCATTGCCGTGGATATATTGACCAAATTCACTCAGTAAAATGTTATTGCTGTACATGCACAAACAACATGAAAAAATGTTTAGTAATTTATGCCACCGGTCAGTATTACTGAATAAAGTACAATACGATATAGTGTACGCCATAGTATGCAACAATCCAGCATGTATATGATCACAGACTAAAATCTCTTATGTATAGCATGTACCGTACAAACTCTCATTGAAAGTTATAGCACTTATTACGATCTAGACCTTATGTAAATCGATATCTGGAGTTCTAATGGAAGACATATTTGTAAATAACATTTAAATTAGGTTACAACACCACAATTTTGAAATGTATTACACGTTCAATATATCATAACTCAGTATGCCTTTTATATATCCAAGTATCAGAACACCGACTGTTAGTACAGCTGGTTGGTTGCATAATATTAACTATTTGAGAAATAATGCAATGTTTATAAGTAAGATATTTATCGATAGTTGGTAAACGATGAAAGAATATGCGAACATGATAGTGCACAATTATTTTTCTTTTATTAAAATCTGGATTTATTAATCCTAAGGTTTCTTTTTTGATTTAGTATTTTACTTATGTCATGAAGTCTCTTTTATGTCAGCAAAATGTGACAAAATTTAAAAGCGGTTTCCTGGCGAGCCAGGGAATCTCTTCTTGTTTTGTCGAGGCATCTTATATTAGTAGTGCTTTTTGCCCACTTTATTGTTCGATGAATACATTTGGGTGCACAATAAATGTGGTGTGTTTGTCGGTAAAAGGTTGTAGTTTCCTAATCTTGCATTTCCTTTTGTGCCCTATACTTGTCTTAACATAGCAGTATAATGCTAATTGCCCTTTTACCAAGTACCACTTAACGCTAATTTCCTCCTTTGTCTGAGAATGTTTCCCATAACGATTCCATGGAGTAATCCTAATATGTTCACAATGTTGAGGTCTGCATTTATTTGATATTAAAGAATAAAATCGAACACAATTCAATATGGATCTTTTAAGAAGAATCCCCAGCTGGATTTGACCAACAACTTATTACTGATAGTTTAGAAGAGCAACGTAAATTTAATGCCAGAAATGTTGAAGCAGAAAAATTGACTGGAAGATATTGATATGAAATAGAAATCTGTAGTAACAGTTGTAAAGAGCTATGCAAAATCTGAAGAAGGAGAGAAAGTGATAAAATACTTATGCAGTTTAATGCATGGAATTTACATTTAGAAAAGGATTTCGCTTCATGATACATTCAAGATTATTTGATATGAAGGTATACAAAAGTATGTGAACTTTCCTGTAGATCTTATAATATTACTTAAGTATTTAGACATTCATCGATTTAACTTTTTGCATCGATATTCCTCAAAAGGTAATTTAACATCTGCAACAGCTTGATATGTTCTAAACATGCTTAACGAATTTTATTGCAATTGATCCAGGACTGTTTCTAGTCCAGGTTATTAACTTTGTGCATGAACTTTGGGAACTTTCTTGGACAAGTATATAAGTTGGAATATGCTAATCAGAAGGTGATAAACCTAAGCAGCGCTTTTCAAACTAGACACGCATTTCATTTATAAATATATAATATGAAATTGCTTCTCAATGTGATGCAAATAACATTACAACTATACTAAATATTATCGTTAATAAGGATTAAAACTGTACTACCGAAATATAAATAACGATTAAACAGTGATTCTCTCATGATTTCGTGTTTTCCGCAAATAACATGTTTATTTGCTTTTTTTGGATGCTTCTAGAAAGCATCTAACTTTTGATATCATTTATGGACAAATTAATTAATTGCTAAGAAACTATTTTGTAAATTTTTAAGAACAGATAATGTTGGGAAAAGCATTTATATATATAGAACTCAAATATTGTGTGATTATTATCGATCAAATATATAATTGATTTGGTAATGAAATATAAATGACGTATACAGGAGAATCAACTGTTACCACACACATTTAACTCGTTTGCAAATACCTTCGACCATTCTGTCCGATGTTTCAGAGAAATTTCGTATGCTAGATTTCCATCTCTTATATAGATATTTCCAATGTTCTGGAATTGAATAAACGGAAACAGTGGAAACACAAAAACAATCGTCCCAACATCCCCCAAAAGCAAAACACAGATAAAAGGACTGGAAGTAGAAAGGCAACAACAAAACACATCGCTAGGAATTTAAACCTAACTGTCATTATACTGAGTGTGCTGTGCTAGATGTAAAGATTTCAGCTAACTTGGAAAATGAAGACTTATAACTTTACATCTAAAATGTGGGTTATTTAAAGACCTGCTAGATCAGTAGAAATAATTCTCTTAAAAGTGGGTATGGAAATAGAACATTGATAAAACATACAGCTGTGTCTAATATAAGTCATCTGTCATTGTCATCATCACATTCATTTAAAGAGGTTCACAATGAGCTCAATGCGGTCTTTTAAACCAAATATAAAAAACTTGAAAGTTTGCAAAATAAGGAATGAAACTCCAAAAAGTCTGATTTTCTGGCTAGCATAATACATATAAAAAGATCTACGAATATTTGAAACTGAAATTAATAATATTTGCAATGACTATTTATACTCAAGTGTTTAACGTATTACTTACGACTACTTTTTAATTTTCACCGACACAACTATTTTCGATGTATTCTTGATCTAATTGTTACGTGTAAAGAAATATACCTTGTTATGTACTGTATTTGCCTTGAAATGACGAGATTGGAACTTGAATTATTTGTCTTAATCATTTAAATTCCATCAGGGATGCAAAACATCATCTGTCAGTACTCTCTAGAGTGGCATAAAAAGTCAAGATGTTAACTTGACATAGATAAATATTAAGACTGATTCACAATCTGCAATTAGATTAATAAAACAAAAAATACAACTTTCTTTGAAATAAGAAACGGAAACATATCCTTGTTAATGTTTGCAAAAGCAGCCCTGATATACTGTCCAAATCAGTCATGACTAACAACAATGTACATGTTTCGATTGTTCAATTGGCGGTAGGCCGTACAAATATACATTCTCTTTGTTGATGACCTACAGCTAAATTTAATATGGCTTACTGTTGTAGAAAATATATTGCTCTGCATCTTTTTGTACTGAAATTATCAGAAAAAGTCAGGTTGTAGGTATTGTGAATAATAATATATATATATATATATATATATATATATATATATATATATATATATATATATATATATATATGTGTGTGTGTGTGTGTGTGTGTGTGTGTATTCAGTTATGATCAGTTAATAGAACAGCACTGGCCACTATCCAGGTAGATGGTCATGTATATGTCCCGAGTCAAAGAGCAAATTTTGTATTATAGCCTCACACTATGTAGGTATAATCATGTATGGTAAATGTATCTAATACCACATCAGACAATATGCTACCATATGACTACGCAGAAATGTCAATTACAATCGCAAAGACTGCATGAAACTGCAAGTAAGGAACATGATTATTAAAGTCAAAGTCTCCTAGAAATATACATGTCGACATTTTCCAAATGATGATCGTTCGATTAATAGCTAAAGGTAAATATCCTTGATGTATAATATCAATACATACGATTTTTATTTTAGCATGAATAATACAAAGAAAAAACGTCCTTATAAATCAAAATATTCGATTTTTTAATTTGGATCAGTCTAGCTTCTAGAATATTTGTTTTATTCACGATTTTATTGTCCTCTTAGTTTCCTTAATCCATTATTTTGCCTTCACTAATTTATTCATTAACTAATTTTCATTCCGGAAATATTTAACAAAATTAAACACGTGACGTCGTATTTTACGTCATCGTATAGTTCTTTACGTTTAAAAGCGATATATGACCTTTGGTTTGGAAATGAACTATTTATCAACCGTGTTTCACTGGAATAGTTGGTAATTTTTCAGGTACGTTTTCTCAATTGCAACAAAGTTCGCTTTTTATAGAAAAGAATTTTCAGGTTTTCATCACTGGTTATCCTCATTGTTTAAAATAGACATTGTATATCGTAATTATTTCCATAAAATACATGTTTAAATCACTTCTTTTGGTGTAAGACTGGTTGATGAAGTTGGGCTTGTACGTAATATGTACACACTAAAAGCCATGCAAGATACACATTATTTTGTTCACTGCATATACTTCAAAGATCAATTAAGATAATTATAAAAGCCGAAACCTTTTTTCTTAAATTTTGTTATTTGTTAATTCTTTTTCTGCAATTTTTGGTATTGTATTGCAAAAGCCATTTCAACAATTTTAATAACTGCAAAAGGTAGTATAATTTGGACTTGTTCAGGTTACGTTTTCGAGCTAAATAGGGCTAGAATTATATCAGCTGTCTGCTTTATATAGAGTATTGTTTCCATAGTCACCACATGTACAGGAATTTCAGTCACAGTATATGAAAGTTACATTGACGAATGACAACATTCTCACCACTTTTTCCAATGCAAACAATTTAACATTAGACCGCCTTCTGTCCAACATGTACGTTACAAATATAAAGAGAATGCAAAGATTAAAACGGGTAGACTTCGCCCACCCTGATAAGCGGTTTCGGGATTATTATTTATTTTGATGTCACCTATTTACATCAGCTACTCCTAGTGTGATAACATAAAGTGTACCTTGGAAAAGGACCTGTGCTATTGACTACACTGCATCTATGAGAGGAAAAATGATTGTATTCGCCATTGTCCAGCTACTTCTTCTTCAAGGTAGGCAGTTGAAAATATTGGTTGAAAATATTGGAATATGTACGGTCTTTTTTCTTCGCAGAACTTATAATAAAATTCCCATACTGATATGGAGCTCATCGAATTGCTTGCAAGATTGCTATCATGTTTCTCTTTCGCTTTTGGTCTTATTATTTAACTTGCTATATTTGATATATTATTCAAATTTTGTGCTAAACAAAACGTTACGTTACATTAAAATGATAACTGCAAACCATGATGGCACGAAAACTGGTTATTATGAACAAAAGTGTTAATAGAGAAATCGAGGGTGTGCTACCACGCGCCTTCCCATATTTTCTAGTATATATTTTATCACAAGAGAAAATAATGCTGAACTGGTTTATTGCATGGTTTTCTTTGGGAGATATTGACGATAAATTCCTTTTTTTAACCCACCCCGTCATACATGTTACGTCTCAATGGTCATAAATAAGAAACATAAAAAGCAAAACGATCAAGGTTTGTAAAATGTAACAAATATGTATTTCTCTAAGTTAAACGATATTTAAGAAGAACATGCGGTATTATAGATCAAATCTGAACTATTCCGAAAAGCCTTTACACAAATTCTTGTATTTCTTCATACTCGGAAATGTGAGTTATATAAGTTTATTAAACCTAGATACAATTTACCAGCTAAGCTCGTATTTTTGCTTTCAGTGATTAACTCTTCTAGTTCATGTTGTTTTTAAAAATGCTATCAACATATGATAATTGATAAATATAGTAATCTGAAATGACGACACAAATCCACACACGAACGCTAATTATAATCAAGAACATGTTCAGGAATATTGGTCATGTTCTTGTTAGGGAAGAAAAAACATACTAAATGTTTAGGACAACACTATAGGGTCTAAAGGGAATTGTTTATTTAGGACATATCCACCATATGGTAAATGTGCAATTAAAATCATGTAAATTTTACATAGCAGTTCCACTCGAGTATTTTACGGGAAGATATATATGTGCAAAAGGGTACTTGAGTTGTCTGTGTACATATTACATTCCCGGAGATCTTATAGAAATTTAATATCAAAGCGCCTCTTGAAAGTCTACGTGAGTTTAGTACTTGAGGGGTCTACGTGAAGTTACGATTACCACGAATCTTGGTGAAATTTAACACAACCAAGGGGCATGCATGAATTTAACATCAGAGCTCCAATCGATGGTAATTTGGGAAGTTTTCATTGAGGTCAATTTGTAACTTTGTTAGAGGTGTCTGAACTTAAATGGCGCACTTAATATCAAAACGTGCAGTGTGTTGATCTAGAGAATTCATATATTTAAGATTTATATCCATGTCATTACACGTTTCAAATTAGGTTGGAGGTGTAATTAAATTTGGCGTATACCCACTGATGCTATGAATAGCTACAAACACGGAAGCCAGCTGATAATAACTCTGAGAAAGAGGTGAGTCTTCTTGACTCTATATAAACGAAAACGTAGAAACACTGTATCAACTCAGGCGATATACCCAAAGGTACATCGCTACAACACCAACAACTCCACAACATCCATTCCAGATGATGTGCAGTAGATACTGACTTTTGCATCATCCGACACTCTTTTTTGAGGCGACAGATGTAATACGTCGCTTCGGCACCGTATGACTTCACTAGCACATGTCCGGAGTAGGTTTACGCTGGATCGCAATATGCGAGGATGCGTATTTGTGTACAACCATGTCCAGTGCAGCAATTTGGTAGTAATTGTCCGACAGCTCGCCTAAAAGACTTTGAAGTTCGTGTCGCAAGTGGTGACTGGCGGAAACAATTCGATTGGTTCAAAATGTAAGGTGCTTCTTAAAGAGAGGTCTATTGCATAATGGCTGTATGAGACAGGAAGGTGGAGGCACTCGAGGTAGCTTCGAATTAGCCTGTCGAAGAAGAGAAGTATGTTACAGCATAGAATAACCAGCAACAATAGCCATCACAATTTACAGATGAGGCATCGAGCTATATTAACAAAGGTTGTTCTTTAAATGCAGGGTCTATACCCATCGCAGCTATCCGGAAAACATTCTTAGTCGAGCAACCCGGCAATGCAAGAATGGCGTGGACGACATGAGAGCCATGATGGTGTCTTGCGTTCAAACATACAGGTGAGAGCGGACATTGTTCGCATGGCAAAATACTTAGTTTCGAGGCCATGCGACTTTGGTTGAGACCATGCATCATGAAGGTACAATTAAACAAGCAGAAACATGCCATTGTCTCTGAAGTCGTGGTTGTTTTTCATCCTAAGACGGCAAGAAACAAACAAGCGCAGTATCCACAAAAGCGTCCATCGGTCCAAATTTCAGTATACATGTAAAACAATCTAGGGCGCGTAATGGGAGCAGCAGACATATGGTCTGCATCGTAAACATCGTCTACTCGCAGAATCACGGGACTCACTGACTGCGTTATAACGACCCCTGACCGTAAGCTCTGCTTCTGATCGCAATTAGTCGCGCCAAGTGGACTGCTCCATAGGTATCTTACTGGCTGTAGACATGCTCGCGCCATGCCAGTCTATCTATCTATCTATCTATCGATCTATCTATCTATCTATCCAGGGCTCGCAGAGAGATAAGTCTGGTCCTGGTAGTCATCCTACAGTGTGCGACCACGACAAAGCTGCCAGCCTACAACAAACGTATTGGTACGTGCGACCATAACGACGTCGTCGGAAACCTGAAAACATTCTGACTTGAATCTCTATTCCCTGCTGACCCGACCAGTGAGGATGTGAGCGCCTGGCTACATCGCAGTCTTTGAGGCCTACGGCGGCAAGTTCTTTGATTGGATTCCGACCAGTGTCCATCCGCGTTGTGGCAGACCATTTTCGACCAGAAAATGCCTCCTTTAAACAAGAAGGCGAAACGAAAGACCAGAAACGAAGAAGTATATAGACGATAAAGACATATAGGTAATGAAGTACCTCGATAACCATGTCACTGAATCAAATATGTACTCAAACTACACGGATGTGAATCGAAAACAACCTTGGGTCGAGACAAGGGAAGTCGAAGAAATGAAACTGTCCTTGTGTTCAAACTGGTGAGACCATGGTCGGCGAGCTTACAGGGAGGCATGTGGGATCATGGTATGAGACTCAGAGAACAATACCTTAATGCAGATAATGTAGAGCCCTTAATTTATAAAAAAAGCAATATGAAAACGATAGCATCCCCGCCCATCAGCGTTTGAAAAACTTGTATAAATTAATACATCAACGCTGCCGTTTGTACCTTGCAAGGTTATGTAAATTGCGAACATGCTAAAAGAGTTGATATTACGACTAGTTCCCTCAGTTTCTGTTGAAAATCCACTGCTTTGGTGAAATATTCCAAAAACAAACACAAAATATGCTTAGAATTCACAATTCCCAGTATGGACCCAAGTCAAAACAAAATTAAATACTGTCCGAATTAGAAATCGAAATACATGTATCTGTGTTTACGTAATGTAATGATAAACAGAAAAAGAAATGGCCAAATACGGCACCATGTATAAGTATGTAGTAGCCCAAATTATAAGAATGAATATGGCTTGCACGAAGAGAATTGTGAAACTAGTAAGACGAACCATCCAGATTCAGGTCTAAATAATATCGTGTGTTTGGTTAGTGTTTTCTGCATTATTTACTGCTTCAGTTCTGAGGTGCACGTTTCGTTACAATACATGACAAAATCTTGCATCTACGTTTCTTCTACACATTTGAAATCAAAAATAGTAGACTTAAATGTTGCTAGATAAACCAGAGACAAAGATGTCTACACTTGATCAACCTTTTTCAAAATCGTAATAAAAATTTATTGTCTCCTTACACACGACCAGAACGTCCTGAAGAAATAAACCTCATGAATAATCAACATTTAAACAGAACCATCAAATTAGACAGGGTATTTTCTTGCCATGGGTGAATGATGGACATAGTTAGCCATGTAGGTCAAATTAATTAACCAAGCTCACAGACCAATAGTTTACGCCAGTGCTGATGGCACACTGGCTTGGAAGAAGCTGGCTCAATACGAAAACAAACCTAATTTACACCGAACTGAAGTATACCTAACGTGTATTATTCACAAGTGGAGATGGGAAACATTATTGGGCTCAGTAAATACATGGAACATGATATAAAAGAAGGTTAGGGACCAAACACACTTAACAGATGTACTACACATTAAGACTTAAACTGAAGTTTCACGAGCCAAAATTACGTCTTTGACTAATGCATATTTTGTTGGTTCGTATAATGAAACGATAGTCTCGGTGTCAGCATAAAACTCTCCAAGAAAATGATAACAGACACAATATGTCCTGTTGATGAAATAATTTTTAAGAGCCAGAAAGATGTATCGTTTGCTAGCAAGATACTCGTACATCATAATTTCGTGCTCTGTTTTGAAAGATAACAAAAACAGAGCTGTATATATATATATATATATATATATATATATATATATATATATATATATATATATATATATATATATATATGAATCTATGGTCTTGACCCACATGAAAAGAAAGTGCAAAACTTACAAGGTTTAGTGTAATTCGTAAAGTGTATCCGTAAAGTACAAAGTGAAATAATTTTGTAAATAATTTTCAGTTTGGTGAATGGATTCCAGAAAACGATGTATGTTACATTAATTCCAAAAAGTGGACATTAATCCGAATACGTCGCAAAGGTATTTCTAATGACAACTCTAATGTAATTATGTGCCAACATTACAAAATAAATCACTGGCATAATCTCAAGATGTCTTTAAATGAATTCACGGTAATTGCAATACTGCTATTATTCCTATTGTCTATACGTGTTAAACAAAAATTCCATATTGCTGTCATAGATCAAAATGGTTTTTAATTAAATGTCACATCACTTTAATTCTAGCGAATAAATGAATCAATCTTCTCTACATTTTCCAATAAAAGATGTTAATATAATTAATACCAAATCCCATATAATAAATCAAGTATATAGATTACCCAAGCACATTAGAATAAACCACAGTACATGTATTGCCTGAATCATCCTAAGGTATTGGGAAACAGTAAACAAATCAGCGGTTTACATTTTGTCTAATCAAAAAGCGGATGATATTGTCAGTAAAAATGTAATTGACCAAATGCTCCTTCAAAATATTATTTTGAAAATAATATGCATTATATCGATATTAATAAACAGTGTACATAACACGTCCGCTGATAAAGACAGAGATAGTGTTATATTATAAATTTCTCTTATAGCATATTAGTCAAACATACTTATAATTAACATTGCATAAGAATGTATAATGTCAACGTAATGGTAGAATTTACTTGTTTGCATTGGAATATCTATAATCAAAAGCACATATTCTTCCAATAGCTGCATTGATATGCTTTGATTCAGATTTCTCAAGATTTCAAAATTGAGAGGATAAGTAATAACGAAGTCACTAGAGTCCACTTTCTATTAAAATAGTTCTTTTTGTGACAGGTATAAATATATTAATTGGATAGGTCAGCAAAAACTGTAACATAATAACCTATCAAATTGACTTAGTTTTGTTAAAAAAGTTTAATACAGTAATTTTAGTCATGCATTTTCTTTTCAATTTCATTCAAGTTATAATACACAATCTGATGTGCATTGTGAACTGAAAAGGAAACTATAGCAATTGAACGCCTTTGACCCAAACCTTTCCTTTATTTCTGAAAGAGGCCAAAATGTGTGAAAACTTTAGCAAAATGTTACTATGATCTTAATAACTATACTCCTCAAAGGAATAGTTACTGTAAATCTTGTTGACGTACACATACTAATCAGCAAGTATAGATGACCTAACTTGATGATAGGTAATGGACCGACACAGTCTACCATTATTATATTAAACAGTTCGTCGAATGAAGGAATGAGTTGCAGATGAACCTTAAATATCTTCTGATTGTATTTTTCAACCATATGCCAACTATAGCAACTATGACAAGATCAACAGTATTAAAAAAATATTAATATGTTAATTTATGCACAATAAAATGATTTAACATATTTGATAAATCTTATTGACTTATAAGCGAGAAGACATCGGATTTTCATAGGTTATACTTATAATTGGCTGTCGATATGAATTAAGACAATGGCTAGATAGTTTACGGCCACTCATCACTAGCGCGTACTGCAGGTGGCCTCCATTACCTCATAAGGTCCCCAGGTTTTACAACATAAAAAGTTGATGTTTTTGTGGCTTCAGCTTTGCTAATAGCCATCTGACACAAATACCTATATATTAACCCATAATAGAAGCAAAAATAACCTCATTAAAAGTCTGACCCATACATTTGACAGCTAAAGGATAAACCGTCCTGAATGTCATTATGCCCCACAGCTTTCTTAGCAATAGCTGAAGTAACTCCACATGATGAATATAAAACCAACAAGTTTTGTACAACTTATGAAATTATTTGTTTCTCAAAAATAAAGGTAACAATTAAAAAAGAACTTATATTATTGCTAATCAAATCCCAAATAGTTAAAAACGTGATATTGTCAGTGATATTAAATAAAGTTCAAATTATATTCAAGTGGCCTTCGATCCAAAATCAAATTCTGTTGATGTGTCTTTGGTTTTAAATGTGGTCTGGAAGGTGATGATCTGCTAATATTCTTTCAGGTAATCCCAATAATATAATTCAAAATATCCTTGACTGAATTCACTATAACTCCAGAAAACTGTTCCAGTCCAAGAATATTATTGTGCATATTATAATTCAAGATAATGATTTCAATAAATATTTCCGCGCAATGCAAAGGCTGATCACAATAATACAAATGATTCTGTTTCTGATGTTATTGCAAAAATAAATAACATTTCAAGAAAACAATGTCATATAAAAACTATTGAAAAAAAACTAAAGAAACGATAAATTGTCTTGTATAGGAAACACTAAGCTGCAAACAGATACGACCTGTTACGACAATTTTATAAAGCACATTTGAAACATGCAGTTCATCATGTTCTTCTCTGTGAAATTCAATCATTAATACTGAACATGCTTACCCTTTGTGATAATGTCCTAATATTTAACAAGCACACCCATATAAATATATATTTTTGGGTTTACAAAATAAAAACCTCATCAATGTCCCTAGTCAGGTGCAGAGTGAACTTGATTTTGGATACCGCAAAGTCCAAAATACAATTATACGGAATCTTCCGACAAAAATGGTTCATAATTCTCCAAAAGAAAATCAGACTGAGGTTTAGTAGTATTGTTTTCGATACATGGACATAACCGTGATCTATTAGGAACACGAACGTTTGGAAAAGAGCTGTCTTTAATACGTTCCTCAATTTTGACTTATGGCAGTCAGAAATAAGGTATTATTTCTTCCTACATTGATTGCATTTGGGAAGAGGTAATATAGCTGTTAATTGAACAGATGAACTCTTAGAACGGCTATCACAAACAAACGGTGTAATACTTTGGGAATAAACAAAACAGAACAAGCATTATGGTAGTGGTGGTGACGGATGCGGTTTGGGAACCTCATTATATTTGATTTGTTAATAAATTCACATGTACTTAAAATGTTTTGCTGAATATTTAACATCCGACCTAAAACATATTTCTTTATCAGCTGATAATGTTGTTTTTATGTTGCATAAATGAATTCTTTCGTGTCAATGCACTAAATATATTTTTTATAGTAATATGAGATAATAGAGATTAATCTATTTGGTAAATTTCCATACTTTTGCAGAAACAAACATAATAATAAATACTTTCCGTTTATTCCAAATCAGTGTCATTTTCTTGGAATGCTCCTGCTGCTATATAAGTATTAATTTTCTCCATATCGCTTTACTAGATATTTTTCACAATGTATTTCATGGTATGACATTTTACAAAGTACATGTCTCTCAAGATAACAATGACAGGTAAATACATGATTATATAATACCAGTGAGGTAACCATTTAATTTATTTATTACACTATGAAAACCTGCATTGAAACAACGGCGTGTCATATATGTTGCCAAGTGTCTGTCAGTCTGTTTCAGCGTAAATATTGTAAACGTAACATATGAGAATCATATGATTAAAATTATATTGTCAGTAATCAATAATCACAAACTGTGTTGCTTTAGTTATAAAAATCAACAATCATTGCATGTAAAAATAATCTCATGATTGAGTTGGAACAAAGAAAAGTAAACATGTTCTTACTTTGTGGCACATTACACTTATTCGTAACTAAGTGATTATACTAGATAATGCATGTGACTTTGGAGCCGTATATAGTCTATATTTATATATATTTGTCTCCTTTCCTATTCCATTTATAACTGTGATACAAATTTTATATGGCGAATGTTTGAGTTCTTGAGTTTTTTTCTTATGTGAATATTTGAAACATAATATAAATTTATGTGTGTTCACCATATAGTGGACATACCGAGGCGGTTTCACTGCACTTGTATATTTTCTCCGACCGAATGTGCGTAATGAGCCAAAGGTCTACTAATAACCGCCGTTGTGTAGCTGTGATGGTGCAAAACGTAAACCATGTTTACACTGACAATACATAGGTCACTTTCACCTATATATAACGATCGGCCCTCCAATTATAATGAACTTTAAGAAACGAATATGATTTGTATTTTAGGCGGCACTAAATTACAATAAACTGATTGCTGGCACGTAAAACGACTTTTATAGATAATGATATTATTCATGACGATTTGAAGTTCGTTCAATTACTCGATGTAGCACGTTACAAACTGATAGTTTTGAGGGCACATGAACGTATAGATACTGAAGTGAATGAATTCAGGAATACAAACAGTAGTATGATCAATTACAGACTTCGTGTGAGGAAGCAACGTGTTTCGGTGATCTTGTAAATTGTATATGTCCGAGTACATCGCTTCAACATAAAATAAAAAAGTATCCAAATTGAAATGGTTCTAGTTCATGAAACATGTACTTAATTCATGTAAAGGCGAAGTATAGTCACATATATCTATATTTAATCGGAATAACATGGTAAAAATGTCAATAATCTGTACAAAATATGAAATGTTGATGCCACACTAGTATTATAAACTCAGACATATTTGAGAATGGAGTTTAGAAATCGTTACATTTGCTTACAAATAGCAGAACACCCGTTGGAGAGGATTACATGGAGGATTTACCAAACTTATGAAAGATATTATAGTATGTTATTTACCACCCTTTTCAGCTCAGCTTTCTACAACGATGCCTTTACATATGGATGGAGAAATGATTTAAACATACCACATTTATGACTATTTTGAATCTGAGGTTGGACTGTGACAAGGCTGGTTATTATGCATCACGTTAACTCACTGTTTTAACTGATTTATTGCTAATAATGAACGTAAGTTGTAGAAATGGACATAAACGTACAACTTATACTTTGGCACTTAATACCTATGACTTGTGCATGATGGCTGATACTGTTTTAGGATTAAAACATTTTAAACAGTGGATTCACTTTGTAACAAACAAAGTTGTTTTATAAATATGGATACAACAACTATCGCTGTTGTTTAGAAGAGTTGGCCTACTTTAGAAATTTGAAAATTGTAATTATTCTAATTATAATATCAACCATTTAACGTATTACAGTTGTTTCGATAAAGCGTTTTCGAGGTGGATTCAATTTGTGAAATGCAATTGAACGTTTGTTACACTAGTTTATTCAAAATTTAGCCACAGTCTGGACATTTGCTTGGCTATGAGACGTCGAATATTTCGTCGAAATCATTTGCTCTTGGTAAAAACATCCCACTCAATTTGTCAGTGAATTGGGGATGAGAAGATACAAACCTGAAGATAAATCCCGTTCAAACCTCTATACAATTGTATTTGTCTCTTCGAAGAAAAGAAAATCTTTAAGCATCCTGTTGCTTATTGTGCATGTTATTATTATTATTATTATTATTATCATTATTATATATATATATATATATATATATATATATATATATATATATATATATATATATATATATATATATATATATATATATGGGGTGGGGATGTAGCTGCTACTAAAATAATTTATATAATAGAATAAAACTGTTATATCTTTTTCATTATTTACATAAACTTTCAAACGTAGCATAAAATGTATTTTTGAAGAGCAAATTCTAATGTGCGTTGAATATGTTACATGTACATCTGCTTTAGAAGTCTCAACCTGAAAATGATGATTATTAGTATATGTAACAAAATTTAATGACAATCTCTGAGTCTTGTTAAACAAGATCCTAGCCTGTCTTCTTTAGTATAATTTATTTTGTTGATCAGCATATCTACATATATGTTTTTGCAACTTCATGTATTATCCTTTTGTTGAGTTGGAATCTGAATTCACCCTCATAAATGCACTCATCGGATAATGACAGTTTTATGTCGTCTCCAAATTTATCTGTATATGAATGTTGGATACTGTCACGAAGGTAACTGAGTAAAAATGAGGAGACTAAGTACACCACATCTGCTTGAATGTACATTAAATTGTATGTTAGAAATGAACAGATGCTATGTTCCATCATATTTACCAAGTGGGAAACTAACCACTGCAATTTAGTATTCATCAAATGTGTAACATTATAGTTTAGCTAATATATATCATGACTTAAAAAAATCAAGAACTTTCTAACAATTGTTTCCATCAATCTCATTTGACCATACAGGGACACTATTTTGGAACAGTCTTAATTAAAAGTGATTCGCTCACTTTTGCCATCCAGGTAAAACAATCTGTCATTCACGTACTCGAGGTGTGATCATTTAAATTATGTTTGTACATTTCGTATCCAAATGAAACCGACATGAATGCATTTTCCTACTTGAGGTGTGATCATTTAAATTGTGTTTGTAAATTTCGTATCCAAATAAAAGCGACATGAATACATTTTCCTACTTGAGGTGTGGTCATTTAAATTATGTGTGTACATTACGTATCCGATTGAAACCGACATGAATGCATTTTCCTACTTGAGGTGTAATCATTTAAATTATTTATCTACATTACGTATCCAAATGAAGCCGACATGAATACATTTTCCTACTTGAGGGGTAATCATTTAAATTATGTTGATACATTTTGTATCCAAATGAAGCAGACATGAATACATTTTCATACCTAAGGTGTGATCGTTTAAATTAGCTTTGTACATTACGTATCCAAATGAAGCCGACATGAATACATGTTCCTACTTGAGGTGTGATCATTTAAATTATGTTTGTACATTACGTATCCAAACGAAACCGACATGCATACATTTTCCTACTTGAGGTGTGATCATTTAAATTATGTTTGTACATTACCTATCCAAATGAAACCGACATGCATACATTTTCCTCCTTGAGGTGTAAGTATTTAAATTGTTAGTACAGTACCTATCCAAATGAAACCGACATGCATACATTTTCGTGTGACCGGGTTTGTAAAGCTAGCACTTATTACATTTTTCTAAGTTGAGTAAATTATCTGTGAACTCTAAAAACATAGCGATCTAATCCTTTTTTTAGTCTACGGTGAATATAATTACACAAACTTAGTTATATCATATATGCGAATTTGAAATCCCTTAAAATTATGTTATGTTGTCAACCTTCCCCTGCACATTGCATAAACATTCATTTTACTTGTTTACTAACTGTGAAGAAAAAAAAAAACATTTTTTTGCCATATACAAAGGAAGATGACGTCTAAAGCACTACCCAAAGAAACAACTAGCCGAACCGAATGGTCATATATATATATATACAAATTAACAGAGATAGAGACAGAGGAACACCCATATATAATTATATGTATAGGTAGATATAATGGTAGGTGGGTGGATGGATGGATTGATTAATATGAATATATATATATATATATATATATATATATATATATATATATATATATATATATATATATATATATATATATATATATATATATAGTGTCCATGGTTTATTTTATTAGCTCTGCCTATGGTAACTGGCGAATTGTGTACGTATGGCTCTTCCTCATTGAACTTTCGATACTGTTCTGATGGTTGCTGTGGCACTAAATATAGCGATTACAGCGACGTCTGTTGCGAGTAAGTACACACTCTGACAAATATATATATATATATATATATATATATATATATATATATATATATACATATACACATTTTGTCATAGGATAAGGTAGCTATTTATTATCGGGTAAGGTATATTTCTGATATGAAGCTAGGCATGTTCTTTCAGCAAACTTTGCTCTATAACCAAAGTTTTTGTATATGTTTTTCTGTGGTGGATGCTGAAGAATGAGTTTGTGTTTTTAAAACAAAATCAGAGAAGAGGTAAAGACAACAAGCTTTGAAACATTTAACAAATATATTTATTTACGTAAATTACAAAAGTGAAAATGTGATAAGACAACTTAAGTACTTGCGATTTAATTCTCCAAATGATCCAAGACTTGCAGACACAAGTTCTAGTAATTTAAAAGTCCTGAATACAATTCTGGAAACGTCCCGAAGAAGTCTCAAAACTGAAGGCGATGGCGTGTCTGGTATAGCTATTAGAAGGTTGATGTGTAAACTGTCGTTTGTTGAATCACAATAATATAATTCCAGGTTATAGTTCAGTAGAAAGTCCAGCCTAAATTCTATAGTTTTATGAAAGCAGTTTTGTATTTCCAAAGAAAATCATCACTTGAAATTAAAAATTTGAACAAAATGTCCAGCCGGAAATAAATCAAATATTCATTCCAGTGTAATTAATGTTGGCGTCATTGCTGGGTCTGTGGTCGGGGGTCTGGCCGGGCTCGCTATTGTGATTGGCATTATCGTCTGCTGCTGTGTTGCCGCAAGCAGGTCTCGCAGAAGCCCAGGAGTTGTTATCCAGCCTATGAACCCTAATGCGCAGACACTTGTGCGTAAGTATTCGGGTAATGAAATCTGTACTGTTGATGGAAAGGACGTACATCATTATACCAATACTGTGCTGTCCTTGTTAGTGATGAATAGGAAACATTTAACCGTAAAGATGGTTATTATCATTATTATTAGTAGTACTAGTAGTAATTGTATTAGCAGTGGTAGTAGTTGTTGTTGTTGTTGTCGTCGTCGTTGTTGTTGTTGTTGTAGCGGTAGTTTATTCGCATTGTCATCCGTCTTTACCAACTATTGCTGCTCAAATTGTCCAAACGTGTTTGTTTTCTTCTTTGGAATTGTTCGTTCCCGTCGTGAGGTTTTTGATCATGACAGGATCGTACACGAGAACATAATGTATGTGTGTGTATGTGTGTGTGGAAACTCAAATATATACACATATATTCATATATTTGTATATTGTGTATACCAACACATCTTTTCTATAATGAAACTGAAACGAGTCCCCACTTGCTCGAACTTCTAGATTTAATTAGATTTACCCTTTTTATTACTATACATATAACTGTGCAAAATAACGTTCGTTTCTGAAAACGTATAGAATTGGCATTATCTGAGGTGTCCTTAATAAACTTCATGTTCGACTAACTTTGTTCGAGTAATCATCGCTTTATCTTGAAAGTCCAATAAGCGTCGTAGCTACGCATACTATTTTCAATAATTTATAGTATTACCTTTCCATTGATTGAATAACATTTTAAACAAGACCACGATTTTTCTGTTAATATGTCCAACCTTTGTATATTAATTATCAGGTCGGTTTCTAATGTATCTTGCAGATCTACAGCGAGCCTCTCTTGACACTATATAAAACGAACATATGTCAGCCAATTATTAAGGGTTTGAAGATATACAATTGACTTGTGCCGCTGTTTGTGAAAAACCAAATAGTAAATAACTCTCTGTGCAGCACCTTTGGTATCACACCTGATTTCAAAACTATCACACAACGTGTCATACATTAAATTGACCTTGGTCAATTTCAGACTCTAAATTATATCCCTTACATCAAAAGAACAAATTACCCCGCAGAAAAAAAGAAAGGAAAAAAAAAAACGCTGTCGTCTGGTATGTTATCAGACAAACCTAAAACTAATATTATTGATGACCGTGAAATGTCAGAAACATACGTTGAGATTCTATTGATATGATATAACTAATTGTTCAGAACTGAATTATCATGGGTACGTATGACAATGTCCGAGTTTTTGATGGTTATTAATGCGATATTTTGTCGAAATTCTTCATTGGTCTGTATCGAACGCATGTACAGGAAATTCTTTCTTAAACAAGGTAGTGCCAATATCTAGAGAAACATACAGGTGTTGTTTGACATACACCCTAAAGACCGACTGTTAATGGACATTAGGTCAACTGCAAAACATTTTCAGCAATCTCAAGAAGTCGGGATTCAACAGGGGTAACGGATCGGTCCCTATGACTTCAGGTTTCGTCGATGCATTTGTGCTCATCGAGGTCACTCACTAGGTTGTAATTACAGGAACCTAGTTGATCGCAGCATATATTTCACGCAGGATTCGGAGCGTCTTAATTGTTTCAGAACCCATAAGTGGTGAACGACCATCGATCCTCGTACACATTAGTAATATCTTCAAAAAGTATGTTCATCAATCGGGCGATACGTATGGTTGTAATCTTGATATAGAATAATCGCTGACAATGCGAAGCGAAGTTAATGATGACTTCGTGTGCTTTTGTATCCGGACGAACTGATCCTACAAGTGTTTCCAATATATCAGCTTGGTCGTTATGGTCACATTTTCCACGAAGGCTGTTTCCTTTCTGGTTTTTTTTTTTAATGCATTGAGCGTTTCTAAACAATGAGTTAACATATTACTGGTACATTGCTTAATTTCAGTCAAACCAAAAATACCATGTTCGGACTTTCAGCTTTCAGGTATTAGTTGCGTATATTTGATGTCATATATAGTAGGTACTCTTCCCAGTCGCTACGTCTGCTTAGACCGACATTTATATAATTTCCAATGATACCACCAATGACTGTTTCGTTAAAAAATGAACCGGTGTTAGCATATGCGACTTGTACTTCGTTGGCACGTCTGCTATCCTAGCCACAACTTCAGAAAATTTTTAAATCGGACCCATCGGTGTTTTTTACTTTCTCCCAATTATATCAACTACTTCAAGTAATTTCACCAAAGTATTTGTTGACTAACATGATAGGGTGTAACAAACGCTAATAGTCTATGCAGTTGTTCTTGTTGCTTTATTGATATGCATCGTGCCCATAGCTATCTTACGAACTGGACCTGGTTGTTCCTTTGTTCCATTTTGAACTGTAGTTAGTAGTACATTTGTACGTGCTGCCTGTTTACTACCCTCAGTTTTCTCGCCTATTCATATCATTAGTTTAATCAGAGGCGTACATGTTTATCCAAACCACACCGTGAGAAATTTATACGTTGTAGAGACTGTAATACATCTTCGACTCTTTATACGTCTTCTGTATCATTAAGAAACAGCTACTGCTGTTCACGAGTAACATTGCGGCATCGCTTTTCATACTTTTCTATGAAATCACTGGCTCACAGTTAATATGATTGTTTCTGATTATTAATTTGACGTGTCAGACACATTTGTATCGGACGCTCTAGTCAATTAATGATTTTATAACTATATGGATCTTCTGATCCACGCATACAGGGATCGAAAAACAAAAGCATACCAAATCCAAATGCTATTTCTAAAACCCTGCGAGTCAATGCCAGGAAATACCATCAACAAAGTAGAGTTCCCGCGAGTCACTTTGTGCATGTATGCATATCGTTAAGTACAATTTGTTACACTGGAATGTTTGTGCCGAACTGGTACAAATATTTGTTCCTGATTGAGCCGATTATTAAACATCACATCGTCATAAGATACACTATTGGTTTCGTTTGGATCTTACCCGTCATTTGTATGTGTTTCATTTGTGGTAGAAAAATAAATCAGCAGCGTTACCACCACGTTTCAACGTTCTTTTATCATTCACTCCTCTCATTGGTCATAACAAAATTGATCATCAGTCAACATCATAATTACGTATAACCGATCCAGCTTCAGCCATAGTGTGATGATAATAGGCAAATGTCGTTTGTTTACTGATCAAGGTAGACCAATTATCAGAGTACGCACTGAGTTTGGAAACATGGTTCTATCACTATAACCGCTCCGGTAGCCTAGTGGTTAGAGCGTCCGCCTCGGATGCTGAAGGTCGTGGGTTCGATCCCCGGCCGAGTCATACCAAAGACTTACAAAAATGGTACTAACAGCGGCCTCGCTTGGCGCTCAGCATTAAGAGGTTAGTGTTAGGACTGGTCGGCCCGGTGTCAGAATAATGTGACTGGGTGGGACATCATGCTACATGTCTGCGGCATGATGCCCCAGTGCTAGACATCATTATAAACTGCTACATTGCAGACATCGTAGCGATATGACTGAAAAATTGTTAAAGCTACGTTAAAAATCAAAATCACACACACACACTCCATCACTATGATTGGACGGTTTAAGTGACGCCTGTTCAAAAGGTCAATTTCGAAAGGGTCATTGATATTTCTAAAAGCACCTGCAACTTTCTAGTTTCAGGGTGCAATTCAGATCATATATAAAACTGTGTACACCAAAAACACCTACTGCAAATCCAAATCGAGTTCAAACCCGTAATGGACGAGAAGTGATTAACACTGGTCTACAATCTGTGTAGACGACGTCTGATTCAGAGAAAAAATGTGCTATTTATTATGGATTTTGATCTGCTGAATTTATATATGACAATTAAAACAACTTATTGGCTACTGTTTCCTAGATATTTAAGTAATTTGATTTTACGTCTATTTATATTGCATTGAAAGTAAGTGCTTAATCATAAATTGTAAACCTAGGTTTATAGTTGCTTGATATGAAAATATATCAGCTGTAACACTTGAAGAAAAAACGGCCAAAGGGATATATAAATAAAATGTTACAAAAAAGGAAACAAAACTATTATGCAAATATATTTACATAATTTAGTCCTTATCGAGTGTCTACTCGGCGCTTCATGTCTTTTTTTCTTCTTGTTTTCATTAAATTGAACATCTGTTGTCACTCTCCAGCAATAGTCTGGAAACATTGCTTGGCTCCATTTGCATTGATAGCCTTTCTCCATTGTTAGAATGCCCTGGTGAAATCGCTGTCCGTGCTTTTCGCTCTCTGTTCAGCAGTTCGGTGGACAAAATCTAGATCAGAGTGCAAAACATGTATCTGTAGTGATATGTTGCAACCAGGGCTTTTGTGTGCATTGAGATTTTCCACCAACTCATTGTATTTGGCTGACTTCTTGTTTGAGAAAATGTTTGAACACTTGCTGCACGGCTAAATGCATCATCTGGAAGAAGTTCACGAACTGAAACTAACAAAGACACCTTCCTTTATCTTAGTTTCACTTTACGTGCCTCTATTTTGTCTATGGACTTGATAAAGTTGTTCTTCAGACCAAGTGTGATGTGCAAGGGTGGTAACACCATCTTACATGATTCAGCAAGGGTGCACGTTTGACACTTTTCCTCGAAGGCTGCAATGGATATCGGATTGGTCAATCTCTCATGATTTAGTAGGAATCTCTCGAGGGTTATCTTTTTTGCAGAGAAAATAGGGTACATTGTGTATCAAATACTAACAGGTGATAGTCTGTATAATTTGTAGCCTTGACAAGAAATACAAAGATTGGATTAAATAATGTAGCAAGAGTTACAATAAATATAGACATACTGAAACTATCCCCTCATAAAGAAAATAACCCTCAGTGCAATAATGTTTTCTTCCTTGTGTAAAACACACGGGCAACTAATAATGATAACGAAATTACACAGGATAATGTCTATTGAATGTACCCAAATGAATGGAAAATAAAGCAATATAAAACACATTTCGGTGTGCTATTAAGTATTATTCTCCATTTACGTTCCGAACATCGATGTTGTGTTGTTGAAATATCAATATCCATCTCACCCAATTTTTAAATTTCTATTTGTCTGTTTTGTTAAAGAAAGTATGGGATTGTGGTCACTGAATATCATAATCGGAGAGGGGAGGACTAATGTCCATTTCAAAATGTTGCAAAGCCAAAAATAAATCCAAACAATCCTTCTTGACGTGGAATAATTTATCAGGGCTTATATAGTTGTAGAGAAACAGCACACTGGAACTTCCTCAACTACTTCCCGTCCAACCACTATATGACTGGCATCAACAATCGTCTTAGACGATTGGTTGATATCTTAAGTTGGATGAACTGGTGCACTTTTAGATATAGCCTTGAATTTATCGAAGGTCTCCTTACATATATCAGATCACTTAAACCGGGTATTCTTTCTCTATCAATTGGTCAGTGGCTCAGCAATTATGGAAATATTGGAGCAACATTTCCTTTCATATCCAGCCATATCAAATATCGCATCTGTTGCTTTTTACTGATATGAACAGACATTTCAGAGATAGGTTAAACCTTAGCTTCTACAGTCTTAATTTGACAATGTCCTACAATATGTTCTAAAAACGTGACACAAGCTAGGTCAAACTCACCTTTGCTTACATTAATTGTCAAATTGTCTCACTACAGGGAACATATCCTTTCTGAATAGTTTCCAAGTGGTCTTTCCAGGAATGGCTGTAACAAAATGACGTCGGCAGCGCATTGAGCCATATGCCATCATGTTCATTAATCTCTCGATTGCAGTGGGAGAAGTTATCATACCGAATTTTATCATTATGTATAGGTAGATTCCATCTAAAATTGCAAAGGCCTAAATTTCATTTGTTATATCCGAAAACGAAATATGCCATAATCCCTTGAACGGTCAAACATGGTGACATATTTTGCATTTCGAATTCTTACAAGACGGTAATACATTCTTAGTATTGGAAATAAGCCTCTTTGTAGACATTGTTTACTTTCCTGCAGTTAGTAAACATACCGAAAGAATTATACGATTTGGACACAAGAATACAATGGGAACTATAGTTACTTTTGGATGGTCCAATAAAACCGTTCCCCACCAAATACTCAAATTCCGTTTCAAACATTAATGCTTTGAAGAATATATACTGAAATGGTACTGCTGCTACAGACTTCAGATCTTTCAAAACAGCGTTAAATGTTATCTGTTTCAGTAGGAACATCTGGAAAGAATCGTCCTTCTTCGCATATAAGCAGCTCTAACTCATTGTTTTCATCTGGCTGTTGATGTGAAAGTTTAGTGTCCAGTTATTTTAACATTTCAAACTTTTTAAAACTGGCTCAAAACAAAGACCATACATTCGAGATGTACGTCAGCATTTAAATTCTCACTGTGTGGGATAAAATAAAAAATTAAAAGTATGGAATGATTTACAAGGATAATTCGATCAGCTTCTTTAACATACGGATGTATTATAGGTATTTATATTTCTTACATTCAGATATATCGATGATATAGCTTAAGTTATTTACTTTCTTAGTAACTGTATGGTGATCAACCTACCAAACCTAAAGAAGAATTTTAACTTATTTAAAGTGAGCCAGAATTTGATCATTTGGTTGAAAAGTTATTTTCTTTCCAGTTTTGTGAAACCTTATTTTCAGTTTTTATAGGTGTGCTAATGATAATGTCTTGCAATTTCAAAAACAGTCGATATTTTGTATTTGCAATCAGAGATATAAATCGTGTAATGTAATTTGATTATTTTGTTAATCTTTCGACAAATTAAATAGGCCACGAACATCAAGTCCGAAAACTATTACAAACGTCTTATTACAAGGGACTTTTGAACTGGCTCCACAACAGCAAACATCAATAAGTTAATACATTCGTCCCAATCTGTTATAATGTCAAAGCAATATGACCTTGTCGTATTCGTTAAAATCTGATGAAAACATTCCAACGCCCCCTGGCTTTCAAGGTGAAAAACAGAGGACCTGGAATGACGAATATATAATTCATACATAAATTGTTGATATATCCCTAACATGACATTAGAACCTAGTTCAGACTGGACGAACTTAGGAAGTCCAAACATGTGTAGATGACTGCATTAAGGCTCTGACTATAGATTTAGTCATAATATTCCGTAACTTGTACTGTTTGCTGACTTGGTCTTAAGTAAGGGATCAACACAGTCTACCATTATTCTACTAAATGGTTTGTCAAATGCAGGAATAGGTTGTTAAATGAGCTTTAGGTATATGTTGCTTAGGCTTTAGCCATTTCATAAATACGAAACAATCGACCTCATTCAGAAACACCACGCATACATTTAGGCCATGAAAACGATTTAAGATCTTGTGATAAGATTTCAGGACTACTGAAATAGTGGCCAAGGGAGATATTGTGCTAAATTAGGAGTTTCTTTAACTTTATGACGAAGGTACCACAGTTTCATTGCTCATTGGCAATCATCTTCATGTAGATCAGGACGTCTATTTTTTTCCAATAAGAACCGAAGTTTACAAACTAGTAGGTTGGTGAACGACTCTAACAGCCCTTTGAAACAAACTGGAGCTCAGGTAATCTTTTTCCTGTTCTACGACATGTACATGTCGTTTGTCTCCTTGATTAGAAATAAGAGAACAACTATTAAAGGAGGATCACAATAATCTATACAGAACAGATGCAGAGGTGAACTCCTCAAAAGCATGGCATGTGAAGTTGTAAGCCACTGGAATAGTTTCGTGATCAAATTAATTATCAAGAGCTTTCTTTGCCACAGCTATATAACCTGCACATGCAAGATATCAATTAAGGATTTCATTATCAATAGGATATATTTTTGATCGAAACAAGTCATGTCAGGTAATGTGGATTACCCTAAACCGTATTCCCAGTTAAGTCATTGTATAGCAATAAACGGATACCCACAATGGGCAATTAAATCACAACACCAATAATCACTGGCCTTAAGACTAAGTATGATGTCAGATTAGATTGACGTTAAATTACCATTATGGAGCTGAATTTTAATAAACCGCACTCTAGCCCTTGAACAAGGATACTTCTAGCAGAAGAATACTTCTCAAACAAATCAAAGCTCCCGATAACGAAATACTCTGAACAGCTCATGTTTCCATTACAATTTCAATAGGGATTTGAATAATCAGTATAATATATAGATCCTTTTTATATTAATGTTTCGCAATTCTCAGTGCTATGCTAAAACTGCTGTCTATCTGTCCACAAAACTATATTTTTCCACTATATGACCGTGACCTTGATCTATGTGAAAAATGCATCTGGAACTGCTTTGTCTTTATTATGCTGCTAATGTATTATCTTAAAAGCAATTATAAATAACATGCCTTATTTCTTACGATAAGTGCACGTAGGGAGACAAATGGATCTCTAAACATTCTCATCAGACTTTGGATTTATATTAGTTGCAACAAATTGAAGGTTGTAAATATTCACTTGAGAGTGATTTGGTTCTTAATAACCATTTGTTGAGCGGAACATCTAATGGAAAATAAAACTTGGAAAGGCTAGGCATATTGTTCAGCTGTACGAGCAATGTTTACTAATGTATCAACCTTCTGTTCATGAAGGCTTATGTTGACGTCACTATGGACTCGATTGTTTAAATATATAATATGAATTGGTATTTCTGTTAGATGCACATCATCAGTCAAACAGTTGACCTTTTCCATAGTACAATTTATATATGCTTATTTGTTGTCTGCTCGCTGTTCCCAGACCTATTTCGACCTTTCACAGGTAACACCTTATAACTCTTCAAGATATATTCCTTAACGAAGCCATGCTCAGTACTTGTTTCTACTGACGGTGCCAAATGAACTACACGAGGTTCGTCAATACTTACACCTGAAATACACCGATTTAGTATCATATTGGTCATTATAAAGTGTCGGCTATTATTTCGATATGCGAATAATGTTGAGCTACATCTTTATCTTTAAACGGGTAGATTAATTGTATATTTTATGTAACTTGTACATTAATCTTCCAGGGGCGGAGTACTTCCTGTAGCTGGTTCTAATTCTTGAAATTGCAATTACATTTCTTTTGCTCGTTTTCGTATTTGCATTTATACTGAATCTAGTTCATCTTTCGGAATTTGTCTCTTTTTCTACCTTCTAAAATTATAATTTCCTTTGTATCTCTCCAGCTTCATTCATTTGTCATTCTATATATTTGCATTGTATTTGGAACTACATTGTCTGCTCTTCTTGTTTCCGTTCGTTTTCTTTATTTTGTATTTGCTAATACATTTTCATCTCCATTTCGATTGTTCTGTTTGAATTAGCCTCGTTCTTTTCTCCCTTGCAAGTTCACGTTTTCTCTAAACTTCATTTATTTTTTATATTATAGTTTCAGTTCTACAGCTTGCTAGATAGAGCCAGACGACGACTTTCTAATCAAACTTAATGCACTTTTATCCACATTACTTTCTTTGCCCAATATCTTACCAAAATATTTTTATTTTGTTTTAACACAATTGTCTTTCCCTCAAAAAGATGATACTGTCTAGCACGTTGGAGCAATTCATCTTTTGTCAAGGACTCTAGCAGTTCTGGAGTAAGAAATAAAATAAAGTTCACCTCTTTAGTTGCCGTTGTGAAAACATGTTGGTTTCACAGTGTAAAATAAAAAAGCGCGCATGAACAAATGTCCGAAATAAATGCATATTAATTTAGAAAAAATTATGTTTGACATATTTCTAATATTGGTTTTCCTGACTCTATGTTCATAACGCAAGTAATAGAAACAAGTAAAACCAACTGGTTTGTAAAACTTAACAAATAATTACATTATCTCATTTAAAAATAAAAATTCCGTATAAATTTCAAAATTGCAATGCACATGTCCAACTCGAAACTTGACGTCGTCAAGATTCCTTAGCCAAAACCCGTTTTGATTAATTCACAATTGCTCTTGAACCATTTTTTTAATCCAAAATATTGAGCACTTTGCATTTCCTACCTACTATCCAAACATCATTTTTATTCTAGAATACTATCTAAGTACGATATAAATCTCGAATGTATATTTAAACAGTTACACAAGACATGAATATTATTGTTAAGTTTCTCTGTTATGCACCTATATTATTACAATACATCTCCCATTTTTGATATCTTTTCTCAATGTATCTCGAATATGCTATTCACGTGACCTAGCCCAACAGATATGAAGTTACTGAAGTCTTCTGGAACCTTCCACACCTCATCCGCAAATGACAAATTAACCCCAGAAGATAATTAAACTTTGATATTAAAATAATCGTTATTAGTTGTTTATATTCTAAGTAAAGATATTCTGTACAATTTACAGCCATGACTAATATTACCATACAATATATACAATCGTGTTACAGGGAGTACATATATACATATATATATATATATATATATATATATATATATATATATATATATATATATATATATATATATATATATATAGTTCGCATTCTCCTCGCATCTCCAAACTCGAGTGATTAATGGCGTCATGACAGGTAGCAAATGCATAAACAAGATTAGTAGATGGTCTATCGACTGAGGAAGGAATAGTTAACATATACAGAGTGGATTGACATATCCTCATATCTCATCTGCTCAGCATTCAATTATACAGTATAATATGGCTGCTTCGTCAGTGCGATTTCATGTTTCCTTTCATCTTTCTATAAATATATAATTATATATTTTCCATTATTTTCCTGCCATTTACTAGAAATTAAAGAAAGAAATATATATATATATATATATATATATATATATATATATATATATATATATATATATATATATATATATATCTATATCTATAGAGAGAGAGAGAGAGAAGAGTTAGATTGATATATATATATATATATATATATATATATATATATATATATATGTATATATATATTTATATATATATATATATATACTAATATTGTTATGGTTTTTCTCGTATTATCTTTAATCTTAAGATGAGCGTGTTCTTATTAATTATTTCAGTGAACAGCACAACCGTTGCTCAAGGACCGTCAACCATCCCTGGCCCCACCTACGGACATGTCCACTATCCTTATAGTGTTGCCCAACCAGGACATGTTCCGTATGATAATGTGCCTCATGGACGTGCTGACCCCGCCTATCCACCACCACCATATACACCGAAATATTAGAAGATACTGTCTCTTTTAGGTGTTTTATCCATTTGCAAGAGTAACAAATTTCTTCCGTTTTACTCTCATTGTACTTGAACTAATTTGATTGGGGATGGTGTTTTTTCGCAAAGCTAGATTTTATTTGACATGTGAAATTGTAGGAGATTGTTTAGCAGGCATCTGAATAATGAGCTCTTTATTCTTTTAGTAACTACATCATTTATACTGGATGCATTCCTTGAGGGTAAATTGCATAATTGATTTACTAATGTATTTATTTATTTATTGATAAAGGAGAAGTTCATGGATACATTTACGTTTACTAGAAATTATTGTTTTCATGAAATACAGCTTTGTTTTATAACACACACACACACATAGAAACGGCTACTATCTTATCCATTCATCAAATAGTATCATTTTCTTTCCTTGCAGAAAAGTCAAATGTTAGGATAGGACCAAATGACATGATAATCTCAAAGCCTACATAGCACTGTCAAGAGACTAGCTAGGGCTATATCTTGTATAGTTAACTATCAAGGTATACCAATAAGGTATAATGTCATTGAAATGCTGTTATAACGTAAAAGAATGTAATATTTTCTTATGTTATATCAATTCACGAGTACACTAGCGGTGTTGATAAAGCCTGATTCAAATGTTCCCCATTCACCATGCATATAACAACTAAAATCCTTTCGAGCAAATAAACATTAAAACACAATCTGTATCATACTGCACTGCTGATTTAAATTTAACTTCAATACCTTTGGCATATGCTGCCAATGATAGTTTATAGAAAAGGTTCACCCGCAAACACAATGTTTGGATCAATACCATTAAACTAAAGGTATGATATAACATGTGGATCTGGCCTATTTTGCTTTGTGCCATTTCCACGCCATCATTATTTCAGGAACGGTCCTTGCACGTCATTTGAATTTGAACGTGCTCAGATCTCAATACTGGGACTCCCTTTCAATACCAAGATGCACATATTATTGTCCAAGACAGCCAAATTTCAGACAAAATATCTCTCTTATGATTTTGTGTCCAACATTTAATTAGTGATGCAAACCTACCTATATCTGAACTAAAGGGCATCATGATCAATAGAGGAAGCACATATTTAAAATATTGATTTATTATATACTTATATTCTTAACTGAGGAAAATGCAGAATACTAGATTATTTACATAACGCAATTATTAACAATGATACCAAGGTTAAAACAAATTCATGCCGTTAAATTTGACAGTTCTTTATTTTTTTTTGTTTAGAGTACCCTTATTCATATTGTATAGCTCTGATATTCGTAGTGTAGATAAATATACGGACATTACATTATTGTCTCAATTACATGTTTTTCGATCGAATTAATTTTACAATATTCGCTGGTGTATAATGTGTATGTTTGTACTAGTGGCTGTATTCTAAATGAATCATTACACTAAATTGTATATAATTTGTTATTGTCTATCTCAAGCTACAATTAAATAATACAAATACACGTTTTATCTCTGTTTCTCTATCTTTTATCTTTAGAATGGCAAGTCCTTGACAAAATGTGGACACTAATGGCAAGTCTTTGAAAATATTTGGACCAGATATGCGATAACAACTAAGCTCATTTGAAGCCAATTTGCTTTTATTTCAGTCATTAACATTGAATTTATCACTGCAACATTGCAATCAATTCATATTACCCTTACTCAAAGTGCGGTACATTTGCCAGGTTTGGCTGGGGGCATGTCATGCAAAATGAATGTCCCTTTTCCATATGTCTTTTAATTTTCTTTCACATTGACATTGAGATGTGACGCTTCCAAATTCGATAATACATTCTTCCTTGGATCAATTGTAAGCAATCTACAAAGCTTGGTAACCACAATCAATGAGTGTAAATGATGCTTGTTCCTCATAATCAGGGCGACAGAGACGTTTGACCCCGAAATTGATAACGTTTGTCTTAACCTAATTGCAAACTATTCACAAATTTGGAAACTGTTGGTGGCAAACTTGAGCCAATTGTCAAAGGCAAGTCTCCTTTCGTGGTCACAGTGGCCATGGACATATATATGTTGACCCCGAGAAGAAACGTATTCTTCATTAGCCAGTGTACACGCGATCGACACAGTTTGGTAACTATATTTGCCAGATTGGCAGAATTTCCATTAAAACCAAGAATAATAAGTCACATGGAGAAGATTACTATTACACTGGCTGGTTATCAAGAGCGGTAGTACTATCACGTCAACGGTAGGTTAAATGAATGTTAATATTCATAGACTGAACATGATTCCTTTCCATGAATCCAAAGTGTGCCGGACAAAATTAATGCCTCAGAAACTTATTGTCGGTCTTTATACTAAATTTCCTTTTCGTGGAAACTTGCATTTTCTTTCCAATCATCTTGTACTTCTTGTCTTAATTCAAAAGTGATAATATTCTTCTTACTTAATATAACAGATGTAATTTTTCTGATCCTATTTTTGTAAATCTGTGCATCCATTTGGTGTCCCTCAGGACAAAGACAGACCATTATACCACTTATTTAAAAATGCCCTTCTAAAGCGGGATTAATTCTTCAACATATTAAAATGTTTTGTAGATTGATATGTTTCACAGAAATACAAGGCTAAGTGGAAATTAGAGTCCAAACCTTTGTATCATGTCTGACTTAAACGTTTGGGTCACACTAAATGTGGCATTTAAGAATAGCCCCTGCCCAGTTAGTGTTATACCTAATATGTTTTATTGATGAGATTGAGAAATACACAAGTCACAAAAGCGAGTGCAATCGTTGACAAATTTTAATTAATATAAAATAGATGTGTTTAGACGTTGATAGCAACAGAAATGTGTCAGGATTATATAAAATCATGTTAGGTTCCAAACTGTGTACAGACATTCAATTGTTTAAGTAAACCGTTAAACAAAATCCAGTATTGCATCATCTGTTGTCAGGAGCAATGCATAACACGGGGATTGGAAACTAACGGGAGCCTCGCATAATTTCTAATACTCAAATGAGGTTCCCGTTGATATAATGAACAGTAAGATCAAACGTACAGCAGTAGTGAACTGGCCTTTGTGCATGCGGAATAGTATGGTGGATTTGCCGTAGTTGGCTGTACATTGTACAAATTAGTTTATATTTCTTACTCATAATTAAATATTTATTACAAAACAAACATTTGACTAGATCAAACGACAAAAATGCGTGTCGCTGTCATGGAGTTATTAATGTAAATTCTCGGCGAAAGCTATACATTAAAAGACACCGAGAATATCAGTAGCTGGATACCAACAAAAAAAAAAGATTCGGAGCCAAATTAACGTTTGATGCAAAACAAACAATTCAATGTCTTGTTTATGGTTTCTTCAGTTTGAATAAAATGAGACCTTATTGTAACGATTCACTGATTTGCGTTTGTGTTTGGTGTGAAGTGTTGCGCAATTAATGTCATGCATATCTTCACTTAGTGCTATTTTGTGATTTTGTTTAGCACTGCTAGTGTTAGTGTAGAGGATTGCTTGTATACTATTTTGTATGACAAAAATGTTGCATTGTTTCTTTGAAATCATTGCTAGAAATCTTGAATTATTAAATACTATCCTATACGATTTAAAGCTCTTGTATCATGATAGTTGGTCAATGTTCAAAGAATATAACAGCATGATAGTGGAAGTTTCCCCAGTTTGTAATCAAATTAAGATTTTGTTTCCCTCGTCTGTCTGTTTTTAGTCTTCTACTTTTCTTAATTCTGTATTAAAATGCAATAATTAGGTACATTATTCTCCCACCTGCCCTGCTCTCTTTTCTTATTTCTCATATCTAAGGGAATAATTATACAAGGAAATAACGTGCATTTTATTCCTCAACATTATTTCTTTTTTGTTCTTTGTTGATCATTTAGTGTGTATTACTTTATTTAGAAAATATACTAATTTTGTTTTTACCAAGGATGATTACCATCAGATATTTTAAATCACGTAAGGGAAGTGTACTGCGTGTGTAACAGTAATACATATTTAAATACTTGTGAATAGTACCATATATCTGATGCTGAGCATTTCCATCCCATTTAAATATGATTTTCTTAGGCTGTCAGTCTCTTTTGATCGCAATAAATCTTCTTTTGCATCATTGTTGCGATTTATCTTGTGCAATAGTTATGTCAATGACATGTGTGTCTTAGGCTGTATCCGGATCACAACCAGATTTAAGAACAGTAGTATTGATATATACGTTATCGTTAAAACCTGTTACCTGATATTACTATACATGCATTGTTTCCAAACATAACCACATTTTATGTATGTTCCTTTACACACATAACCAAGAGTGGAACATAATATTTTTTGGTTATTGTTTGAGTCAACATTGATGCACTGAATTGTCTTGGAGATTAGTCAATTGTCTTAAAAACAACAAATATCTATGTTCATTTATTTCGAAGGATAGAGGACATGGCTGATAACATGTTTGTTTGGTTTTCATCCACTTGCCCTTTGGCAAATAACTGACAAATATTCACTTACCTACCTGTCTTGAGGTTCATAAATCCACAATTAAAATATCTTTGTTCTTTTTTTAATTGTATGCGCATTATAACTAAACAATTAAAAGTATCCGCAACGTGCGCTCAATTTGCCTTTATTAAAGTAAACCGTGATGGATTGCGCATGCGTACTAACACGATGTGGTTGATGCAAATAATATATACAGTACAATGTAAAAAGATTTGGATATGTCTGCTAACCATGGAAATTTCACTCATCTAAACAATCATGAATAATACTAACTACTCTTTTTTGTTAATATCACATTAACATCAAGCTGTAAAAACGACTTTGATTCATAAATGAGGTAAATTAAATGAGGTAAGAATTAAGACCGTCTTATGATGGAGGTATGTATATTATATTTTCATCATGCCGTCTGAAATTCAATTATATATATCGGCAGCATTGAACGTGACAGAACGGATAAAGTGTCTTTATTTATTTAAGATCCTTATAGGAGATTGCACAAGGATATCATCAACATTCAGTTGATATTGAATAAGATACATTTTGCAAGAAGGAAAATAATACGGATATTTATTATAACCATGGTTATTCCTTTTGCTAAACGATGATGAAGAATGCTGACAAATAATATTAGCTAATATCTCTTAAATAGCAAGTTGTATACCACATTTTGTTGATATCAAATAGGAACAAAGGATTTAAGGCGCTGAATTAACAATCGGTTTGTCTACAAATCTGTGGCTTATATTTTAATGAAGAATGGCAACGAAAGCAAATATACAACATCAACCTGACCTATTTCGGTTTGACTGCTATTATAGGCTTAACACCATTATTCAGTTTATGATAGGATATACATGACAACAGTATTTTCGATAGGAAGAACCTGGTAAATGCCATGCAAAGAAACCTAAATCCAGATCACGACGATAGTGGTGAGTAAGCGCTTGCGATGAAAACACATATGGCTTGAGGTAAGTAAAGATGATGATTGATACAAAGCAACATGCCAAACATTGTTGAAATCCAATATTGAGTGAATGAGATTATTTTGCAGACAATACTATGTGTGGGTCTGAACTAAATGGTTATAGATCTGCTAAAAGAGGCCGCAAAAGCAGATACAGGGAATATATATTCTTACAATAAAGAAGTAAGACATGTTTTTATTCATGATGCTGCATGTAAATATAGAATGAATTCTTCTTTTCCGTTACGTTAGAACATAACTGTAGGTGTCAACTCAGTTAACCATAGTACTGAATCATGCATATAAATTTGCACCTTGACTGCTGACGTCATATTTGTATTAGCTCATGTTTCAAAGTAATCCACATTTCCCCAATACTGGCTGCTCTGGTGCTACCTATAACTGTATTATTTTTGCACCATCTTTAATTATCACTTTGTTATTAATCACAAATGATTTGACAAGTTTGACATGTTTCGTTCGGCCAATAATTACGCCAACTTACACAATAGGCAGTGATCCACTAATATGAAACTCGCATATGAGACATTTATAAATGACTATTTGCTCTAGGCTATGCTAAGTTATTGATTGTGATCGAAAATGTGGATTTTAGTTGATTCGAGCATTCTGTCCTAAAGGAGAAAACAAACTAGGATAATGCAAGCAGATATATTAAAACCTAAAACTTTGCATGTTCCAAAATAAAAACAAAGCTTCTGTATCAGACCAGCTGATCGTAAACGTACACTTGTCTGAAAACTGAAACGTCCGGGACGTCATATGATATATCTAAGCTCATACTTTAATAATTGCATAGTTACCACTTGCTACATGATGAGAAGATGGCATAATATGTAAGAACATATGAAACTGAAAAGTCCGGGAGGAATGAGTATGGAATTTGATAAGCCCTAGATGATAACAAGTTGATATGACTAAGCCCATAGCTTAATCATTTAATATTTATCACTTGATAAATGATGATGAGAAAACAGAGAAGACAAATATAAATTTGTCATAAACGAGGTCAGAATTAAGACCACTTGATTCGTTCTTCCTGGAGGACTGTGTATCATATGTGCTTGATACAACTTGACATTAAGTTATAAATATCGGCAAAAATGGCGCGAATAGCCTCTTTAAAGTGCATATTGATGGATTGCACATGCGTACTATCCATAGTTTAGTTGATAATGAATAATATCGAGTTATTAAGGACGGAAATGGATGTGTCTGATATCAAGGTTATTTACTTATCTGTATAATGACGATAAATGCTGAAAAATATAATAGCTGATAACTCCTAGGTAACAAACAGTATACCAATATGTATTTGATATCCAATAACAACTAAGTAGTTACTCCACTGAAACTAAACTGGTCGGCTCTAGTTAAAGATGACACAGGAAGAAACCAGAGCATAAACTTGATAGCTAGTGGTGTTAATGCTCTTATGGGCTTAATTCCATTGCTAATCAGATGATGGGATAAATATGACAGCTCGTATTTATTTTGTAGGAGGAACCCTTTTAAAATACGGAAGTAGCTCCACTGGAAACTCGATCATGGTGATATAGCGAACTGTAAATTCGGGGTGGGTGTCAAAATACCATGCTACTTGGGGTAACGAAATATAAAGCAACGTTCCAAATGTGGGTCAAATCCAATTTTGAATCAATGGAATGAATGTGCGAACAGCCATATGGAGATTGTTACAAAAGAAAATAGGGATGCAATGTTCGTTTTTATATTCATTATAAGAACCTTAAAGTGCCATAACATCACCGTTGCTAGCAATGGTTTCCTGAGTTTGATCCTTTTTCACCTTTTCCAAGGACAGGGTCGAGATATCCACGGTGCAGTATACGATATTATTATTATTATTCTTGAAACTGTTAGCTAAACTAAATTTGACCATTAGATACTATCATCAACAATTTAAATATTAATATATGATACTGTTAGACCTTGGGATGAATTAAGATTTATATCATATCCTAGTGTATATCATGATGCTGCATTCAACAACTTTCACAGGAACAACAACAATATCATCAATAACGAGCTTTTGTAACTTTCTTGTCCCTGACATGGATCCTGGAATCTCAACATCACTATTATGTGTACTCTTATCTGCTGAGCAATAGTAGATTTGGACAGGTAGATAGGGAAACCTTTCCTTATGTAACAGGAATAATTTTCCCTGACGTGAATCACGTACTGTCTTTCTAGATGTTACTATCAGATCACTAGCATGTCATCCATTCCAGAAACAGTCGTTTTGTTGTCTTTGGAATTATCTCATGCACTATCAAACATTGAATGCCATACAGCTGCACTCTGATGGACCTTGTGAACTATTTTAGCGATGATCAATAAGTCTTTTCTCATAATAATCTACAAATTGTCTCAGGGCCCCGAGTGGCCGAGTGGTCTAAAGAGCTCACCGTTCCGGATCACTGCCATCTCACCTCTGTCTGCGTGGGTTCGAGTCCAAGGCTCGGCTAGCGTGGGTACGTGGGAAAGCCTGCCAGTAGCTTCTCGTGGGTTGGTGGTTCTTCCCTGGGTTTTCCAGGGTTCTTCCTCCACCAGTTATACTGGCCGCCATGCATAGCCTATCTTGTGCTGAAAAATGGCGTTAAACCCTAGATCAACAACAACAAATTGTCTCAACGAGCGATATAGCGATTCACCGACAAATGGTGGGTGTTATCCATGATCATCACACATGATAACAACATTATTTGTTGTCAGTACCAAATCAAGAATTATTTTAACATTTCTCGAGCTACCCTGCATATCTTATCTTAAATACTAATTAAAGAAATATATTTCACACCTGTACGTTCAGGTGTTCGTGTTTCTCCATTCCACCGAAAAAAAAAACTGTGATAAGTACTAGATTTGACTCTTCGTTGTTTGACCTCTCTTGCAATCCCGTGAGTAGAGCGGTTACTACCACGTCTAAACACTTATACCATTCTATCATGCGTGTTGTTTTTTCTAGAACTGACAGGCACATTAAGATAAACAGTTGTATATCAGTCCACAGGATCACATCCCGATGGTGCTGATGATGGCGGTGACACTTCACCATTTGTGTAATATATCTCAAAGGGTGTATGATCAGGATATACAGAATAATCAAGTATCAACTCATTCTTGACTCGCCATTGTCGAAATGTAACATCATATATTCCTATCATACAATGCATCTAACAATCCTATATTGTCTTTGTTGATATACAATGATTCTGTGGTGACTCTAACTGCCGTATTAGGAAATGTATTTATCATCGACAGTAGGTTTATGGAAACATACCCAAGCATCTAAGATCTTAAATGAGTATATTGCAGTGAATTACTGTCATAATAACATACTGTAGTTCTTAATTTAACACCGTCACTCAAATATGTATTTTTAACACAACGCAAATTTACCTTTACTCGTTGAATCAGCAATTATAAAATCAAATTCAGTATCCTCAATGATTATTCTTGTGCAACGTCGTCGATGATGCACAAGGATGAAGACCCTTGTGCAAATTTACCTATGATTTTTATGCCCATATCTTCTGCGAGATATATATCATAGCCTTTGCGACTTCTGGCATCCAATCCTGATTATGTGGGCGATATGAGATTATTGTTTCACTCACGGTTAGCGATGCTAGTATATTCTGATCAAGCATAGATCTCAAATGCACTATTGAAGCCAAAGCATGCGAGTTCTTCGCACAGCAGTCCATCGGATATATATACATGGAGTATGTTTATTGAAATGCTGCCCCAAACAAACAATAACAACAGGATGAATAAGAGCTGAAAACAAACGATTCAATATTGGCAAATCCAATTAAACCGAAGTATGGTGTTATCTTCTTTGCTCAGTCGAAGATGGATGGCCAAGCTGGCCAAAGTACAACTGTGCATGGTATAGGAGCTCAACACACTCAAATATAAACATACCTACATATTTAATATCAAATTCATTGAAAAATGAAATACTTAATCCTACACATTGACATAGACTATAACATTATGCAAATTCATTTCTTAAAAATACATACCAGCTATTTCTTCAATACACACACACAGATATATATATATATATATATATATATATATATATATATATATATATATATATATATTCCACATACGAATTATCTTTACATAATGTACTGGCATTTCTGTTTCTTTTGCAATGAAGCCAACAGTTTTGTGTAAATGAATGCCTCAAATGAAACACGGTGCCCTCAATGACCAGTAATACAATGCAGTTACAAAGCACATCTATATTAGGGATTAGATCCAATATGTTGACTACACCACGAAATGTGTCAAGTTTATTTATATTATGTGTTTAAATGTTGTCTATGATTGAGGGTTTTGGATGCAGTCTTTGCATAACTGACTTTTATCATGATTCTAAATAGTAAATAAGATGTTTAACGAATTTCGTATTAATGACTAACATTGTTCACGAGTTAGTTTCAGAATGGTTTATTGCATAGAAGGTCGTGTTGGGATTTGTATGAATATAGGATTAGTAAACAAATAATTAGTTCTGCACTTACAATTAGTTTGTTCAATCTATTTTTATAAGAGTTTATAGTTTATGTATTTTATTTTGATCTTCCATTGAATATACATCGGTGAAAACAAGAACTATCACATCAATCTGTTAGGAAATAACACTAAATATAAGCACAAATCACGCTTGATATCACCTAAACTTTAAAGAAAAATATCTTTTTATTGTTGGCTAATTTAGAATTGAACAGAGTGTTATAAATATTTTCGCTCCGTTTTGCTCCTTGGATAATTGAAAATAATTAAATTTGTATAATACTGAGCCCTGTTATTGAATAACAACATATTAACGAATATCTACTAGTGTTTCAACATCCCCTGTTATCCGGGTCACAATAAGCCTTGGAGATCATTTGGAGATGATAATAATAATAATAATAATAATAATAATAAAAATCAGGACTTTGTATAGCCTAAAGGGCCTAATCTTTATAAGCTATAAGAGCTTTACAACATTAGACAACACCTATAAGAAACAAAATATATAACAATATTATTACAAAAACAAGTACCGTGAAAATAGAAAAACATTAAAAGAATAAAAAACATGCTGAGAATAGTTCAGGTGGGAAACATTAAGTCTTTAAGTTTGTTCTTGCAGTCGAAATAAGTGAGTTTTGAGAGCCCTCTTGAATATGATCACTGTGTCTTTGGGTCTAAGTTCAGTGGGTAATTCATTCCACGTTGCTGGACCTTGGTATGCAAAAGAACGCTGTCCATATGACTTTGTTTTCATAGTGGGAATAATGAATAAATGATTTTCAGAAGAGGAGCGTAAGTATCTTGCTGGTGTGTACACATGGGTGAGATCCGATGGGTGTTTTGGACTAGACCCCGACAGTGAAACGTAGCACAGAGAACAAATTTTGTGTTTGATTCTGGATCGAATGGATAGCCAGTGTAGAGTACAGAGCAGCCGGGAGGTGTACTCCGATCGTGGTATTCTAAGTATGATCCGAGCAGCTGTGTTTTGAACGTTTTGAAGATTCTGGAGTAGATATTGAGATGAGCCAGACAGAATTGAATTGCAATAGTCCAGTCTTGAAAGTACTAATGAACACACAAGTGTTGTAGAGGCATCAACTGAAAGATATTTACGAATTGAGCTGATGCATCTCAGCTCAATATATGCAGCCTTGCATATGTTTCTGACATGTTGGTTCAATGTGAGAGTACAGTCCAGAGTAACACCAAGGTTTCGTACTGATTGTGTGAATTTAATGTTGGCATTGCTGATATTTATTGTTTGAGGTAAAGGATGTGAATGAGAAAGTCTTTGTGTTGCGATCAGAATGCCCTCAGTTGTATCATCATTCATCTGCAGCTTGTTCCATGTCATCCATGATTTCACATCAGAAATGCACCTCTCTACACCTTGGATAGTAGCATCAACTTCAGTTGGGTGGCTAGATTTTTATAGTTCGGTGTTATCAGCGTACAATTGGTGAGACACTAGATGATGATATATGACACTCGAGAGCGACTGAGTGTACAGAATGAAGAGAACAGGTCCAAGAACGGAACCCTGTGGAACACCACAAAATAGATCAAGTGGGCTGAAGTGTATTCCATTTGCAGATACAATTTGTGTCCGGTTGACCAAGTAGAACTTTAACCACATTAAGGCTGTATCATGAATGCCAAATACATGCTGGAAATGTTGAAGTAACATATCATGCTCTATTGTGTCAAATGCTGCAGACAAATCAAGGAGGGTGAGGACTGTAATCTTTCCGCTATCCAACGCAGAGAGAATGTCTTTAACTACGTTTAGAAGAGTAGTTTTAGTACTGTGGCAAGGGCGATATGCAGATTGTACATTGCTAAAAAGACTGTTTGAATTCAGATGAGATACAAGCTGGGATAGAAAAAACTTTTCTAAGATTTTTTATATGAATGGGAGATGATAAACTGGGCGGTAATTCTTTAAATCGTTATGTTCTAGTATTGTTTTCTTCACCACAGGCTTTACAATGGCAGTTGTGAAAAATGATGGGAATTCCCCGGAGAAGAGACAGGTATTAATAACATCAGTTAGTGAGGGCAATACTGGATCTAAGCACTCAAGGAGCAGTGATGCTGGAATTCGATCAAGTTCACATGACTTTGGTGCACTCTTCATCAGGATTGTACGTACGAAATCCATAGAGACAGGTTCAAATGCTGCTAATGGTTGCCACTCAAATGCTGTGTCCCATCTGTATGGTGACGACGAGTCAATTGAAATTGTGGTGTCAAGCTTACCTCTAATGGTTTGTACTTAGCCACGGAATAAATTTGCAAACATGTCCGGAAGGTCGACTGGAGAGTAGCTAGTTGGAAGAGGTGTTGATTTGTTCCTTGACATTAGCTTGTTAGTAATCTCGAAGAGCTCTTTGAAGCTGGAACTTTCCATAATCTTAGTAGGGTAGTCGGCTTATTTCGCTGCATGGACTATATTTGTGACATTCTTCTTAGTGACTGCATATATTTGCTTACGAATAGTGAGTTTTGTGGAAAGCCAGGGCCTCTCCGCTTTACGGCGCTCTCTTTTAGCAGTGCGAAGCTGGTCCCTACCACTGCTATGCCATGGAGAACACGTTTGAATTGATAGTCTGCACTTGGTAGCTGGGGCATGTTTGTCAAGTAATGAACGCAGACAGTTATCGAGTTGTTCTGCGGTAGGAGGTAAGCAAGTTCTTAGGTTAGCTTGGATGTCGTGCATTAGTTTGGTTCTATTTATCATACGGAGGTTTCTCTTAGTAGCAGATACAGGTGGAGGGTTAGGTGCTGATACGTCAAGGTGGCATATAATGCAGAGGTAATCTGATACAAGGTCATGTGTACCAGGGAGGACCGTAAAATGTTATCATCAGGTCTATGAAGAATCCAGTCTTAAATGTGACCATGTTTATGGGTGGGTTGGTTAACTGACTGTTCGAGGTTGAAAACATTAAAGGAATCTATGAGGTTTGATGTATTTGAGTTTCCGGGACAGTCAAAGTGAAAATTGAAATCTCCAAGAATAATCAGGTTGCCGCCTATCGAATTTCCACAGTCCAGGAGATTCGGAAACTGCTCCAAAAAGAGAGAGGCGGCCAGCTTCTTTATTCTACTAGGAGGAGGGCGGTATAGGCAGAAAAATTGGACTGATCTTTGCTGCAGTGTGAGTGTGGTTTGGACTAATTCAAACGTTGTGTGGTCGAAATTGAATGCTGTGGTGTAGGGAAGACGTTTTTTCATGGAGTTTCTTTGTGGTGACAGTAATTCCACCTCCGGGAGAATAACGTGGGAACGACTTGATTGAGTAACCAGTGGGAGTTAGATCAGCACACTTGGGCTCATCGTCTGATGTTTTTAGCTATGTTCCTGTCAGGAAAAATATGTCAACATTTCGGTCGTTGATACAATTAACTATTTATGTGCGCTTTTCCGGTGGTCCTATTGACTGGGCATTGAATGATGCAATGCGCATAGGTATTTATTGGATGGTTGACACAAAGGTTGACGAATTAATAGGGATTTGAATTAGATTGTCTAAATTAACGGTCGCATTTTTTAAAATGGTTGTACCGAAACAAGGGAGATAACTAGGATTCTTCTTCCTGTTCTATGCCGGCCAGCTTTGAAACAGCGTTTCTTTTTTTGCTTCTGTTTACATTTAGTAATGATGAATGTAGTCCCAGTTCGTTTAGTCTAGAGCACAATGTAGTGTGGAGAGAGAAGGAGTGATCATTTAAAGCAATTAATGAGGGTCCATCGTAGCATACACGGGTTGACTGGCGAGTATCACGTGATGGCGGTTTGTTCAAAAACAGTGGAGCAAGCTAGCTGAGAAAAAATCTAATTGTTCTCGTTTCCAAAACAAGGAGATGAAGAGATGCATACTAATTTAACATCCAATACATAATGAACAAAATAACGCAGACGAAACCAGGCAACAAGCACAAATACCATAAAAAACGGCACTAAAACCGGAACAGCTGCTTCAAGCCTCTTAAGCGATAGCGGCCATCTAGTCTTTTCCTTGCATGCCCTAAGAGAAATAAAGTGTGACCAGATATTTTTGTTTAGTGCAACTACGTTTCCGTCTGACCACATAATGAAAAGAATTTTCAGGTCGTTCGTTTCCCGGTATGTATAGTACTGACAGGAAGACAATGTATCTAACAGTTGATCAGTTTTGCTTGCATATGTTTAAAACCTTTAATTCCATCCTGATACAATTTTCATCTACTTTGGCTATCTCTTTCTATCTCGATCTTTCCACTGGTGGCATGTGCTCGTTTTTCCTCTCCTTGTCTCTCTTCTTGACTTTGGGTCTATCTCTTAGCACATTTCTTACCATATACTGGTGTATTCGACTTGATGGCGCCATGAGAGTTTAGTATTCTAAAGTATATAATGAAATGTGAAAGGAGGTAAAATTGTAATTTTCAATAATTGCTCTGCGAAAACAAGTTATATCAACATGTTCTTTAAACGACTAAGTGATTAAAACATTATAATGCTACAACTACAACAACAACAACTACTACTACCAATACAAATAATACTAATAATAATACACATTAACATTCACATTCCGGACCGTTCCGGTGGCGTAAGTGATTAGAGCGTCAGCTAATGCGGGATGTCGCAGGTTCGATCCCTGATCAAATCATACCAAAGTGACTTACAAAATTGTAATAGCAGCTGTCTCGCAAAGTGGTCAACGTTAAGTGCTAATGTCCGGATGGTCTGGTGTCAGAATTATGTGACTGGGTGGAATATATGTTTCGTGTCTGAGGTATAATGCCTCACTGATATACGTCACTATAAACGGACACAATACATACATTTTTTAAATAGTGATACAAATCCAAATCACATACAAATACACGCGGCGCATCGGCACTGCAAGGCGATAATGTGTCACAAACTGCCCTGGTGATTTGGAACGACATAGCATGTATACAGAAAAGATCATTAGATTTGTAGAAAAAACATTCATGTAAATATCCTTTATTTTTACAGAATTCAATCCGATACCGAGATCAAATCTATTTTTAAATCATAAATATCTACTTTAAACAGTATATTCAATATAAAAATACAAGTACATGAACCATCCAGCCATTAAAATGTTTATGCAACAAAATGTCGTTAGATTTTAGAAATGATGAAATATCTCTGCTGCATAATACGTGAAGATATAACACTGAGGTATTATCCCCATATATAGTGTACACGTAGTCAAAAGACAGTTGCCTTTCAATGTGTTTGCCATTGCATGCCGACTAAATACGTAAATATCAGTCCATTATCTTCCCTAACTTGGATCCCAGCTGTTTTGTAAGTAGAAGACTATATGACAGGACAGGCAGATATTTTAGTTCGGGTACAAATATATTCATAGCACACACGGAACGGAAATAATCTGTCGTAGTTACCCGTTTATAGCAATAAGAGAGACGGGAACACATATGGACAAAAACTCAAAAGTGCCATTGCACATCGGGGTTGAAGCTGTTTGCTTGAAATTAATAATAGAACAACCACTTAATACTCAAATCATTATTACTTTGCATTGATCCTATACTAAAATCAAGTATAGGGTGGTGGTAAGCGGACACTGAAATTAGAAGTAGAATATAATGATAAGTCGATTTGGTCTTTCAGTGTAATTAGTGGCCTAGTGTACTTGATTAGAGTGTATTATAGTGATATTATTATGTCCTATCAATCGCAGAATATTATTTTATTATTCAGACAAAGCTAGATTGAACGTTTCTCACAAATATCCCTCAAAATGTCATATGGATTATATAACAACTGCATATGTTCTAAACATGACTATCGAATTTTATTGCAATTGATCCTAGACGGTTTCTAGTCTGGGTTAATCATTTTGTGAAAGGACTACGGGACCTTTCTTCCACAAGGAAAGAAATTGTTATATGTTCATCAAAAGATGACACGCATTTCACTTATAAATATATCATTTATAAATGTCTCTCAAGGTGACAAAAGTAGCATTAAACTTGTACTCAATATTATCGTTCATAAGTATTAAATCTGTACTCCCGAAAATATACATATCTATTAAACAGTGTTTCCCATATTAGTTCGTGATTTACGAAAAAAATAATATCTATTTGCTTATTTTTTAACTGAAGCAATTATGTTCCAAATCTCTGTTGTTCTATTTTTGCTCGGGTAGGTGTGAATATTTCAGCTAACTTGGAAATATACGACTTTAACTTTACACCTAACATTCGTGACGTTAATGGTTCCCTATTTCAGTACAAATAATTGTCTTAAAGCTACATGTGGAAACAAAATCGCAATACAACGATTAACTGTGTCTCAAGTAAGCCATCTTGTATTGTCATGGCCACATTCATTTAAACATTTCTTACCGAGTTCAACACAATATATTAATACAAACATCACACTCTCCAGCAATTTAGTATTTCTTCTTAGTATCACAGATGTTTGAAATTATATTAATAATAGTTCTTGTGATCATTCACACTCAGTTGTTAAACATTTTTTAACGAATACGTTTTAATTATCACCGACAAAATTATTTTCGATCTATTTGTGTACTTTGGTTTACGTGTAAATAATCCTACCATGTAACGTACTGTATATGCCTAATAAAAAGCAGATCATAGCTTGAATTATTATGTCTTTCGTATTAAAATTCCATCTAGGATGCAACGCATCCTCTGTCTGTAATCGCTCATGTGGCCTAGTGGTTAGAGCGTCCGCCTCAGATGCGGGAGATCGTGGGTTCGATCCCCGATCTAGTCATATCAACGACTTAAAAAATGGTACTAACAGCTGCCTCGCATTAAGAGGTTAGTGTTAGGACTGGTCGGCCTGATGTCAGGATAATGTGACTGGTGGGACATCATGCTACATGCCTGCTGCATGATGCTCCAGTGCTAGACATCACTATAAACTGTCACACTGCAGACATCGTAGCGATATGACTGAACAATTGTTAAAGCTACGTTAAAACTCCAAATCACACACACACACACACACACACACGCGTCCTCTGTCTGTGCTATGTATTGCCTCAAGAAAAAGATTGATGCTAAATTGAAACAGATAATTAATGAGACTGTCAAACAGTCTGCAATTAGATCTATTAACAAATATTACAATTTCTTTACAATAAGAAAAATATACCAATATCCTTGTTCATGTTGGCCAAAATAATTGCTCTTATTCACTGTCCATGTAGGTCATGGTTAATTACAGTGTAATATATTGAAGTTGTTCAACAGGTTATAATATGTTCTCAGGGCAACAACGATCACACGAAGATCCATATCAAAATGCAGAACAATGCATATCATCTGTAATTACAGTTGGTTTTGTGTTTGGGGGTAATCAGGTGAGCATTTTCGTGGGATAATTGGGTCTATTGTTATTTTGAATTATGCTAATCTTTAAACATATTATAAAAGTGGAATAGCTAACCTTAGAAATATGATGTAACTAATGATGAATTTAAACATATTGTTACTAATGATGATTTCAAGTATGTCCACATGGCAACAAGATTTTAAAGTACCCTTATTGTCTTTAATTTGGTTTACTGATATAGAATATATATTTATGTGATGTTTTGTACTGAAAGTACCATTATAAATCAGGTTGTAGGTTTTGTGAATATTACTTTCAATATGTATGCATGAATGCATGTATGTATGTATGTATGTATGCATGTATGCATGTATGTATATATGTATGTACGTACGTATGTATGTATATATGCATGTATGTGCGTGCGTGCGTGCGTATGTACGTATGTGCGTATGTATGTATGTATCTATGCATGTATGTATGTATGTATGTATGTATGCATGTATGCTTGTATGTGGGTGCGTGCGTGCGTACGTACGTATGTGCTTATGTATGTATGTATGGATGTATGCATATATGTGCTTGCGTGCGTGCGTACGTACGTATGTAGGTATGTATGTATGTATATATGTACGTACCTATGTATGTATGCATGCATGTATGTGCGTGCGTGCGTGCGTACGTACGTATGTGGGTATGTATGTATGTTTGTATGTATGTATGTACGTATGTATGTATGTATGGATGTATGCATGTATATGCTTGCGTGCGTGCGTACGTACGTATGTGGGTATGTATGTATGTATGTATGTATGCATGTATGCATGTATGTACGAACCTATGTATGTATGTATGCATGTATGTGCGTGCGTGCGTGCGTGCGTACGTACGTATGTGTGTACATTTGTATGTATGCATGTATGTATATATGTATGTATGTATGTATGTATGTATGCATGCATGCATGTATGGATGTATGCATGTATGTGCTTGCGTGCGTGCGTACGTACGTATGTGGGTATGTATGTATGTATGTATGTATGTACGTACGTACCTATGTATGTATGTATGCATGTATGTATGTGTGTGTGTATGTATGTATGTATGTATGTATGTATGTGTGTGTGTGTTTGTATGCATGCACGTATAGTGTCATGTACATTTCACGAGTCGAGAGCAAATTTTGTAATATAGCCTCAATGTAAGCATGTATAATTATGTTATCATAAATGTACATAACACCTAAGCCGCCAATACGTTGTCACGTGATTATGCATCGATTACAAGTAAAAGCGTAAAATCGGATTGGAAGTGAGGAGCAACAACATGTAAAGGAACATGATTTTTAAAGTCACAGTTTCGTAGAAAGATATATGAGGACATTTTGCAAGTGATGGTCAATGTAAATCATTGATGCATAAGATAAAATAAATATGGGAAAATAATTAAAGTAACAGCATTCATCCAAAGAATGAACGTCCTTACGATTCATAGTGAACAATTAATATAGTACATATAATTTTCTGAATTGTCATTCCTGTTGTCTTTGTTTGTCCTTATTTCCTTGTTTTTTTTTTTTTCTTTCTCCCTAACATTTCAAGAATTTATTTCCATTCCAGGAATATTGAACAAGAATTAAGCTAGTAACATCATCTGTTTATGTCATCATATAGTTCAAAAGCTAATACCAACTTTATGTTTAGGAATGAACAATTTATTAGCAATGTCTCACTAGGATATATGCTAATATTCCTATGTAATTTTTCTTAATTGCAGCGGGTTTGATTTTTAACGAAACTAATTTCCAGGTTAGCATTATTGGTTAACTTGGTAATTTAAAATGGACCATGTATATCACATGTATGTAAATTAACTAATTCCTTTGCTTTTGGTGTATGTCCGGTGGTTGTAATTTGGTTTGTAGAGTATACAGCTTGGCCTTAAAATATAGACTCTCATAACAGTGCTAGATTCACAGGATAGTTTTCACTGCATGGAGTTCAAAGATGAATTAAGTAAATATAAAAGCCGGTACATTGTTTCTTACATTTTATATATTTCATAATTAATTTGTTTTATTTGTTGGTATAATCTAGCAAACATAATTTTCACTATTTTAATAACTGCGAATTGTAATATAATTTGGACCTGTTCTGGTTATGTTTGCGAAATAAAACGGCAGGAAATTTATCAGCTGTCTGTTTTACAAAGAGCATTGTTTCCATAGTGACCACACGTAAATGAATTTCAGTCACAGTACATGAACGTTTATAAATAGTGAAAATTATGTTTGCTAGATTATACCAACAAATAAAACAAATGAATTATGAAATATATAAAATGTAAGAAACAATGTACTTACATATCTTTAATGTACTTACAGTTCTTTAATATCGGGAGGAAACGACCTATGGTATAAAACTGCAACAGTTTTGAACAATATACTACGACAAAACGTTTACCACAATATCGTGCAGAATTGGTCAATTGAGATAGGAATTTGTGTCTAGTATCGTACGTTATAAATACTATTTATACATATGCGAAGTCGTGTGACAATTATACGTATGACAACATTATCCCCACTGTGCATGTTTACATTTCACACGACTTCGCATTTGCTTGCCCCTTATCGCATAAGTAGGAGATAACTATTGAGAGGATGCTAAGATAAGAAAAACGATATGATTCACCCACCTTGATAACATATTCACGTGGTTTCTTATTTACAAAAGCTTCCCCTTGTGTGATAACGTATTGTGTAACGTTCATAAAGAACATACCTCTGTTATGGACTACACTACATCCATGAGCGGAAAAATGATCGCAATCGCCGTTTTGCAGATACTTCTTTTACTTCAAGGTAGGCACTATACATTATTAGAGCACACACAGTGTCTTCTTCGCAGAACATGTATTATAATTCATATACTGATATGATGATGGTCAATTTCTCTCAAGTCTGCAATCGTGTTTCTGTTTTGTATTTTGTTCTTAAATTTAACATAGTATAATATAAATATAATTCAAATTTTGCGATACAAAATGCTACATTGCATTAAAAGGATAAGTGCAAACGACGATATCATGAAGGCTGGTTATTATGAGCATCGCATATTTGTCATGCTACGTCAGAAATAGTATTTATAACGTACGATACGAGACACAAATTCCTATCTCAATTGACCAATTCTGCACGATATTGTGGTAAACGTTTTGTCGTAGTATATTGTTCAAAACTGTTGCAGTTTTATACCATAGGTCGTTTCCTCCCGATATTAAAGAACTGTTTAGCACAAATGAAATATTATCCCATGCAAACCCATAATCATTTGTAGAACATGGCCGATCAGTAAATGGTATTTCAGATTTCCCTTTTGCGTGATAGATATTGTACTTGCAAATGAAATTTATATTCATTATCCTGCTCCAAATTGACTAAATTCTCGTATTATCAAAGTTTTTCGGTTTCGTTTGAAAATTTACTTTCATTCGGAGGTGTTCACTATTCAGATTACGCTGAAATGGACAATAGTCCTAATATTAACTTTTACGTCTGTCACTCCTCACATCCTTTACCCAGCCGTATCCGCCACAAGACGGATAGACAGACTCTATATATCTATCTATTTATATATATATTTATCTATCTATCTATTTATCTATCTATCTATCTATTTATCCATCTATCTATCTATCTCGGCTAATAGTAACTAGTGAAGGGAATAATGATATTTTATTTTCTCAGTGTGAATTATTTAGACTAGGTGCACAAAAGGAAACTGTTACATAGTGTTAAGGATAATAAAAGTGTTGCTAGAGAGAGCTTGGATGATCTAGCACTCACCATCCTATCTTTTCAAATGAGAGAGGATCCAACATTAATATCTACAAAATGTGCACTATTCTTAAAAACGTTTACAATAGTCTAAAGAAATCGAGTGTTCCTAATGAATTCCAGTTGAAAATATTTTGTGATTCTTTGATAACATTTCTTCCAGTTAATCAAACTAAAATCATCCAAGATGTCATTTCCTGCATATAATAAATTCCGAAGTAATATCCGTGTGCAAGAATATGATTGAACACTTTTTAATTCAGAGAATATTATTTTCAGATAACAATGTCGCTGGAAGCAAAAGCTGAACACAATGATAGTACTAATGTTTGATTTATGGCGTTTCTGATTTATCTACAATGGAAACTGATAGTAAAACAATGTAATCGCCTTACCCTATTTCTTGCAAAAGAAAAACTCACAATGAATTGCAACAATAACTAATTCATACCCAAGTTCTGTTTGTACCCCGTCCGGCTTATGTCAAAGATTTAAATTAATTTACCTGCTCAGAATAAATCATCTCTAGTGCGTCATAGTTATGTATTTATGATGAGTAAACTGTGGAATACAAAATATAGCACATCTCATTGGAATTGAACATGGGAGGTCCACTTGAGTAGTTTAGGGAAAATTGTAAATGTGGGAACCGGCATATCCGTTGTCTGTGTGAATATAACATTCCCGTGGATCTTAAAGACATTTAACATGAACTTTCCTTTTGAAGGTTTCCGTTGGTGTAATAATGTATGGGTCTATGCGAATTTATCATTGTCGCGAATATTGAGGAAATTTCACGCGACTTGAGAACATGCATGAATTTAACATGACAGCTACATTTGATGGTCAACTGAAAAAAATATCATTAATGGATTCGGCAGATGTCATTGACCATAAATGACGCGTTTAATATCCAAGAAGCAGAGTGCTGGGATTGGTGAATTAGTTGATATATGCATGTTTATGAAATATTTAACTATATAAGTATCTATGCTTCAGATAGTGATGGAGGTATAAGTAAATTGATTATATATAGTACTGATGCTATACATAGCATCAAACATGGGAGACAGCTGATATTAACGTTTAATGATAGGTGAGTATCGGCCACTCCATAGAAGACCTGATAACATGATTTTCTAGCGCCCACGAAGCCCCAGGTTAGGAAAACCATTATTATCACTAGGTCAACGATATCAATTGCGACGAGATGAAGTTGGAGCGTAAAAAATAATTCCACCTGCGCTAAGTTGATCAGCCACAACACGAACACTGCGCGATCGTCCCCAGGGTATGTGCGACGTAAATTTCAGAAGACTCGCAGGATATTTAGACCGTCTCATCTTTCATTTTTTCTAACGCGACCTTTGTGATGTTATGTGGTGCATCGTGTCGACACCATATGATTTAACTGCACTAACTGGTGTAGCACTGTCTCCTCCTAGCAGTCGCATGATAACGTGCATTCTTTTAGCCGAATTTGATGAAAATACAAAAATAAAAACTCTTCACCTGTTAGATCTGGTTAGTATTTGAAATGGTTAATTGTGTCCTTGTCGGGTCACTTGCTGTTTAATAGCACTCTTTTTGTTTGATAGAATCAAGGAATTTACGAAAAAATTAATGTATGCATGTTATGCATGACACATGTGATATTGCAAACTACAACCATATGATTTGTTTATTAAACATATCATCAAATAGCATTTCCTTAACAAAATTATTTTTCTGAAAGTAACGTGCATTATAGAGTTAAACATATCAGTATACATAATATCTCCCTAATAAAGAAAATTAAAGATTTATGATGTATTCCTTTGTTCTTCATATTAGTTAAACATATATATAATTAACATGTCCTCAGAGTATATTCCTGATTGATTAATCATGATTAATACTGTAAGAGATTAATTCCATAACATTTCAAAGTTTGTCAACAGATACATTACATGAATGACTAAAATATGAATCTCAAAGAAATAATATACATTAGGATTTCAGAAAGAACATCAACCGTAACTGCTATAAGTTTTATTTGGCGCTATCCCATAACATGTTCTAAATATATATCATAATCACGTAAAAAAATCAATCTAACTGGAATTGATTGTCAACTGTGTTTCAACGAGTCACTGAAAAGACGTCTGGATGTTTTTCAATGGATTTTGCATGCGCCTCCATGGATTATGATATCATTAAAGTAAGCGTTACAGTTTGATACACCGGGTATTATCATTTGCAACAAGAGTTGGAAAGTACTAGGAAAATCTTTCATACATATTGGTATCACTATATCTTGGTAAAGACCATTTGGAGCCACGAATGCTATATCTTACTTTATTCCTTAAAATATTGGAATTTGCTAGAATCCATTCAAAACGTGAATGGTGACATGTTTGGCACTTCCAATTCTGGCAATGCATTAATCGAATTTATTCAAAATAAATCCGTCAATCCTGATGACACTGTTTACGTTTATTTTTCATGTAACCAGTACGCATTGGGAAAGTGTTATCTGTTTTCATTACTAATATTCAATCCTGAACTTCAGTTACTTTTACTTAGTTCGAAACATTCATTCTCTATCAAACAGTAAAATCCATTTTTCGACAGGACTCATCCGTCCAGAAAGTGTAAGGTAAATGTCATTGTAGATTTAACTTTTTGGAGTTGGAATATATAAATAAATAAGAGCTTATTCGTTCATGAACTGCATACATTTGCTTTGATTCAGATTGTCCAATATTTCCAAATTGTAGGGATAGGTTACATCAAGGTTACTATAGTCGAATTGATATATTTCTTTAAATCACTGCTGTGTGGGACATGTACAAATACGTTATTTAGACACTTTTCAGGATTTTCGCCATCAACATACGCTGCAGAGACATACCAGCTTGTCAAGTTTCGTCCGAAAAGGTTAATAAAGTAATTCTTATCAAATCGTATCTTTCAATCTTTAGAATTTCTCCGATAAATAATCTAAAGATGAACGTGAAATGATATCGCAAAAGGAAACTCCTATATTTTAAACGTTTTCTGTATTTCTGAGAGAGGCCAAAATATGTGAAAACACTACTTACATTGTAATATGGTCATAATTATTATATTTTTTAGAGGAGAAACTACTGAAACTCTTTCTGACCCACACATAGTCGAAAAAAGTATTGGTTGTCTAGCTTGGTGTTAAGTACTGGACCAACACAATGTACAAATATTTTACTAAAGAGTTCGTCAAATGCAGGGATATGCATCGTATAAGCCTTCTGTATCTTCTGATTGTATATGTGTCTACTATTTTAGAAGAATAACAAGACAATTTATTTTTTTACAAATATTACTTTTCGCGTAATGAAAATGGGTTCAAATTTTTTGATAAGTCTTACTGACTTGAAAATTAAAATGGAACGTTTTTTTTTTTCACGGCTTAATACCCTATCGATATGACCTAGAAACATCCGTTTGATTGCTTACTGGCACTTCAGTACCAACACGTAGCTCAGGTGAGGTCCATTACCTGATAATGACCCCTAATATTACGAATTAACAAGTGGGTGCTGGTATGTGTTTCATCTTTGCTAATAGCCATAGGAAATAAACCGGTACTCTTCAGATCTTGTTTTGGTGAGATAACTAATTAGTGTCTGTTCGCACTCAGCTTATAAGTAAGATAAGTATTGGCCAAAATAGTATCGTTGTAATCAGTACCCATAGATTAATCCATACTAGAAGCATAAAAGACCTCACGAAAAGTTTTACAAATACATCTAAATAAATAAACGTCCGGAAGGACATTCAGTCTCCAGAGATTTATTTGCTATAGCTGTAGCCACCGCACAATCTGAGTACAAATCACGTATTTCGATTTCAATAGGACGTTTCCATCCACAAAATATTTGTTAGTTACAAGATGATTAATTTCAACCTTTTCTCCATTTAAGTCAGCACCTAGTAGTATCTAAATACGGGTCAATGGGCAAAGAAGCCGTTGCTTCTACATGACGAGTCTTGAAGCTAATGCTCATGATTAATACACATAATGGAGCCTAGCAATTATAAACTAACACCCTACTTCCTGAATAAGACAGCTTGCAATGGATTTCATATAACATGGCAAAGCATTGAAATATTAAATACTCTGAGGAGCTGCCGTAATATTTTCTTAATTGCTTAATTAGCACAGGCATGGCTTAGTCACCTATTACGAGTCTATTGTATACAACTAAGTAATATAAAATAGCGAACACCAACCAGTTTTGTACAATTCAGAAACACATTTGTTTCCCTGTTATTCCAAAATAGTCAAGAAAGTATTATTACCAGTACTGAATAAAGTTCTAATGAAATTCCAGTGGCGTTCCAAATAAGATCAAACGTTGGTGGTGTTGATATTTTCGAGTGTTTGTATGTACTAATGTACCAGTGGCATAAAGTGTGATTATTTGTAAACATTATTCCAGTTAATCAAAATAAAATAATACAAGATCTCCTTGTCTGCATATAATACTATTCCAAAAGTACTATTTCTGTCCAAGAATAGTACTGAATACTTTGTAATTCAAGAGAATACAACTTTCGATAAATAAGTTTTATCAAAACAAAAGATGACCACACTAACATAAACGATTGTGATTCTGATGTTAGTGCAAAAATAAACTATTTTTCAAGAAAACAACATTATATAAAAACTACGACACAAGTAAAGAAAAGGCTATAAGTCCAAAGTTCATTTCTAGAAAATTCTATGTTGCAAAAAATAAAATATGTTCCTGAAATTTTAATAAAGGACACGTGAAACCAATTACAATTGGTTCTTCTTTGTGAAAGTTCAATGTCCTAGACACATAGATAAATCAACCTGTTTACATTTGGTGGTAATTATCCTAATATTTAACTCTGACAAAAATATTAACTACGTATTATGTATTTAGAACAGAAAAAACATCATCAATGTCCCTAGACATGTACATAGTGAATCTGATTTTGCATAACGCAAAGTCTGGAATACAATTGTACAAAACATACGATAGATGAACAGAGCTAACAAAAAATGTAATATATAAAGCAATACTCCAATAAGTTGGGCGAAACCTTTGAACATGAATGGTTCCTTATTCTACATAACAAATTCAGTCTGAGGTTCAATAGACATAACAACTTTCCGTAACCTTGATATATCATACACATAGAAGAGCTCTGTCTTTATTATCTCCTTAAATTTCAACTTACATCAGTAAGACACAATGTTCTCTTTCTTGTTACAATACTTCCAATTCGGAGGTAGCAAATATGTTTAGTCATTCTTATTAGATATACATTTAAGCAGTAGAAAACCAACGATGTTTTATAACAATTAATATGCTAATAGATTTTATATTGGTTATGTATAAAAAGAAAATCATTCGTGAAAATAGTTATAGTTATACCTGTGGAAGCTGGCGAATATTGTCAGTATAGGATTACAAGGTGTTTTTTTAAATAAGAAAAATGTTCTTTAACAAAAATTATTCGGGAACAAAAATTGAACAAAAATGTATGACCAGACAGATACATGATAATAGATTTTATATTGATTATGTATAAAAAGAAAAATATTCTTGAAAACTGTAGATATTGTACTAAAAGAATAGAAAACATTTTGCAAAAAAAAACCCAGTAAAATATTGTATTAGAAAGTTTTAAATGCTAGCAATTACAAGAATGGTTATTTAACATTAAAGCACCATTTTAATATTTAAGCGTTTTAATCTAGCATATATGTTACACTTTGGTCAAACAATGTATATAATGCAGCATAAGTAAATCTTATGATTCCAATGTACGTTGATGTAAAGATTTTTAAAAAGGTGTCAAACAGTATTCAATATATTATACGTATGGACACATATATATAGATAAATAAATGGATGGGTACATACCTTGTTAAGTAGACATATACAAATTATCATTGTTTCTTTTTTAGTTATACCTGTGGAAGCTGGCGAATATTGTCAGTACGGTTACGCCTCATACTCAATAACGTTCACCTCGCGATGGTGTGATGATGGTTGTTGTGGCACAAAATATAGCGACTACGGTAACGTTTGTTGCTATACAGGATCTAAATCAAATTTAACAAGTATTCTCATTGGACGGTAAAGACTTTTCTGTCAAAAGAGGCACTAAATGGAGAATTTTCGTTTGCATAGAGATGCACTTTAGCAAAGTAAATATGTTCTGAACATAATGCGTACAAAAGCGGTGTCCTGGCGAGCAACGAAATTGTTTTATGTGGTAGTCGAGGAATCTGTGCTTATTGCGGACTTTATTTTTCGAAGAATACGTTTTGGTGCTCAATAAATGTCATGTGTTTGTCTGTGAAATGTAGTTTGGTAACATTGCATTTCCTTTTGCAACCTATTTATGTCTCAACTTAACAGCATACTGCAAATTTCCCTTCTAATTTAAGTGTCCCATAATGTTCCCAAAAGCAACTCTATGGGGTAATACTAATATTTGCACATTGTTGAGGTCTTGTCTATTAGAAATTACAGGATAAGAAACAACATAATTTTAAGAAGAAACTCCAGCTGTGCAGGACCAACAACAAAGATTTTTGAATTTTAATGGAATAACATACATGAACTAGCTTCAGTTTAATCTATGGCCTTTTGAAACAAAAATATCTAAAAAATATTAGAATAAAGAGAATAAGTCGTTGAAAGAGATTCACTTTTTATCAATACCTTCTGATTGCTACAAACAAAGAGTGAAAATGAACTCATCAAAAACCTGACCAATACACGTGTCAGCTAAAGGAATACTTCCCTTCACATAAATCTTCACTGAGTGGGGCAAGTATAGCTACATTAATGGCATGCTTTCAATATGCTCCTACTCCTATAATTTATTTAGATCACAAGGTCACTAATATTATAATTTAAATCATTCATTTTCAGACATTGCTCGATTAAACCTTTTGCACAAATATTCCTCACAGACTCATATGACATCTTCAACACCTGCATATGTTCTAAACATACTTAACGAATATTATCGCAATTGATCTTAAACGGTTATTTTAAGGGTTATTAAAACTGTGTATGTACTTCGGGAACTTTCTTCCTCAAAGAAAGGTGATAGTATGTGTTCGTCAAAAGCATATAAACCTAAGCATCGTTTTCTCAAACTCGACACGCATTCGACTTTAAAATATATAATCTGAAAGTATTTCTCAATGTGACAGAAGTGGCACTCAAACTGTACTCCATATTATCTTACATATCGATTAAAAGTCTACAACATAAATGTTACATAACGATTAAACCGTGTCTCTAACATCATTTTGTGCTTTACGAAACTACCAAAATGTACTTGGTTCTTTTTTGACTGAAGAAAGTATTATATACATTTTTAAGATAAAGTTTGGAAAACTCATTTGTATCGATAACACAGATCATGTGTGATTAGAAACGGTCCCATCTTGAATTGGTTTGGTATTGAAAGATAAATGAGTTATCCAGGATAATCAAGTGTTCCAACGCTATTTTGTTCCTGTTAGCAAATACATTAGGCCATTCTTTCAGATGTTTCAGATGTATCGTGTATTTCTGATGTCCATCTTATGTATAGAGAAATAGCAAAAACAAGACTGATACAGAGACTGGAAGCAGAACGGCAACAACACTATACTCTGCTCTGAATATAAACATAATTGTGGTTGTACTACACTTGCTACGCTAGGGGTGAATATTCCTGTTAACTTGGAAAATTACGAAGTTTAACATTATATCTAGAATTGGTGCTGTTAAAGATCTCCTAATTCAGCAGAAGAAATTCTCTTAAAGCTACAAACGGAAACAGAATAGCGTTAAAACGATAAAAGGGTTAGCTGTATCTACAATACGTTATCTTTCATGGACACTACTACGTTTATTTTAAGATGTTCTTAATGTGCTCAATACGCTCATTTAAAACAATCATGGGATATATGAAAGTTTAAAAAAATAGAGGACGAAGCTCCAGCATAGTGAATGTTCTAATTAGTATAATACATACAAACATAGATACATGCATATATATATATATATATATATATATATATATATATATATATATATACTCAGTTCTTAAACATTTTATTTGCGATTACGTTTTAATTATCACTAACAAATCTATTTTCGATGTATTCGTGATCTTTAATTTACGTGTAAAAAAATCAACCATACAACGTACATTATATTCCTAGTAAGGAGTAGATTGCAACCTGAAAGATTGGGTGTCTATAGCATTGATATTCCATCTAGGTTGCAACACATCCTCTGTCAGTACTTTACACTGTATAAGGAAAATTAAAAATGCTATATTGAAACAGATCATTATTGAGACTGATGCACAGCTTCCAATTAGATTTATTATCAAATATAAAACCTATCGTTTAAATAAAAACAGAAACACATAGATTTGCACCTGTTGGCAAAAAGTATTATTCTGATTAACTGTCCAAATTAGCCATTGTTAACTACAATTAAATATATTTCAGTTGTTCACACGAGGATGGATAGCAAAATGCAGATTAATGTATCTAATTTGTAATTACCTTTGGTTTTTTGTTCGGGAGGTGATCAGGTGAACAATATCGGGAATAAGTGGGCCTTTTTTTTTTTTTTTTTTGAATATTGCTAATCTGTACACAAATTATAAAGTGGAATATATAGCCTTATTAAAAGGTTTTAGCTACTGATGAATTAAACTTCTTGCTGCTATTAATGATTTTAAGTATGTGCAGATGGTAACACAGTTTTAAATTACCATCATTCTGAAGGTCTATATTTAGCTCTAATTCAGATTACTGAAATAGAATGTATGTATGTATGTATGTATGTATGTATGTATGTATGTATGTATGTGTGTGTGTGTGTGTGTGTGCGTGCATCTATGTATGTATGTATGTATGTATGTATGCGTGTATGTGTGTGTGTATGTATGTATGTATGTATGTATGTATGTTATAAATCAATGATTATAATAACATTTGCCAATAGTCAGGTGGATGGTCACGTGTATGTCACGAGGACAAGCGCAAATTTTTTACTATGGCCTCAAGGATTGTAAGTATAATTATGTTTTCGCAAATGTACCTAATACCTAAGCAGTCAATGTTTTTCCACGTGCTTATGCATACATTTCAAGTAATCACGTAAAGTCAACTTGGAAAACAAAAGCAACAAGAAGTAAAGGAACATGATTTTTTAGATCATTCTTTCCTATAAACATAAAGGTGGACATGTGCCAAGTGATGTTCAATCGAAGAATATTTAAATGAAACTGCTCGGACAATTTAAATCTTTGGATGTATAACATAAATACAAACGGAAAAAATAAAAGTAACACTGTTCATCCTATGGATAAACGTCCTTACAAATCAAAGTTACAATTTATGTTTTTTATTGGATTGAGTATCAATCTGGATGTGCATTTTGCATTGCACCTTCAACAAGCTGGAGACGGTGCAGTTACGGTGCAGTTAAGTGGAAGTTGGACCATGAGACGCATGAACATGTCTTAAAAATGCGGGGGGGGGGGGAGGGTAATGGGTAGGACAGGGCATATCGGCTCAGATGGCAAAAATGGTAGTTCGCCTAAATAGAGTTAGGAATGATCTGAGTTCGAGCACAAGTCTGGCCATGCATTTGTCTCTACTACTCATATATATATATATATATATATATATATATATATATATATATATATATATATATATATATATATGCACTATACCATTAGACCCATAGGAGCCAACATGCCCAGTCATACCCATTACACACACAGACACACACTCACACATATATCATTCACCGAATATCAATCAACTTTAAACTGTTTCATTGTTTTTATTTTCCCCTATTCTCCTTATAAATTAATTATACGAGAATCAGACCTTTGCCAGTTACACCTAACATAATGTTTATCACTACCATCCCAATAGGCAATGTATTGTGAAGACATATTGGTGCTCCTCCACTGAAAATTTTTCATATTGGATCACCGTACCTAACAGAGCATTTTTGAGTTCACTATTTTATTGTTCTTTTCATCCTTATTTTATTGTTTTAGTTTCACGAATTGTTCATTCATTTTTTTTCATTCCAGGAATATTAAACAAGAATAAATCTAGTGCCATCGTATAGTTATGTCATCATATAGTTCAAAAGCTAATACCACGTGTATGCTTAGGAGTGAAACAGTATTTAACGTTGCTTCACTGGGATAGATGATAATATTCCTATATACATTTACTCAATTGCAGTAGGAGTCTTAAAAAAAAAATTCCAGGTTTTCGCTGTTAAAATAGACCTTGTATATCTTAGATGTGCTTAAACTAACTTTTAATTCCCATTCCTTTGGTGTATGGCAGATCATTGTAGTTTGGTTTGCATAATATACAGTCTGACGTTTAGATTCGCTCGATTTTTGTTTTCACTACATGGAGTTCATATGTAAATTAAGAATAATAAAAAAAAACCGTACCTTGTTTCTCACATTTTAAATATTTCAAAATTCATATATTGCATTTGCTGGTATTGTCTGACAAAAGTAATGACTGCGAAATGTAAAACTATTATGACTTGTTTAGATTACATTTTCGAACTAATGATGAAGGAATTTTTTCAGCTGGCTGCTTTATAATTTCAGTCGTAGTACATGAAGTTGCGCAGATGTATGGCAACATTCCCCTACTGTGCATGTTTCCAAAGAGCACAGCGTCACATTAGATTGCCCCTTGTTGCACAAGTAGGATATAGCCGTACAGATAGGAATCTCCCACCCAGATCATATTTTCACGAGGTTTCGGGATTATTAAAGATTTCTGACATATCCTATTTACATAAGCTACCCATGTATTCCCAAAATTGAGCCCTCCCGCCCTCCATAATACCAACAAACAAACAAACAAACAATAGAAAACACCAAGAAGAAACTCCAAGAATCACAGCCTACTAGAGAGATAAGCAACTATGAACTGTCACACCTAATGACTTAAGATATTTTCAGCCGATAAATGAATTGTCAATTGATGTTATAATTATGATATTTAGTATAACGTTCATCGAAATTTGAATAAAAATGCATGCTTTCTGTTTTGGTCAGTTTAATCATTTCACAGTGAAAATTATCTACATGGTGTCTTAATTAATACTAATTTATAAGTTGAAGCTGTTCTGTTTTATCAAAGTAGTCAATTGATAGTGAATACGATGTACCCAGTTTACCCTGTGTTTACTCACAATGAAATGCAACAAGAGGTAATTAATGCATTTAGTTCTATGTTTGCCCCGTATGTCGAATTTAAATTCATTTACCTTCGAAAATGCATCCGATATTGTTCAGCATAAGAATGTAGTTATTTTAAATGGGAAAATAATTTCAAGAGAATTTAACATGGAAGTCCAGTGGAGAAGCTAAGGGGAAAATTATAAATGTGCAAAGGGACACATGAATGGTCTGCGTGATTTTAACATTGGATCTTAAGGTAATTTAACATGAAGTCGCGTCATGAAAGTCTCCTTGTGTGTAATACTTGATGGGTTCAGGTGAATTTAACACTGTCGCGAATATTGCTGGAGTGTGACAGAACTTGATAATATGCATAAGTTTAACACGAAAGCAGAAGTCGTCGGTAAACTGGAAAAATATAATCAAGGGACACGGCAACCTTGTTCGATGTCCTTGAACTGAAATCATACCCAATTAGCATATATATATATATATATATATATATATATATATATATATATATATATATATATATATAATTCTCTATGCTTCAGATAAATCTGGATGTATAGGTAAATTTCACATATAAAGCATTGATGCTAATAAATAGCAAGTTCATATTAACGCTTAAATATTGCTGAATGCCGTCGACTTCATAGAAGACCTCATAACATGGTTTTCTAGTGCCCACGACGCCCCAGGGTAGGACATACATTATTGTCACTAGATCAATGATATCAATTAACATAATGTGATGTTGGCAGGGCAAAATACATTCCCCTGCTCTAAGGTGATTTACACACAACACGAAAACTGCGTTACCGATCCCCAGGTCATAAGCAAAGTTTATTCGAGATGAAAAGCATCAGATTGGGACGGTCTCATCTTCCTCAACGTTTTCTAACGCGACCTTTGTGATATAACAAGTCGGCACCGTATGACGTCAGACAAAGCTTACTGGCGTAAGACTATCTTCTGCTAGCAATTGAGCTACCCACTGATAGTTAAATTAGAGTTTCAGGTGACAATATTACATTCTGTGACTCGTACATAATTTGTTGCTTCGTCAATTGCAGCAAGTATGTCGGAGTTCCCATAAAAGTCTCCAAATAAGCAAACATATAAAATATGTCCAATGGAAATAATTGATACAATGCTCTTTTAAGAGCCAGAAAGATGTATCGCTTGCTAGTTGGTTACTCTCTCGTGATAATGTGAGTGCTGTTAGTCGCAAAATATGAATATAGTAAAGCAAACGTTGTTCCAAATAGTCTAGTCAAAATTAAAACATCCATGTTAATGTTAATGTACCGAATTAAATGATGTTACACACGCTATACACAATTACCTGTTTATTGTCTTTAATCTACAATTTGCAATTTAGAACTGTATCTCATCATCTGACCTGAATGTGCTGCTTTATCGTATCAGTTTCAAGTACCAACTAGCTTGGTTATAACAAGTTGTCAGGAGCAAAACATAACGGATAGATTGTCAATTCCAGAAAGGGGCTTGGTCTCTCCACATTTTAGTACACTAATGAGGTTTGTAATCATGGTCTGATTAGTAAAACGAAACGTAGAGCCAGAAGCGTAACATAGGCAAAATGTTGGAGTAGTCTGTCATTTTTGTAGCTATTATTTGTGATTGTCTTTTGTTTGATTAAAACATATTATTCCAACCGAACTTTTGATAGATTGGACAAGATCAACGAACATAATTGTTCGTCGGAGTCTTAGAGATTTGATAGTGAAGTCTATGCAAAAATTAGGAATTCTTAGAAACCGAGAATATGATAGCTCGAATGTCTATATAAAAATTAGGATCCAAACTAACCTTTCAAGCTAAAAAAACCAAAACCATATGTTGTTTCTAGTTTCTTCAGTTTCAATAAAATGAAACTTTATTGAACGATTGAATGTTGTGATTTTAATGGGTTGAAAGGGGTTCAGGAACTCATTTTGTGATTTTCCCCTACGGTCATTTTAAGAAAATCCCACCAGTGATTTTCCCTGGTTAAGCTTAAATGCAATCTTTAATAATAAGCCCCTAGTTATAGGCCAGTAAAAGCTATCCGTTTCATGTTTTCATTGAAAATTTTAAAATCAAATCCAGGCATTAACACTCCTAGTGATAGAGGATAGCTTTAATATTATTTATGATATAAATATTGCATTGTTTCGTTGTAATTATTCTTAAATACTTTTTAATGATTAAAATATTACACTATACGATTTAAGTTATAATATACTATAAAATTTAGAGCATAATACATGTATCATTAAAAAATAGCCACATGCCGATCTAGTAATGTTCTTTTCACTCATAGAAGAATAAGAGCATAGAAGATTAAAAATAAAATATGTTTGAACCAATATATCGTGATGCATTGTATTGTCTTGTGGATTATTTAATTGTCTCAAGAATAATACATATTTATTTGAAAATGGTAACTTTTGATGTGGACTCCCACGAGATAATAATGTTTTTTTTTTCTTTTGTTAGTACTCAGCTAATTCGATAAGAGTAGTTTTTAAATCAATAATACTGTACCGTGCCATTATTGTAAGTGAACCACATTATTTAAAAGCACCTTCAAGATAATTTATAGTGATCAGTACTTGTTTTATTTCTAAGAACGCTGACTGTACAAAAAGCCAACCCCATATGACAAGAAACGACGACGTTCTATATTATGACAAAAATAATTTTTCCCTCTAGTTGCTTTAGGGTTGATTATAGAGACTTATAACAAATTAACATTACAAGGTAACATGAGACGTTATCTCGCTTGCCTCAACAGTTATTCACCATGATCACTTAAGCCATTAATACAACCTTCCAATCAATTGTTAGATAGACAATTTGAAATCAAATAAGCATTTAAAATATCCCTCAGAGTCCGCGCACAAACTCGGCAATTTCGGTGTATTTACAATTAAAACAAGGATATTGTAAAACATTGAACCGTAATTTAAGGTAACAACAAAGACAGAGAGAGAGAGAGAGAGAGAGAGAGAGATAGGATGAAGGAGAGTTTAAGATGTCGCTGAAATGTACACGTGGATGACAATGCAAATGCCAACATGAATATCATTGTATGGATTTTTTAAATAATAACCCTTTTTCAACAGAAACACAAACAAACTAGCAAATAAATGATCTAATTATTTGTGTAAAGTATGATTATTTATATGCGCAGTGTTTTGGTAAGGTATGCTTCTATTGCCAAAAATGTCTGTCTGCAGCAGACACATCGATATTTAACCCCCGTTTATTGGTGAATATGCTCCCAGCTATAGTTATAATGGTATATTTACACTACTAACAAAGAAAATAAAAGAGAGCGAGAACAAGGAGAGAGAGAGAGAGAGACAGAGAGAGAGAGAGAGAGAGAGAGAGAGAGAGGAGAGAGAAAGATAAAGAGAGACATGTATCTGTACACAGAGGAAATGATTGCCGTCGCTTTGTAAAATGTGTTCAAGCCTGCCGAGTTCCATGCACAAGTGCACTTTCATTATTTTGAACTATCCTGGATTGTTAAACAATAGATGGCATCAGTCGATGAATTGAAAGCCGTGCTAGCCTGATATTGTGCCCCATCTCTCGAACTCGGGTTGTTTTTGAACTGTTCGCAAAATGTCGATCCACACTTTCTAGGAAGTCTTTATTTAGTGGCAATTGAATAGCTTCGGTGACTAAGTTGTTAGAGCGTCCGCCTCGAATACGGTAGGTCGTGTGTTCGATCACCGGCCGAGTCACAATAAACACTTACAAAAATGGTACTAACAGTTGCCTCGATTGCCGCTCGGCATTAAGTGGCTAGTGTTGTATTGTTCGGTGTGGTGTCAGGATAATGCGATTTGATGGGACATCATGCTACATATCGGCGGCCTAATGCAACAGTGCTAGACATCATTGAAAACTATATATTTTAAAATCGATTGAAACTAAATTTATCATAGGCGATGCATGATAGAATAATACCAAGTTAAAATCTTTTATCACATGAATGTGCTTTCATCATACCTTTTTGTAGCGGTCATACACCTATGAATATATGCAAATTATTTTTCCTGGAGGTGTATGTGAGGTTTCATGTTTTTTCATCCTTTTTTGCAGTATGCGAGGAATTACGTAGATGATGAACTTGTGGTGCCACATTGATGAGATTTATATCGATGGCGTGGCGAACAATATGATCCTTCCCTGCCTGGTTCAATGCTTTGTATTCCACTTTTATTAACGATTGATAGGGTCCTTATTGATTGATGAGTACGTGTTGGTGTTCACTAAGTGACAAATATGATGTAAATGTACACTTCCGTTTCAGTTGTATTGATGTTTCAACATGGGAGCCTAATACCTAATGCTAATTGCCCTTATACCCCAACCACAGTGCCGTTAAACGCTATAATCCTTCTCTATCCCATACTATTCCCAAAAGCGGCTCACTCGAGCGAACCTACTCGATTCACATTGTTTTGGTATTTAATTATAAATTACATGCCAAAAACTTTCGTATGCAGTTGGTTTGCAAGATACCGCAAGGACGATAGGAACATACACTCAATACAAATTGTTTAAAAACAAGAAACAAAATAAATTAAATACAGGTATTGTGGATATGAATCTATAATTGAAGATTTGGGCAAGCAAATATAAATATATTAAGAAATAGGTACAGAATAATATGAAATTGAAAGCGTAATTAAAATAACCAAATTATTCCGGATTTTAAACTATGTACCTTGTATTCATAATATAACATAATAAACGATTTATTAACTATTAGGAATAAATATATGGTAAAAAAAAAAAAAAAAAAAAAAAAAAAATTGTATGAAATTATTGGAAAGATTGAAGTCGATCCAGACGACTTGAAATGAAACTAATTATCCAAACATTTCTAGATTGAAAATTGCATGAAACAATCAAACGGTCATTTAGCATAAACAAAAGTTGCATGTGTTCTAAACAATGTGCAATTAATAAAGCTTAAGATCAGATGAATGCACATCGGACACTTTAATCATTGTTTGCATATATATTCGACAGGTCTAGTCCGCGGTAAAAGTCCTAATTTTGGCCTTATTTCCTTTCTGGTCACAGCGAAAAAACATACCGTCTACCTTAATCACGTTTAAGCAAGCAAAATACCTCACCTAAAGCTTTGCACATGGCTACGAAAATACTATCCAAACCTCTTACACATACAGCCACTGCGTCACTTGATATAGCACACATACAAGTCTGTATTACTATACTACATTATCACAAACACAATATATTTGTGATATTATTTGCCTAAAAATGAATGTGATCTAACAAACGAGTTGAGTTGTGAGGATCATTTTCGCATTGAAGAAGTGCTTGAGATGTTTTGTTTAGCAGTGGCAAGGGCAACGACTTTCAATGTATTCGTGGCGACGTTATTGGGGTCCATACTAATTGAACAAACCTGCCCATTTGTCATAATAGAAATAGTGTTTTTAATAACCCGAAATCGCTGTGTCGTTTCAATGAATCGTATGGGGTTTATTAAGGAAACACAATAATATAGGACCCATTTTAAGAAACATATTCAGAACAAACTGATAAACTGAATAACTTAGGTGTATTATAAATGGAACCGAATATGCTTAGTCAGATTTTTGAGGCAAATAAAACAAAAATGACTTTGTTTAGTTCATTTTGTTGGATCGATATTGCAAGGTCGTGCAATATATACATCAGAAAAAATGGTTAATATTTTCCCAAACAAATCCAATAACCTATAAGTACAATATGCAGTTGGCAAAGACAATATCAGCATTGCGTTAATTCTCATTACAAATTTAAACTAAACCACCCCATACGAATCATAGAAAGACGTATATGCACATCGAACTTTGGTTAGTCTGTTAGCGGAGAGTTGAACTAAATATTGGTAAAAAAGCGTCTAAATAAAGCTCATACTCTTCGTCGAGTATCTGGTATTTTACTTCAGTGAATTATCAAATTAATTTATCTTGCACAATCCCCGGAATCTACGGCTTAGCAAAGCATATTTAAAAATATTTCCAAATGATATGCCTGCGTTCATAGTTGACACTAGTAATAAACAGACATACTTGACCGAAGCATGATCAAAAAGCCCTCAATCAGGACAACTGTCATTGTGGTTCCATAAATTATCAGCTTGGCTTTATTAAGGCGGTTTTGAAGAGACATATACAGTATGAGACCATAACGGATATAAGGACTGTTACCTTGATATATATATATATATATATATATATATATATATATATATATATATATATATATATATATATATATATATATATACACAGTAGTATGATTCTTTACTGATTTTTCTACGTGAGTAAAAAAAAAAAAGAAGTCTTGCATAAATGTGCAAAATCTTAATGATGACATATAATGCTATGTACGTTTATTTGTGCTGCATAAATTAAATGATCGTGTATAGCGATCATTAAAGTATATGTCGCTGGTTAGACATGTTTCCATAATCAATCCAGATAAATACACTTAATACGACATAAAAGAAAATAATCTTATACCTAGGATACACTGGAAAATGTCATTATAAAGAAGATTCTTAGCAAAACATGTATTATCAGGGGGAAGCAAACTAAGTTGATATTGTACTGTTAATGGACCAGTTATGCTCATTATCTAAAGTCTTATTTACGACTTTTAAACGTATCAACATTCTGTATAATTCGTTTACCAGCTACTAACCATAAGGTGATACTGACTAGATATATGGATATAAAATATGCTACTTACTTTACAATTGATTTATGTACTTACGTATTGGCAAATAGTTTGCACAGGTTCTGATGGCATACTGGTACTTAACAACTGGCCATGTACAACACTAATTTCGGCCCCACTGAAAACTGCATAATATACAATATTCACAGATGCGGACGTGAACATTTTGTTTCATAAATTCTTTCCAACATTTGTGACATTACAATATAATGTTCAATCACTAAACAGGTACATGCTAACGTAGCGCCCACCGATACAGCAACTTGAATATCAGACGTCAAATTATATCAATCTATTCATGCGAAATTAGTCCGTTCAAGGCAGTGACCTGATTCAAAAACATGGTCCAGATGATAAAGTAAAACTCATATGCTACAACATAAATAATAAGTTCAACTCATGATGGAATTCATTGAAGATGAGTTTATCAACGATATTAAGGAAATAAACTAAAATAAAAATTAGATATATGTATAAATTTGGATTCAAAGTGAAAGTCATTAAAACAACTGACTTATGATTGGAATGCTGACACCAAACACAGAAGAGGTGAGACGGAAAGACATGAATTCATTAGTTCATTGATGGCATTATAAAAACAATATTAAAACTGTATTTACTCACATCTAAATAATATTTACATATACGACCAAACTTAGTAATATGTACAAGATGTTATGTCATATTTCAATTGAACACAATCATCCCGAATCCTACTGCAGATCGACCAAGCTCTAACATTGATTGTATGTTACTTTATCAATGAACTTAGGACTAGGTTTATTTGAAACTACAAAAATTATACAAGTCAGTATTCTGTTGCACATATATTAGCGCATGATGCCGAATAATTGTATGATGTGTCGAACTTGACCTGTCGGCAAGCGTTGCCAATAAACAGTGAGCGAAAGCAAATTAGAGGCGATAGCATGAGGCATTAGCAAATATACACTGAGCCATATATTATGTTGGCGCTCATGGTAAACAAATTTGATGTAGCGGACGAAATGTACAGTTTTATCTAATTTATCATGTATACTACAATCTTCATAATCTATTGATGGATATTACATATTGTTTAAAACCATCAAATGATGACCGACGAAAATTTATTTTTGTAGAGAAAACCTTGTGAAATATTCTGATGTTAAAGATAGAGCGAGTAGTTGTGTGAATGACGAGAGACGAGCATATATACTTGACCATTAAAGGGACAAATCGCTTGCTCCAGAGAAATCAATACAATACAAAAGCACGTAATACCTTTGTGAAAATTATAATTGATTGCAATATTAATATATATCAGAAACAAAAGTAGTGTGTGCATACAAAACTAAACCATTGTATGAATTAATATTCGCAACTTTTTCGATGCAGTTGAATTTGTAACTGAAAACGATGTGCAGGATTTGAAAATGATTTGAGATAAGATACGACTCTGTGGTCAGAATGTGAGTAGCTGAAAGAGGCAAAACCAATACGTTTCTTAAATCCTAACAAGCTACGTAATTTTCATTCTCATAAATCAATTTTAAGATCAATCTACAGTATTAAGATTTAAATCCATCAAAATTATTATAGTCTGCAAAAGAAAGAAATTTCAGAGTAAATTGCAGATATCCAAATAGACTAGTAAGAAAACAATGATAATATATCAAAATGGTGCTGGCTAGTATAACTCATTTGAATTAGCTCACAACAGGTCCCAGAACAATTAGTCCAGTCAGCATGTTCTTGTTCCACTGAATAATCACACCAATGCTTTCTCACAAATAATATGTGTACAACCGATAAACCGCCTGAGGACCTGAGGGCTCCACAAGAACACATTAAAATGGAACAAATATATTGTTCAGTGTATCGACGGATGCAGTTAAAATGGCTAAACGTGCTATTCGCTCCTATTCTACGTGTGAAAACAAACATATCCATCATCATAAAAGAAGCTCACACAATCGAACCCACATTATGGGAAATAACGTACATCTTAAGTACATATTTCAGAACCTTTCGGAAACTTTACAGGTCTTATGATTACGATTATTATCATTATCTGTCGACACAATTAATAATTATCTAATTATACACTAATCTTGCTATGAAGAATACTAAAATATACAGTCATAAACTACATATAAAAATGCCTATACGAGCTAAACCTATTAACAATTCATTGCTTGTTTTAAAACAGAAAACCGTCAAAAAAGATAAATGCTAAAATATGTCAAGATGACATATTTTAGTAAGATATTATACAATCTTCATAATGTTATGTCCGACCCAGTCACACTCTCCTGACACCAGGCCGACCAGTCCTAACATTAACATCTTAATGCTGTTAAGCAAGCGAGGCAGCAGTTAGTACTATTTTTGTAAGTGTTTGGTATGACTCGACCGGGGATCGCACCCACGACCTCCCGCATCCGATGCGGACGCTCTAACCACTAGGTCACCGGAGCGGTTAGCGACCTTTGGTCGACATACGTGTAAGCTTTAGGTGACCACGGTCACCATAAGGATATATCTAGTGTCGCCCAAAAGTCAGATAAGATTTTCTACTGTTTTTGTGAAAATAAATCTGTATTAGTCACAAGATATATATAAATGAGATAGTATTAAAGTTAAGGATATATTTATATATATATATTCACTTTGCAACCTTTCGGCTACATCATATACATTATGTTTATTTTGATTGGTAGCGTGTATGTCTATAACACTAAAATAGATTTTAAGAGTATTTGGGATCATCATCACTTTTACGTATCGCACCGTTAGCATAGTTAATACAATAACATAGCCACACATATAAGCTAAATATTTTGCGCACTCCTAGGTTTAACCTCCGAAGTGATACCTTCGAGCGTGATGCGCATGCTTATAGGTTGGCCTAGTCAGCTTCCGGAATAGCCGTATCGATATTTTCAAAAAGAATCGCGGGTTTTCAGTTGTCTTACAGAAAGCGCATTGTAATTATTGTAAATGTAATGCAGAGATTTGTAGAGGTAAGATGGATCTAGCAGTGCAGCCAGTAAGAAGAATAATCCAAGGTATGGAAGAGGTTGGATGATCATGCAGTTTGACTGACTGTGACTGTTGCTTGGTTATTCCGTCAATAACAAAAATACAGTCGTATCTACCTGAGACACCCATTTCACAGCTAAGCTTGCAGAGTAGTAGGCATTCCATTTGAAATGTAAAATTAATGATATCACAAATGATGGATGTCCAGGATGACCTACAAGTACTGCAATTACAATATAAAACATTATTTTAAAATACCCACTATATGCACATAAAGACTGGCATCAACCCATTTTTTCTATGTTGTTTACATGTATATATTCAAGCTTTTAACCTTTGATTATTACTCTTTTAAACTGAACTTAAAATTTATCAAGTAATAATCGCAATAGTTATTAAAAGGTTGATGTACAATTTCAGTTTGATACTCACAATATGGTATGGTTTGGCTGTTTAATATTTGTGACCATCTTTGAACATAAAGTCCAGCAATAGGATATTTTGTTTTCTTTTATCTAAGAATACATTTGTTTTTAAAATAATTAAATGTGCTTTTAAACTAATATATACGTATTATGTTGTTGTTTTTATGGCTCTACTGTTCATATACCAGAAGTGAATTTGGATGGTCTGTTGACTGTCTTCAGTATATTATTGTTTTTGTGTGTTAACACAAGATTGTTTTTTATGCTTCTCCTAAACTGCTTATATGATTGACCGGAAACTTTACAATCTCATTCATCACAAGGTCTAAATAATGGTGCTGCTCTGACATCCAATGCGGCGACAGCAGTGTCCATCTTAAAGATATTGTTATCACTATTCCTAAATGGATGGTCATATCACCATTCTGTTTTCACATGACGTCTAGCTGATCCCTAATGAAAATGGAACCACCAAATACGGCTGCCACTGACCATCTTGAAATTCTTGTTACTGTTACTTCACCTGAATGAATGGTCATTTTAATATTTGATTTTCACTAAAAGAATGTTGCTGTTGCCAAATTGGTTCTTGATAAAATGGTGGCAGTCTGACTTCCAGTATGGCCCAAACGACAGCAATCATGGACATTTATATTTTTTCTACTTCGTTTGATTGGATGTCCATATCAACACGGGATTTTCACTAAGAGACTTTGTATAATGTCTGGTTGGTCCTAACTAAAATGGTGCTGATCTGATATCCAATATGGCCACACATTAGACATCTTGAAAGCATTGTTATTGCTACTTCTGAATTGAAAGTCATATCAGCATGGAGCTTTAACTAAATTCCTCTTGGGCTTAAATAACAGTGGTACTAATAATACGTTCAGTATGGACACTACATTGGAAATTCTTAAAATATTGTTATTTCTAGTCACCCATTATGGATGGTTGTGTCAACATGGGGTATTCACCAAAAGCCTACTTATGATGTCTAGCTGATCTTATATAAAAATGGTTTCGATCTGACATCCAATATGGCCACCATGGTAGTCATCTTAAAACTTTTGTCTACTTAAACAGAAACTAATAATGAATTGGGATTTTCAACATATGAATTTGTATGATGTCCAGTTATTCTTAGATGAAGGCTGTGCTAATATGATGACCGAAACGTCCATCACAGCAGGGTTTATCATTAGAAAAGTACAGTAAATGTATTTGCATGATATATTTAACAGTTGAAAGTGTTGTGTATTCTCATTCGGCCCATAATTATGGTAGCTTTCCCACTGCGCTATCACCTTAGCCATGTGACACTTTAGAACCCTGTGTTTTACTTTACTGTTTCCTGAAATTCTCTAAAAAGTACTCAGTTAATCTCAAACCCTATCACCAAATATTAAAACCCTATCGTTCAAATAATACCTGTTCTTTTCTTTTATTATATGTGTGATTACTAACATAATCCAGGATATTTGCTGGCTCTCTTAGCCACTACATTTATCTGTTGTACCTAACTTGACCAGGCTTCTGGTGCATGACCTTTGTGTTTGTATTTGCACTGCCATAGCCACATGATTAGCCTGTCATATATTATATACAGTGATGACAATTATCAACTGATAACATGTGACACATATTTTTAAATTAAACAAATGATGAATCATCATTTTGAAAAATGAACACTGCACCACCTTCAGACCAAGCATACAATTGCCAAGCTAACCTATCTAGATCTGTCACTGATAATCAAATATTGGTGATTCCAAATCAGATAGTGAAAATTCCCTGAATAAAGATCATAAGAAAGAAATGAAGCTTTCAGTAGTGAATGAGTGATTTCATTTACTTCGGTGAAAATTAGTGGATTACATGGTAAGTTTTCCGTACTGCTAAATTTTTGTTTCGGTCTGCTTAGGTACAAATGGGTCATTGGGGATGGGTTAACGTGGTTTACCCTACTTTGGGCACTATTAAAAAAGTGTTATTAGCTCTACTTTTCACATAACAAAAGATGTTGTATGATTGTCTATCATGCATTCTTTGTTATCAATCCATTTGTATGTTACTGCTGATTTGTTATCACATCTCCTAAACTACTTTAAGGATGGCAGTGAACCTTTTCATCTCATGGTCTAGTTGGCATTACATAAGACGCTGCTGCTCAGCCATCAAATATGAAAACAGAGTTTTCACCAGAAGTCTTAATAAAGGTATTGTCTAGTTGAAAATCTTGTCATTACTTCTCCTCAACATATGCTGATATAGTGTTTTAACTAAAAGACTTCACATGATGTCTAGTTGGTTTTAAATGAAAAAGATGCTGATCTGAGTTCCATTATAACTGTCACATATCACATAGTTTTGTGACAATGGTGCTGTTTACAAATCCAATATGGCTATCATAGAGGCCATTTTGACAATTTTGTCATCACTTCTCGTGCTTAAGGATTTCTTATTAACATGTGGATTTTACTAAAACCTTAATATTGCCATTCTGGCCACCACAGTAATCATAACAGCATGGTGTTTTAACTGAAAGACTTGTTGTGATGCATAGTTGGTGATAAATGACAATTCGGCTAAACAGAGCACCCACATAGTCATTGAAAATGCTTGCTCTACTCTTCAATGGAAAGTCATTTTAAGATGGGTATTCGTCAGAAGAGTTCTTCTTATGTCTAGCTGGTCCTGAATCAAAGCAATGGAAAACCGACCCACAGTATGGGCAACATGCTGGCCATGTTGAAAATGTCGTTATCACTGCTCCTCCTAAATGAATGGCTATTTCAACATAGGATTGTTACCAACATACTTCTTATGATACCTAACTGTTTTTAAGAGCAAATGTTGCCATTGTTAGATGCAGTATTGATGTTACATTGGCTGTCTTGAACATTTTGCTGTCACTACCCCTTATCATGAATGGTCATATTGTCATCTGGATCTCACAAAAGACTTTTAATGTTGTTTGTTACAACTCAATGGTCTTCAGCTAAGCAAAAGAAAACATGAAAATATCATCACGTTTTGTAACATTCAACATATAAATCATTTCTTTTGAATAAAAGGAACTTAACAATTTTATGAACTATTTCCAAAAGGTCCTAAAAAGTATATCACATTTCCAAAAGTGCAATATTCCAAATTAATTCCAGTGGTGTTCCATAATAAATTCCAATCTGACATGTTCTGATCTGTGAATGGTCTTGCTGTTTTAAATTGATGTAATCTAGAATATATCCTTGAATAAATTCACAATAATCAATAAGAGTTATTTTATCCTAAAGTCAATGAAACCTTTGTAATTCCAATGAATACTAGTAATTAAAATAAATACGTCTTCTCAAATAATAATAAAACACTTGAAAAAGACCACTACATATGTTAATATATGAATGTCATTTCTGATTTGAATAACATTACATCTCTGATGTATATACCTTCCTTCTTGACGTATGTTGCAATAAATGATTTTCTGGAAATAGTCTGTCATCTTAGTAAAATTTCCAATAAATTTGTATGGAAAACGTCAGGTCTGTTTACATAAATATTATCAAGCTGTTCAAAAACGGGAAGGTACCGGTATATCATGTTTGTCTGAGGGGAATACAATGTCCTGAATTCACATGCAAGTTAACATGTTTACAAAGAAAATTACGTTATATTAAAGTAGAGGTATTAAATTAGAGGCCCACGATAACGGACACAAGTACTTATCAATATGTTCTTTACAAAATGACCCATAACAATGTATACTCATTAAAACCATTAATATATTTTTTTTTAATAGTCTACTTAGTCTTAACCGAAGAAATGGTATTGCATTAAATTCCTGGAAATTCTTCTCACTCAAAAAAGCATCAATCCATTCTAGGGACTCTTGTTTTTTATTGTAGTAAAAGTACTATTTGTTGTTAAAGTTGATAGATTGTTGTTGTTGTTTTTTTCTGGAATATGACAATGAATTTTGTGCACGAAAAGTAGACGTTGCTCAGGCGTAACTCTTGTTTTTGCATAGTATACTCCCGGCAGAAGAAACAAATGCTTAGATAAAAGATAATAAATGAAATGCATTCTGCACTTTGAAGTTTTCTTTTGTATATCCTAGTAGGAAAAGGTGCAATATGGATCTTTGAAAACGCAAATAAAAAGTGAGGGACTGTTCCTCAATTTATGTTGAAATATTATTCCAGTGATAAACTTGTTGCATTTGGAATTTTTAAATGATAATTATATATTTATAGTTTTAATCAGTATATTGATGCATTAATTAGCATCATCCTTCCATTTATTAGAATGACAAAAGTGAGAATGAAAACATCAACCAGTGAGCTGTTTTTACAATTTTAATTGTATAATTGCCATAGCTGAACTTACAACTAGATTATTTTTGAGATTTGGAATAAATATAACTTTGATAGTTTCAAAATTTAAATTCAGACACTTATGAAATTCGACATTTATTGAAATTCAAGGATTAATAAGTTTTGACATGTCAAAAGTGGTTCATATAAAAATGGTAGATTGTGGAAATGTTGGAAATAAGAAGTAAATGATGTAACAATCCAATTTATAAGAAACTGGCTGACTGTAAAAAAATTGCATTATTATTTTTTTTTACAAATTCCGTGGGGCTCAAAGTGGCAGAGTGGTCTAAAGCGCTCATCGTTTCTGATCACTGCTGTCTCACCTCTGTGTTGGTTTGAGTCTCAGGCTCAGTCAGAGTGGGTTTGTGAGAAAACTTGTTGATACCTTCTCGTGGGTTGGTGGCTCTTTCTAGGGTTTTCCATGGTTCTTCCTCCACCATTTATACTGGACCCCATCTTGTGTTGAAAAAATGGCTTTAAACCCTATGACAACAACAACAAATTCTATATGCCGTTGCGGGCTGTAGGAAATAATTCCATTCGCCATCAGCTTAAGACCTCTGGAATAGATACATGTAACCTGTACCTTCTAGTAATGCATTGCAACTTTATGTTTCTTCTTGCAGTTTTTGTACAACAAACATGTAATAATATTATATGTGCACCTGTTTTCCAGATGCCAGTCTGCTTGTTCTATATTTTCTTAGGAATATGTTAGGTTCCCTACAATATGTGGTAACCAACTATTTAATCAGCATACCTTTGGGAAAAATCTGATTAATTTTAGGTAACAAACGTCAGGGCGACTAGGACTGAAAGACTGAAGATAGTTATCTACATGCATACTCACTGCCTTGACCAAAATATGTAAATGGCCTACATTGGAGATGAGAGAGAACGCTCCACTTGATACATGGCGCTTTCTTTTCGCTTATTGTTATCTACGAGATGATTGACTGTGGTGTTATTGCCCGGATTGAGTAAATAACAATGCCAAATATGAAATTAACCGATGAAATAACAGTGATCTGAGCAACGATATATAATAGAACAACACAAGCTCCCCAGTTAATAAATTTTATGACCGATAAATCAATCAAATACTTATGAATTGAATCTGTGAATGTAGACGAAACTATATTCGCCTAATAACAGTTTTCCAATATTATGCATACTCATAAACTCCCATTACTTATTTTTTTAGATCTAATAAGAACAATTGAATAACTTAATTAATATTAATTTATTCCGAAATCATGCAAACATTAGCATTCAAACGTATGAAGACTATTTACATAGTTACCCACAATTTTGGTCTTTATTGAAATCTGTTTTTGTGATTTGGATGTTATCGTAGCTTTAACATTTTTTTCTCAGTTTTATCGTTACGAGGTATGTATTGTGGCAGTTTATAATGATGTCTAGCACTGGGGAATCATGTCTTAGACATGGGCCATGATGTCCCACCCAGTAGCATTATCCTGACGTCAGGCCCAGCAGTCTTAACTCCAACCTCTTCATGCTGAGCGCCAAGAAATGCACATGTTAGTACCATTTTTAAAAGTGTTTGGTATGATTCGGCCTGGGATCGAACCTACAGCCTCTAGCATACTTATTGGAATAAGAACATCAAAGTACCGCCAGAAAAAAATTGCCATTCTCATTGAAAACAAATATGCTTATAAAATTAAAACATATCAAGTTGTGCAGATATCCTTACTGTCGTAATCTGACTTCAATATTGAAAGGTACGGATGAATAGAAGCATCAAACATTAATTCCAAAGGAGGACAACATGTCTTCTTTTATTTGCTCTGGAGAGTGGAATAAATTTAAGCATATGCCGTCTTTGCTGCTTGTATACGTTAATAGGGAGTCGGAAAGTAATGCAAGTGTCATTTATATTCATATGTACACATATCAGTAATAGATGGTCACTGTTGATCCAAATTCCTGGAAATGTTAAGGCAGCATTCTCCAACATTGCTAATCACATGTCTGCATTTTCATTTAGGTGAGAGAGTTTTTAACGTTTAGATTGTTATAAAAATAAAATGCTTAAAAATACTTCAGCTCTTGCGCCATGATCTGCTTGTAATTATTTAAACGTCATCTATTTGCGTGATTGTTCTCTGCATTCATGCAGTAACCGAGCAGTGCGTTTCTCAAACAAACTCGCTTTAAGAAATATCTTTCATCATGGGATTACATAACTGGGGATTAAAATAGTTTTGTATCACAAACTAAAATAACTGAATACGACATTTTCAACAACTGCTACTTTTTAAAGTTAAAAACTATAGGAATTTAAAGGAATTTTAGTTTTAACAAACCTTTAAAATGTACAACGTAGTGCTACTTAAAACACGGGGCAGCACGTATAAAGTGATTATCAAATTGTACAGCGAAAACCTTCGACCTGTCCATATACGAACCCTCTGACAATATTCTCGAAACAAGTTCAATAATGTCATGTAAATGGGTGTTCTCGCGTTGGCTACCTACATGTACTTGGCACAATATCATTTTACTGTGCAATGTCAACCGCGTACATAGTAGATTTAATTCAGGTGATATGGGTGGACTAGTGTTCGCGTCTACAAACTGTAAAGTCTTTGTCAGATATCACGAAATTTGAGGTCGAATATCTGCATTGATAGATATCACGTTGTACGCGCCTGTGGCAAGTTCAACAACTTTACACTCGCCTTCGCAGCCGTCATCTGCCTAAAACACAAACTAGTTATTCGAGTAAAAAGAAAGAACGTTTGTGATCAGGTCAACGGTAAAAAGTATGCGGCAGCAAAATGAATATATCGGGTGCCACAGATTACATCAAGGTATTTATTGACGACAATATCGGTATTGAGATCATTTCGATAACATTTCGGTTATTATTTGCAACGGTACTGCATCGCAAGATAGATTTATTACACAAAGAATAAAACGCTCATCGGTGTTGTCGCAAGTTTGTTATATACATCATATGTGTATTTAGTTGGTTCGAGCATAAAGTATGTCGCTGTGAACAACTTCTGAACAAGTCAACAGCCCATTTAAAGTTGATGGTCGTTTGTTAATATTGCGAACCGAGGCTTCGAGTTTTTCAACCTATTCACTAGTTCGTTTAGCTATTGTCGTTCCAACACATGCATTTAAACTATATCCTGGTATCTTCTGTTTTTTCATGGAAACATTGGTTGTCATGCCACGTTTGCATCCATGACAGTCAATAATACATTTACTCTCAGTTAGGTTGATTCCGGGGAATATCGATCCTTAGGGAAACACAATCTCCAGTCCACTCGATGAATACCTATGCGACCCATTCACTGTTGGGGAAGCAAGGTTGCCTATCAGGAGGTAACTGACACTCCAACACATTTTTAAAGTACTGCCTATTTTAGCGACAAATACTAGTGACTGTAACGGTAACTTTCCGTGATTTGTGATTGCATTTTTCGTAAATGTATCGTCTTGGATGTTCTGGTGGACAACTTATAATTATTTATGAAGCTTCCTCTTTTTCCCTCGGATAATATTTCAACTTGTGGTGATTTTGGTTGTTTACGCCTCATCGAACTAAGTTCACGTTCTGTTCTCATGATGCATCGCATCCTTTTCGCTGATTACCCTACTTCATTCGCAATTGTTAGCAGTATTATAAGAGGATAAGCCGTTTATGACATTTTCCTGTGTAGTTGGAAGGTACTGAGATTTATCCGTGATACGTTTGGGGTCAACTGTGACATTTGCGAATCAATTCATGATGTTTTTAGGCAACTTAACCATGCTCAAGCAATATATCTCATACAGGTTCTAAAAATATGCATATTTGCACGGTATTTGGGTTGTTTCGTCCAGCAATTAGACTCTACTTGTCAACGGTCCTTTTCCCTGATTGAGCCGAATGCTCAATTTAAATCGATTATAATGAAATTATACAGTTCCCCGGTGCACTCCAGGAACATAATTAAATCGAAACTCATCGCACTAATGGTCAGCTACAAACCAGACTCCGCTAATGTTTCCATGGTTATGACTGTCATTCCAACAATATAACATCAACATGTTAAAGTTATCACAGATCACTTCAGGCACGTGTGTCTATCGTTTTGCTACATATATATGTATGTTTCGTTTTGTTGACCAAGGGAAAATATTTTCAGGTGTTGTCTTGATGTACAGGTATCACGATAAAATTACTGTGCTCAATGGTGAACATTTGTTTGAAGAAATTAAATGAGTGTAAGCTTCTAGAAGGGTAAAGAACCTTCACAAAAATATCTGATTATATCATAACATGCACATTTGTCTGTTAATGGTTAAATCACACAAACGATTTCACGTTAAACATTTCGCAATGAGATTCAGCAACAGTTTGTTTTATCTCATCCGGCTGATTATATATGTGACGCAAGACTTCAGTTTAGAAACATGACACATTACTTGTTTGCTCTGGGATTTGACTGTATAGATAAGTCAATGAGAGTAAATTTAGAGCTTCCTCTATTTTGTAATTCATTAGTATGTATTACGTGTTGCTCTCATCAGTCATTTCTTTATTTTAAGTGCGACGCCGCATGAACACACATAGTTTAAATCCAACTCAGATCATCGAGCGTGCTATAAAATATCCACGATGTAGTGTGGTTTAGATGCGATGTGGTAAACAGATTTGTGCAGTTCTCGGGGATGGGGGCCCGAACGTTGGTCTGAAAATGCCTTGACGGCGGTGAAATCAATAATTGCTTTTCCGAACCTAACATGAACATTTGGCAAAAATAGCCTGGCGGGATCCATACCCCAAACTGCAATTATTTCAAACATAGGACACGGCTGGATATACGATTATGCTTCATCAATCAACTGAATCGTACATAAGTACATTCAAGCCCCATCGAACTTACTTATTACTGAGAGAATCTCGTGATATCCGTGCGTGTCAACCTGATAATTTGGATACTGAGTTATTCACGAGAAAGAAGTGCCAGAAGAGCATCAACGGTTGCACGAAAGTAAAGCCACAAGCATGGACGCGAAAATAGCCTTGATATAGTACAGTACATGCAGCCGTGGAAAAGGCGAAGCAGCAGTGGAAAAGTAAACGAGCAAAGCAAAATTATCTGTATTAACAGTGTATGTACACCATTCAAATAATTGTTAGATGAATATGATCATTATAATTGCTTGGACTTTGAAGGTAAAATTAGAAAATGGGATATCAGCCGATAACGTGTTGATATATTTAGTACAATATATGTATCATTCATAGCATTTTCCGAAGTTGGTATTGTCTAATCTCACAATATACTTTGGGCTAGATATATTTATTTTATGATCAAATGGGAGCATTCATGGTATTAACTGTCTACTTTAGATAGTTTCAATAATGAAAAGACTGACAATATCTCTCCAAAACAGAGATTATATCGTAGTCTGAAACGCAAAAGGGGGTCACTGGATTCCAGACCGTCGTCGAAATTATTTACTTATTAAAACACAAGTACATCCAGTGTGGCCTTGACGAAAACCAATATTTTTACTCTAAAAATAAAGTTTTAAAAAAATAGTCTACATCTTAAACTCTTAGTCCCTCGACGACAACCAATATTTATAAAAAAATATAACTTATTTACGTGCTTGCTTCTAATTTTAATCAAGGTCAGGATCTAGGTTAAGATCTGGTGTTTACAAACCGATGGTTCCAAATCTTAATCTCCGATGAAGTAAAACTCTCCGATGAAGTAAAAATACCTTGCAGTAATTTATTTTACATAGTGACTTCTACATAATGGTGAGTAGTTGGGCATCATAACTCTACCACAAAATTCATATCAGTTTATCTGCCCATAGGAATTGTAATCTTATCTTGAGATCTTACCTTAGCTTGCCAGTAGCTTCTCGTGGGTCGTCGAATATTTTGATTGCTCTCCCGGGTTATTCATTCAACATATCTACTGGCTGCCATATATAGCCTATCGTGTGCAGAACAATGGCGCTATGACCTACACCAACATTATTTTTGTTGAGATATTAAAGTCTGTGTCAATGAGGTTGAGGTAGGTGGGCCTTAAATTTATTTGGAAAAATAAAAAAATATAAACCATTGCAATATAAGAGCTCAGTTCCATTGATGAAGCGTGTGTGTTGGAGACGAATCCTACAACGTTTCAGGAATGTCCCGTTTCTGAAATCAACCTTTCTTATGAAAATGGCACCAAGGTCAGAAAATAAAATCGAAGCGTCTAACCGGGTAAGCGTACTGCTGTTAATGACTTGTGTGTGTCAAATTTGTATGAGTCTTCCTTCTCCGGCCCGATAAATCTACTGTTGGTCCTCGTTTCCCCACACATGTATATGCCGTGAAAGAGTGCTGGTGTAACAAAACAGAGTGGGGATGATAAAATAATGAAGTCAGGTGAAATATCTAAACCAAAATCTATATCGAGACCGATGCATTACCGTGAGTGAGGATCATATAAATTCGTCGTGATTAGTCCATTAGTAATCACTTGCGCTTGTGAGCAAACTTCTTTAATCTTCATCATATCCATGTCCGCTGAATATCAAGTCTGGTGGATGTTTCTTTTGGTGTGGTTATCAACACCATTAAAGACAACCAGAAGATTGCAGTTATCTCTGATCATTTTAGGTATTTGCACATCTCGCAGAGTAACATATATAGCACCCTCTAATATTGTTTTTGTTCCTGTGTAGTAGGTGCTATTTCATAATTGCTAATACCTCACAATTATAGAAAATGGCTATTATTCCCCACAAACCATGCTTTATCTGACCATAATAATCATATTTTGAAATTTATATATTTCCAATGCAACCCATACAGATTCAGTGCTAAGTAAACATGGATTAACCTCTGGAACGTTCTAGAACTTTCCAGTATTACAAATACACGACCCTTAAGCTCACCACTTCAGTTTAGTTCCAGCTGCCTAATCTTATACATATCTGCATTTTCTGAGATGCCATCATGAGGCTACAAGCATCTGGCAGACGCATTTTGAAATATCAGCGGCCAAATTGCCAGGACAAGAGCGAAAAGGTACTCTATGGATGCATCGGCTAAGATGTGTCAGGCCTACAAGGCATATATCGGCATGCCTGTTGTGGATGATGACATACCCTGTCAACCTCATTTCACTTGGGAGAACATCGAAACAAATTGGAAGGTAAGATGGACAATTGTTATACTATTTGTTTACCTTTCTAAAATTGAACGTTTCATTTAAATGGCTTTACAATTTTTCAAAGTTATTGAAAAAATATATCATTTATAAAAAATTGACCTTTCCGATCGGCGGACTGACAAGATTACATCTGATATTAGGTATAACTATCTTGCTTCATCCATCGCCCCAATACCATATATCCATGACCACCCCCACCCACTCTTCCGGAGAGTGAGAAACCGTCGGTAGAAGAGATAAGCAAATGAGAGAGTGCGGACATGAACATATAGCTTGATCTCATCAAGTACAATGCCGAGCTTTTGACGTCTAGGCTCAAGCAGTGGAAATTGTTGATTGAACGTTTGCAACGTCTTCACCTGTTTCATTCGGTGCACATAAAAGCGGATTACAACTGCATCAAAACATTGTTGCTGGGTGCCTTGAAATATGATGATAACGACTGGGAGGTTATCAAAATGATGACATTACTGATGGGTCGTCAAGACGGCTTTTTCAAGTTACCATTCTAGCTTTTAATATGGGTAAGTAGGGACACCAAGGTGCGCAACTTCAGTCAGGACTAGCCACAGCAGACCGAATGCTCTCGGGAGGAACAACGTAAAGTGGGTGCACTGGTCGATCACAGGAAGGTGCTGATGACACCCCTTAACATCAAATTTGGTCTTATGAAATAATTAGTCATATCGCTATATCTGGAGTCGGCAGCCTTTAAGTACCTTCAAAATTTCGTCGGACCACCGATAACAAAGATCCTGGAGTGCAATGACTTCCCCAACAAGCTCACCACAAAGGAAAATGCGGCTTGGGACAACTGAGGCACAATGAGCTGCAGGATGTCCTCAAAGTCCTTGATGCTAATGTTGATAAATTGTTGAGCGTAGTCAGCGTACAAGGCACACACTTACACCAGGATACACTGGATTTTTCACAAGGCTAAGATTAACAATATAAAGACAAAGTGATGGGAGACCAAATTTGGGGGCTGATCCGTTAAAGTGATTTACAGTGCAATCGTAATTCTTAAAAGACTACTTGCGTGTAAATCTGTTCTGGTTATTTTGTATTATATTATTATTATTATTATTATTATTATATATATATATATATATATATATATATATATATATATATATATATATATATATATATATATATATATATATATATATATATATATATATATATATATATATATATATATATATATATAACACGTGTGTTCATTAGTACTGTCAAGACTGGACTATTGTAAATCAATTATGTCTGGTTCATCTCAATATCTGCTCCAGAAACTTCAAAAAGTTCAAAACACAGCTGCTCGGATCATAGAGTACCACGATCAGACCACACCTCCCCGCTGCTCTGTACCCTACACTGGCTATCCTTTCGATCCAGGATCAAACACAAAATACGTTCTCTGTGCTATGTTTCACTGTCGGTCTCTACTCCAACATACCTATCCGACCTCACCCATGTGTACACACCAGCAGGATACCTACGCTCCTCTTCTGACAATCGTAAGTTCATTATTCCCACTATGAAAACAGTCATATGGACAGCGTTCTTTTGCATAAGCAGCAACATGGAATGAATTGCCCACTGAACTTAGAAACAAAGACACATTGATCACATTCAAGAGAGCTCTAAAAACTCACTTATTTCAAACGAAAGACCTAATAATGTTTCCTATCTTAAATATTCTCAGCATACTTTTAAAAAAAAATATTTTCTCATTTTACGGTGTTTGTTTTTGTAATCAAAACTATTTTATGCTTTTTTATCTTATAGGTGTTGTCTACTGTTGTAAAGCGCTTAGAGCTTCTAAAGATTAGGCGTTATACGAAGTCCTCATTATTGTTATTATATTATTATTATTATTATTATTATTATTATTATTATTATTATTATTATTATTATTATTATAATATACGGTACTTTTGATTCATATGTTGTTTTGTTGATTTCCTGTATACCAAAATAAACAAATGGACCGGTTTTCTCACTGGAAAGATGTAATTCAAAATATCACTATCATGTTAACAAAAACAAAGTTTGTGGTGAATAGTAGCAACTTGTATATACTTTAAAGCATAAGCTATTACGAAATAACACTTATTACCCAGGAACAAATATTGTGTTACATACAGTAATATATGTCGGTTTGTGCTTACTTCAAGAAAATATCCTAGTTTGATTTAAATGTTTGTCCACATCACATCATCGAATCCAACAATATTGTTGATGTCCCCGTTGAGATCATTAACAATGGTGCATCGTTAATTTTTTTAATGGAGGCAAGTTTTTGAAAGAAGTGCAATACAAATTGCTGGTAAACCGCTAGTTATTATTCCACATAATTCATATGTACCACTCTCTGTTTTAGTTTCGTAATGTACCAGCCACATTATCAATAGCAAATTCAACAACAACATTCGTACTCGAATTATCTCAGTAATACCGGCCACCCAGTAACGGTGCTCTCAACGTCCACCCTAGCAACACAGAACTATCTAACTACACATCAACATACGATGGTATATCAAGTTCCCAAATGTGGAATATTCAAAATAATCAAATTATCAGCAACCCAATTTACAGACCAAAACATGAACGTACAATATATAATTGTTATAAGCCTCCCTCAAAACGTGAAAGAGGCCCTAAATAGGTCAACTTCTTTCAACAGGCAAATTCTCAAACAGGGCACACGCAAATTCAATGTTCAGTCACTCCCCTAAAAGCAATACGCACACATTTGTTAAAACACTATGTTAACAATGGATTCAGGTGTTTCCATCCTCATTAGATTTGTGCTATACAAGGCATATCTTTCTTCGTCTGTGATCCGTTGTCTCCGATTGGGTTTGTTTCCTTATCCTTTAGATTTTAGATCTTTTTGCATAGCCTGAAGAGCTTCCCTTGTTAAAGCGAAAATTGTGTATGTTCCTCTCATGACTGTACTTTCATCATTTTTAATGGCAATCAATGGAGCTGATGATGCGTCTTAGTTGTTTTTTCAAACTCAGATCCAACTTTTCCCTAACAATGTGTATAAAACCAGCCAGGTGGTGGTCCAATTTAGATGGGTGAATCTTGTGTGAAGTTATGAATTCATTTTTTTTACTGCAAGAGTTATGTTACTAGCCTTGTATAAAAAAGTGCTTTTTTAAGTATTGGAATGGAAGTATTGTAATTCGTTCAAAGACTTTGTGATTGCATCATTGGTATATAAGGATATTAAACACTGTTGGTATATTATGACATTCAAGATTATTAGAATTCATTCACAACTTTCAATATTATTGAACTTTCACCAGGATGCTGATGATTCATTGGAGGTTAATTCGCTACAATGGAAGTGTATTTTGAAATACAAATATAAATTCTTATTCTACGAATATAAGATTTTTGCTGAATTTTACTTAAATTGTTGGTTTCACTTCCTTTCTGTTACATATTTTAAAACCTAAAGTTTTGGCAATTTAGGGAAACTCAAATATGATAAAATATTCACAATAGCTTAGAACAGTTGCTACGTTAACATGTGTGCTTTCGACAGAGATAATTGTGAATATAATACGTCACTTTTTATACTGGAAAACAGAATGACAACTAGAAATTATATCTGACTTTAATTTCGGTATCTCCTAGTCGAGCATAATATATCTACTTGGGTCACTTATTCTCCGAAAGCCTGGCTATTTTACACAACATATATGAAATTTAAAACTAGATATATTGGGTCTGTATTTACAATAACAGAAATATATAGTTACAACATCTGATTTCATATGCATACCTAACAATTTTCACTTTATACAACATACATGTACAAACAACTCGTTAATTATGAAAATGGCTGAATGGACATAGGGTTGCTTACATCCCGGAAGTTCGACTAGTATGTCCAATATCTTAATTGTGTTGTGCAAAATGATATCTGAAAGCAGGGTTACATTTATCATCAATTCATTAGGTAATTTCCCAGCTAAGTTGATAAGCATATACCTACATGTGTAGAGGTATATTCAGTGGTAAAACCAAGAACTATCGCATCGATCTATGAGGGAATTAAATCAAATATAACAAAATTCCCGCTTACTATAACCTAAACTTTATAGAAAATATATTCATGTTGGCTTTGTTTTATAAATGAACAGAGTGGATTAAAGGTTTTAGCTCCTTTGATTTTTATTCTGACCAGGTCTTACTCTCCAAAAACATATAACTGTCCCATGCTTCAGAATTTACGCGAATCTAAATCATTTTATCAATAACCGTTTCCGGACGAGTTAGGTCTTGCATTCGGGTCAGAAATTGATGATTTGTGTTTGGATGTAAAGGTGCAATGCATGCTAATTTTACACTTCATGTATCTGGTGTGTGTCACACAGTCTGGTTTTTCCAATACGTACAACCGCATATTAAAACCTTACACATACTTTTCAAACAAGTTTTTATGTGGATATCGAAATGCAATGCTTATTAACTCTACAGTTTAAGGATGATGGATAACACCAGGGAACAATGGTTTGGGGCCTGAAACCATACAGACACAGACTGTCATCACATTCTTGGTAGGTATTGTAAGAGATTGTAATGCCTAAAGAAGTTGTAACTGGGTCTCTACTAGGTGAAGATATCTGAGACAAAAACATCGTTTGCTTACTTGTATTTCATTTGCACTTTAGAGTATCCTACTTCCGTTACCTGTCCTTATTAATTGGGAAACGTGGTGTAAATATAACTTGCCCAGAGAAAATGTCAAGTTGAACCATCCGTACATAAAAGATTTGTTTACATATATAATTAGCCTATTTTAACTGACAACAAATATCTTCATGGTAGTACAAACGCTTGGGTATTTTCCATATATACTGTTTCCGCGTCGTCAAAGGGTGTTGCCTTTCAATATGATAAGTATATTATCTTCCCTATCTAGGATCCATTTGTGTCCTGTCGTGAGGGTTGTATGATATGACACACTGTGATTTCAACGCGGGTCATTGAACATTGTACTGAAAGTATTTACCGTTGTTACCCGCTTATTGCAATTGACAAGAGGTGAACAATGTTGAATAAAACTGCAAACTCACCAGACAGCCATTGCATATAGGGATCTAAATTGAATTGTTCCATTTAAGGTAAAGTAAAAGAAAAGTACAGTAGTGTTTATTTAACGTTGCATATATACACATATAACCAATAAATGATATCTTAAGGGCTCTTACAAACGGCTAAAACCCATTTACAAACACACACATACATAAATGAAATGCATATAGATGATAACATACTATGAAACGTCAGCCAAGCAAATCCAAACCTACATGCTCCGTAAAAGGATGAATATATATTCAATATGTTTAACCAACTGAGATTCAATAACATTTTCAAACGTTTGTATACAGTTTGGAGTAAATTAAAGAAATAAAATCGTTAGGAGTTGCTTAATGATATGTTTTGCAAAATTAAAACGTTTTTGAGAAATTTTAAATTTGTATGGTACAGCAAATGACCTGGAGCCAGATTATTATAAATTTGCCATGAAATTATAATTATATATCGGTGAAATGTTTTCGGGTGGTGAGAGCGTGTAAAATGAAATAAGAGGTCGAGCAGAATTCTGGGATTGCTTGTCACTGCCGTAGATATAGTGGCCAAGTTCACTCAATAAAAATATATTGTATTACATGATCTAAGAAATAATTAAATAATGCTTTATTTTGTAAGTTACAACAATCCAACATGTATAGAATCTCAAACTTATATCTCTCACGTATAGCATGTACCGTATAAAAGATCATTAAAAGGTAGAGCAAAATTACGATCTAGGCTGTATACAAATCGATCTCGGGAGGTCAAATGGAACAATATATGTAAATAAGATTTAAATCACTCAGTATGCTTTTATATATCCAAGTATCAACATATCTAGTGTTAGTAAAGATGGTTGGTTGTAAAATATTATATATTTTACAAATAATATATTGTTTCTGTGTAAGAACTATATGTATCGAATGTTTAAAGACTATATAATTTGATTTTGGATATTGTATTACGATAGTTGGAAAAGGATGAAAGAATATTCGAACATGATGGTCACACTACCTGATCTTTTATGCAGCTCTGGACTTATTCTTCCTATGAAGTGCTTTCTATTTAATTTTTTTATTTATATCATGATGATGATGTGATAATGATGTCTCTTTTATGTGGGCAAAATTGTGCAGACAATTAAAAGCGGTGTTCTGGCAAGCAGAGGAATATTTTCCTGTCTAGGTCGAAGCTTCTTATCCCACATTTAGTAGCGCTGATTGCGGACGTTATTGTACGATGAATACGTGTTGATGCACAATAAATGTGGTGTGTTTGTCGGTTAAATGTTGTAGTTTCCCAACATTACATTTCCGTGTGTGCCCTATACATGCCTCAACATAGGTGATTAATGCAATTGGGATGAAATAGATGGCTACAGTGATAGTTGAATAGAGTATTGGGAAATTCAAGAAGGAGATAATTTTATCAAATACTTCTGCTATTTAAGACATACATAAATTTGTATAATGTAATGCCTCTTCATTATAAATTCAAACGTTCCAGCAGCAGAGGGGCCCAACCCCATTTATTAGAAATCGAAAAAAACCAAGATAGAAGTCCCCGTGGTCAATTCCAACTACTAAAACTGTAACTTTTGACAAGAAATGCAAAGCATTTTTCAAAAAAAAAAAAAACCGTTTACAATTTCACATATTTTGTTTCAATAAACTATGTCGAAAAAAGTTTACCCTCTGCCCACAGTGTTTGAAAACACAATGTTTTAAAATATTTCATATTTTCAAGCTAACATTTTCTAGCTAATTTCGATTTCCGAGGTAATAATTGGGCCCCTCTGCCGCTATTTTCAAAGACAATTAAAAACACAAAGTGTTTTCAAACACTATTCGTATATCAGTTGTCAAAAATGCTAGCATTGGAATTGCTTGCAATTCTAAAAGTTAAAATTGCTTTTCATTTGAAAAATTAAGTTAACAAATAATGTGTGCCAACATGGGAGAATCACGTATAGCTAGATTATCACGAGAACGAGAAGAAGCAATCAAAAAATTTATACCAGTTAGAGATGCTGTCCGAGAAAAATTTCGACAACAACAGCATGCACAGGTTCATTTTGCAACAGGTGCAGAAGAATTATTTAAACCCGTTACAACAGCTACTGAAAAATCTGCGGTGATCACTGAAAGAGCTTTACTAGGAGAACCTAAGGATGATATCAAGGAGGAGGAGGAACGAAGAAAGGGCATTCTTCCAGTGTTGCAAAAAACCGCTAAACGAGCCAAACAAACAAAAAAGATTTTACGAGATCTTCCAACTGATATAGCAGCAGCTCAACCTCCACCCAAAGAGATGCTTGAAGGAATTGAACAAATTCGTGCTGAACTCGCGTCCAAACCGGTAAAGGAAAATATTGGACTGATTGCAAAATTTAGGGAGGGTTTTGCTGAAGATATTAAAAATACTACAAGAGAAGAATTGCCCAGAAAAATATTAATTGGTATGTTTAATAAATTTAGTATCTTAAAACTCGGTTTTGAAAACGTAAACGATGATAGTTTTATCAAATGGATATATCGTATATATAAAAACAAAAGACAAACCAGAGACAATGATTTATAATACAGAGGTCTCCTTAATGAAGTAAAAGGAGTTTATAACGAACATGTAAAACAACTAGAACCTCCCAAGCAGAAACCTTCTACACCTTTGCAACAACCACAGCGGAGGATAATAGATACTGACCTAGCCCCGTTAGGTGAATATGAGATTGCATCTGAACAAAGTCCACGTCGTCAAAAATCCGAGCCAACTAGGTCGCCGATAACTGGTTTAACAACATCTCCTGAAAGTTTACCGCAAGATGTTTTAACCCCAAGAATTGTAAGACAACAACCAAAAACTGGAACGGGTCTAGCTGTTTGTCCTGATAATATCATCAATGACGTATCACGGCTAGAAGTTCCCATCGGAGGAAAACGTGCCGGGAATAACTCTCCGGAAATAAATAATGAGGCCGCAGATATCTGTCAGCGACTATTTCAAAACAAAATAATGAACGCTCATATTTATAGGGAACTTATTGATGAACTGATCGACACTGATTGAAAATGCTAGCATTAAAATCCTTTAGGATTTTTAAAAGTCACCACGATTAGAGAAATATTAATTAGATAACATGATCATACACGATTCTTATCGCAGACCAAACATGGTCAGAGTAGTAAATTCAAGATTACCAGTATATGAGGTTGTTCACGGAGATGGACTTGGTAACACTGTTAGAGATCTATTTACAAGAATTGCTCCAAAGGCTGGACCGCTAGCAAAACAACTTTCTATGAAAGCTATTGATGTTATCAAAGATAAGGCTGTTGGTACTGTTGGTGACCTTGCCGGGAAAGCATTTCAATCAGTCAAGGATAGAATAGCACGGTTAATACGTAGACCACGACCACAACTACCAGTGAAATTACAATCTACTGAGACAATGCCTTCAGATGTTAGTAAAGCAATAAATAGCGCTGTCAATCAAAAATTAGCTCAGCTTGTAACAGTTGCCCCTGCACAAGATAGTGTAACTGCTAATTTACTTGCAGGCCGCGGTTATCGATAATCATTTAGACCATCGCGTATATAATAAAATGTTTGCAAATGTACCAAATCCCGCGTTTGATATGTCTAGTCCAATACCGAGAGATGATTCTCTACGAGATTTTCAATATTATTCTTATGATGCTCGCACTCCTAACCAGCGTGGAAGAATCGAACTGCAAGTACAAGATACAAGTATATATTTTCTGCCCTCGGAAGCTTTTATTGAAGTCGAAAGTTTACTCACAAAAAATGATGACACTGCTTATACAGCCGCTGAAGGAGCTGGTTTTGTAAACAACGGTGTAATGGCGTTATTTAACAGTGCTATATATATGATAGATGGAAAGGAAATTGAAACTGTCCACGATAACGTTGACGTCGCTACAACAATTCTTGGACTAGCAAGATATTCAGATGATTACACTAGATCAGCTGGACCATCAATAATTTTTGCAAAAGACACAAATGATCATCCGGATCACAAAAATGTAACTATAAACAATGTGAGACACACAGCAGGCACTGCAGAAACACCTGCTGTGGTATCGATGAATGAAAATTTCAATTTGGGATTTGCAGCGCGTAAAGCAATGTTAAATAATCAAGGACAGTTTTCATGTGTGATTCCGCTGTCTCATATATTTGGATTTTGCAGAAATGTTCGCAAGGTCATATTTGGCACCAAGCACACAGTTGTACTTCACAGAAAAGGTGATGATAATGATGCCATCTGGCGTGATGCAGCTGTCGCCGCTGGTAAAGTAACATTAAGATAATTATCGTTGTGGATGCCTGTGATGTCTCCGTCAATCACTGAAGAACAACGACTACTGTCTTTTATGAATCAAGGTGGTAAATCATTGTTATCATGGGAAACGATGACCACGGATGTTATTCAAGGTGACCATCCTGGGTTATTCACATGGCATATATCATCACAACAAGGAGTAACAGCGCCACGGCATATTTTCGTCGCATTTCAAGATCGTGCGCGATTAAACAATCAGGAGAGAAATCCGATGGTATTTGATAGACTTGGGGTCTCTGAGGTTTCACTGCGAATAAACGGTCATCAAGAACCTTCCGAGGATATATTAATGGATTTTACACACAACCATGTTGCACGTGCGTATCATCATTTGATGTCATTTATGGGACGCGATCAAAATATAGATACCGGTCTGCAAATATCACAAAAGGATTTTACAACAAATTATCCGATTTATTACTTTTCGTTGCAGCATCTTGACCTGGTCAAACAATCTGTTGTTGACTTGCATTTCCGAGCTCGTGTAAGTGGTATAATGCCTGCTGGTGGTTACAGAGCTATCGCAGTTGTACTATCTGACAAAGCAGTGTTACTTGAAGGAATTAGCGGACGAATGAGAATCGTCGACGCACCAACAGAAAACATGTAGTTTTCCGAAAACATGTAACACTGCTTTTAGCAATGCAATTAGATCAATCACTAATAAAATAATGTCATATAATCAAGTTAGTGTTACTTTGACTCCTGTTCAGACTAAGAACTTGCAATCAAAGAACGCGAGCACATGTGGAACAGTAATAACACTTAAACATAATCAGCTAGCGGGTGGACAAAATAATCTATCGCTGACTAAAACACAGATTAATCATCTTAATAAAGCAAAGCAGGCAAAGACTGGAGTTCGACTTGATCTCTCTCCTGCAGCTGTCAAACATATGACTAAATCCGGTGGAATATTTCCATTACTCGCAGCGATATCAGCGTTGATTGCCGCAGCAGCACCAGCAGTAGCAAAAGCTGCAGCACTCGGCGCAGTTGGAACTGCCGCAGGAATGGCACTAAAGAAAGCCACTGGAAAAGGATACAAAAAAAGGGACGATCCGCTCGCGGATCAGGTCTAAGACTACCAGGAACTCCGCCATCATGGTACCCAAAAAGGTTTTGAAGCTTCCAGCTGCTAATTTTGATTTGCTTGATGCTGTTAAACAATTAAATATAAAACATTTCAGAGGCGTCTTTATGCGATATCAATTACCATAACAACCACTCAATCCATAAACAGGAATTATTAATCTTGATAACAGCGATGGTCCAGGAACTCACTGGGTTGCTTATGCGATCGATCCACGTGGAATTATTTACTTTGATTCTTACGGGTTAGCACCGCCAGTTGAATTTCTTTGATATACAATAAACATCCCGACAAAGGTTTGGTACTCAACGCTGCCAACACAGACATTAACCGATCCTCCGATATGTGGCCGTGAGGTATTAAATGTTCTTGATGCAATCTCGAAATCAACCAATTCACCTCACAAAGTCGTGCACGAGTACACGTTGAAAAATCATTGATTTTTCCAATCACAGATGTGATTTCCAATCATTGATTTTAGATTTGAAATCAAAGGTTTTTAATAACATGGTAGATATTTACGGAAGATCATCATTAGTTGCAAAGAAACCAAAAGTCCCAACCGATTTAGAAAAATATGCAACAAAAGATTACGTTGATGAGCTTTTACCTAACTTAACCGGGGTAGACTCAAATGAGGTTGTTATTTTTCAAGACAAACAAGGTAAGTTAATAACATCAAATATCAAATACACTGACATAATTCTCAGGGTTCTCGGAGCTACCAATGATAACATTCCAGTGTTTACCCACAGCGGTAGAATCAGAGATTCATCTGTATCAATTGCAGCTCTCCGAGATGATATGCAAAATCTTGCATTAACCCGTGTAAGCAAGTCCGGCGATACAATGACTGGTCAACTTAACCTTGGTGGTTACAAAATAACAACGTTAGCAGGTCCAACCTTGCCAACTGACGCCGTTAACAAACAATACATGGATGAACAACATAGCATTGCTGCGTTTTTAATCGGACAGCGATTAATAAAATCCGGCGATACAATGACAGGTGAATTCAGCATGAACGGCAACAAAATAGTGGTTTTAAGAGATCCAACATCCCATGAAGATGCCGCAAACAAACAATACGTAGACGCAAGCACTAGCGCCGTTGACGGTAAACTAACTACGTTGCGGGCAGAGTATGATGTTCACGTAAACTCTTTCACAAGACTCCGAAGAAACTTTCAAAAAACTGATGATGCCACAGATAAGTTCTTTGGAACTCCTCCCGTCATCGACATGAAACTTTCTGATACCAAACAAAAACTTACTGGTAACGCCAGTGATATCAACGCGAGTAATACCCGGTTAGGTGTAGTCAGAACAGATAGAAGTATTTCAGATCAAATCCAGATAATACAAAATAACATTGATACCAAAACCAGTTTGATTAAATTCCCCACTGGAGTCACTCCAGGGAATATCACTAACATAACATATACAGTATCATCTGGATCTGCAACATGGTCTTAACAAAATAATGCGCTCAAATATACAGCAGTTACTGGCGTGTATAGGTTTTCTGTGTTCAGTGCCGCTAAATTTGCAATCTTCACAACATATCCCTGGAGACATTCCAGCGATAAACACTCTGGGGTTGTATCTGTTATATTAAATAGCGGAACCGATGAAACATTTATACTGGAAGCCGCCGACAAAAAATTAACCGCAGCGTCTTACTGGTGGTGTTTGGAATTTGTAGCTGAAACGCCTCAATTGGTTACCGCGTAAAATAATAAAATGTTAAGTGCATCAACGACAACATTAGACGCTCAGCAATATGGGTACGATCAAGTACGCGAATGGCAATCAGAGTTGAAAAATACCATTAACGAGTGCACAATAAAAGTAAAAAAATATAAACGGCGAGTAGCCATGTTAGATGTGTTAGTGTATTCAGTCTCTGCTGTTGTTGCATCAACCGGAGTAGTATTATCAGCGTTGACTCCGGTTACAGCAGTGGCAACAGTCACTAGTGCTGTCTCAGCGACAACCACAATTGCCGGAGTTGCTAGTATCATCGCAAAAAAAAAATATCATCTTGCGCGAGTAATAAACTCCGCGAATATACGACCGCGTTGGAACTTACTCAGCGGAGTTATTCAAAACTTTCTAACGCGTTATCATCGTGTGTCGCTGACAGCAATATTTCCACGACCGAGTTCACCGAGCTTACCAAGATATACGAAGATTTAAAAACATCGCTGATAAATAATGACAACACAAATTATATCAGACATAGCCGCAAATACAACTCCACCGAGAATGGTAATGGTAACAGCGTCATCAAACCAACCGCGGTTTAATATTGTTTTTCCAGAAGTGATTCCCGCGACTAAATTGCATTGCTAAAGATGCGTATGTATCACAGTTGGCCTAATATCAGAGAGAAATCATTTGGAATTCGTCCCGTAAATAATTCTTTTGTATTCGCATATAAACATAACGCTGATGGCACTCCAGACTGGAACACCATTGTGTTATCAACCGGAAGCTATCAAATCGAAGAAATCAATGAGGAATTACAACGTCGAATAAAAAGAATCACCGGAAAGGAATCAAGAATAGAAATAACTGTTCACAAGCCAACGCTGTCGTCCGCGATCGAAATAAGCACCCCTGACTACGCCGTGGATATATATAATAGTTCAATCCGAACAGTGCTAGGATGGCCTGAAGTCGCTTCACCGGCACAACCAATACCACCTGAACCTAAAAAGTCTGATTATATCACTGACAAACAATCGTATCACGAACTTATCCTATCATACAAAAAATCTCTGGATATTATAAAAAGTGCGCCGTCGTATCTTGGCTCCTGAGATGATGGCGATGTTCGATGGGTTTTTCATACACAAGATCCAGATGGGTTTACTGTTAAACTAAAAGATATTGCTGGATGGTTTAAATCGATTAATCAAGAACATAAAGAGCTACTAACGCGACTACGGCAGTTCTTCCAAGAACATCTTTTTGGCATAAAAAGTTCACGCAGCGAAATTATTAAGCTGATTGAAAGATTAAATCAGCTTTCCACAGACATGGAATATATTAACCAGCGAATAGTTCAGGTAATAATTGATACTGGTGCCGACGGCGGATCTACTCTTCATAAACAAGATTTTCTAACCCGTTATTCACTCACAGAAGCCACGTTGCCGGATTATAAGTTTCCCGGATACAACGTGCCCGAGATGAGAAAATCCGTCACTGATCTCATCAATGAGTCCTTCGAAGATATACTTGCACAATACGGAAAAACACTGCCGGAGCAAACTATCCTCAGACATAACAATAGTACTTCTGGCGATGGTCGACATGTATCCCCAGGCATTGTAAATATCACTGATGTCGTCGCGGTCAATCTTGTATGTGATGTCATCGAAGATAGTTTCTCCGCGGACGTATCAAATCAAGCTCAACAAGGATTTGTTCTATATTCGTTTTCTCCGAAGGACCCTCCTGGATATTTAGTCGTGCAAGAGCCAATTCACCCGGTATTTCTGTGATGCAATTATTGGTTATCCACCATAAACTTTTCACTGACAGATCAATCTGGAAACTTAATTGATACTCGCGGGGAAACTCGATGATTTCAAATCTCGTTGAAAATCCCAGTAAATCGGTTAATGTCAGTGGTCTTTTACTAGCTAAGACCCCATCAAGTCAGGTAAATCAGTCAATGTCACTGGAAAATACAAGCATTTTCAATGAAATTTGTCAATTTTCAAGCAAAAGTCAGGTAAATCAGTCACTGGCGATGGTCTTTTACTAGCTAAAACCCCATCAAGTCAGATAAATCAGTCAATGTCACTGGAAAAGTCGGGTAAATCAGTCAATGTCAGAAAAAGCATATAATAACTGAAATATCTTTACTGAAAAATCATTTCTTAGATAAAGTCAAGTAAATATGTCACTGGCGATGGTCTTTTACTAGCTAAAACCCCATCAAGTCAAGGAAATAAGTCACTGCAGTGGAAAATGCTAGCAAATCAGGCAATTTCTGTTGATTTTGCACGGAAATCAGTCACCGGCACCGTCTTTTGCTAGCTAAGACCTCATAAAGTCAGGTAAATCGGTCGATATCAGAAAAATCATATAATAACTGATGATATCCATTGAAGATTTTCAATTAATAATACTAGATTATAATAATGTCCCTGAAGAAAAAATGTGATGATGATTTCATTGATGATAGCACTGATGTAACTGACGATGATGATAGCACTGATGTAACTGACATTTCCAGTGATGAAACTGATGATGATAGCACTGACATTTCTAGTGATGATGAAACTAACAAAAATATCACCGTCAATATTTCAATAAAATATAAGTAGTTAAAAATATCAAAGATATTTACAATAATGACTGAAGACTCAGATGTCATTGAAAATGCTAGCATTGATATTTACAATCATGTCCAGGTACATATTTATGATCGAAAAAAACTTGCTGATGTTATGAGAGACTCATTTAGTGCTCCTGAACATCATCACGAACTAGGATTTGTTATAATTCGCATAGATAGACATGGCAACGATAAATTTCTGTTACGCAATGAAGATCATCAACGGCTTCTCAATGAAGGCTTCATACACGTATTTATGAATCGGGATGAAATTCTCAATTACGCGCATTCATGTTTACCTGGTAATGTCCTTAAGGACATTCTACGTGGTGATGAATTTCCAGAAGCAAACTCTGTCGATCTCATAGACAGTGATTGAAAATCACAGCGATTAAAATGCTAGCATAAAAAGTTTACCTTCCTGGGATTAGTATTAGAACACATATCAGCAAATTCCTGATTAGATTTATTTATATGTTCACGATATTCCTCGTTTGTCATTTTTTTTTTACTGATTTGTTTTTAGTTTTCTTAGAAATCTTAGGATTTCCAACAGAAAAACTAGCGTTAGAAATGTCAGAAATACCTGGAGTGTTTTCAGGAATAGCGAAGACATCTATTTGTGGGTCAAAACGATTGTTGTTCTTTGCATTTTCAGATTTAAAATCCTTTGATTTCTCTTCAGAAATACTTGTATTTCTAATGCTAGCATTTCCAGAGATATCTTTCTTGATAAGAATGTTCTTTGATCGCAACGATTCCAGTTGTCTAACGAGTTTGTCATTAGTTCATTGTTCAGAGTCAATTTGTTGCTGAGTTGTAGCTCTTATTTTCTGTAACTCAGTCAAAGTCTTTTGAAGATGAATAGTTATTCCAACTTCAAGGCATTTTGCATCCATGGCGTTTATTGTTCTTTCTAATCCTTGTATGTTTTTATTCTTTTCTTCGATGATCGCAGATAAATCATTAAGTTTCTTGACAAGTTCTTCGTTATTGGCAATCAACTCCTTAGTTCTTGTTTTTGCATCCTCGTATGATTTCCCAAGGCGTGCTAATTTATCTATCATTTGCTGATTTGGTTTTGTTGTTACTTTTGTCCTGATTGAATCAGCATCGGCCTCCTTCCAGATTGCATAGATTCTATTATATCCTACGTGAAATTGTTTAGCAATATCCGCTATCGGGATAATTCCTTTTTTAAGCTGTATTTGACTGATTTCTTCAGGCATTAAAATACTTCGAGACATTTTATGTATAAATTTATGGCAAAAAAATAATTACTGATAATTATTATTACCAAAATAATTATTCGATAACGGTTACTAAGTAATTACAAAGATGAATTATTTTTCAATACCCTGGTTTTTATCGTGCTAGTAATTATTATCAGTAATTATCGAGTAATCGTAACCGGGTAAAAATTATTAGTAATTGTAATTAGCAATTACTGGTAATTACTTAATAATTATTCCTTAGAATCCTGTGGACTATCATCGTCATCGACGATGTCATCAATGACATTGTCATCTACGATCAGCTTATAAAATTCATCAGCAAGAGCCTTTCTCCTGTTCGAATATCTCGCTGATACTATTAAGAATCCTTCTGATTGTTTTTCCTACCTGTGCTAACACAGATAGATTACTTCGGTTCAGGTAAAGAATTTTATTTCGAAGTTCCTCGTTAAGGATCTTCACTATCCGATACTCATTTTTATGTGTTCGGTAGCCTTGTGTGCGAGCTTCTTTAACTTTACCGTATTCGTTAATTACACACGATGAGGTAAAAATTTTACTTTTCCCGACAAGAGATTTAATTGCATCAAGTTCGGTTGTCAACATAGTAATGTTTTCGTCGTTCATGATATAATAAATATTTTGCTTTTAATTGATTGTCAAACTTAAGCAGATTCATGGAAAACCACTCGAATGTCAAATCGTTTCGACCTCGTACATGAAATTAATCCTCCGAGAACTCGAAGCACTGACATTGTTTTCATATCAAAATATTTAGCGGCGGAATTCATCGATGGAAATGTCATCTCGGTGTTGTCAAACTCCGCGATAACTGGTCGCGGTAAACGATGGTGAGGTTTTCTTCTTGTATTAAGACAATTCTCGCTAACGGTAACAACTAGCAGGTTATCTATACGGTTATCTAAGCAATTTCTGTTGATGTGATCAATGACGAAACCATTAGGGATCATTCCACGGAAACACTCATAAATTAATCTATGTGCAAGATAAGTTTTTCTACCATTGGTAGCGACAGTAATTATCACATGACCAGTATTACTAACAGAACCGATTGGTTTCTTTAATCTACAATTCCTGACAACTCCATCAGATGAAGCCTCGTAGTTGCTGTAGATAGGATGTTTTACAAACACCTCCATATCTTCTAAGTAGAATCTGTATTTAATTGTGTTTTTTTTCCAATATAATCATCTTCTGTTATCACGATATTATATCTTCGAAGATAATATATAGCGAACTCACGGAATCTTTTACCACCATCGCGTAAACATAGTCTTGTTTTACCTCGAGTTGTATTTCAGCAGACGATGCAAGTAACTCCACCTGTAGATCCTCGTTTGATACTTTGGTTGTGACTTGCGCAATATTCAGAAATACATTTTCGCTGGCAACATTGATCAGTTCCAAGGATTTTCCATTTGCAATAGTTTTCAGCCATATTATCATTATATTTTTTTTAATTGAATACATGCTGCTTAAATTTTATATGGAAGATATTTATCGTATCAGCGATATAACACCGCCATGAAAACCCCGAGATATAGTTGATCTTGTTTCAAAAATACATAACTGGAGGATTACGAAAAGTGTTAACGAAGCAAAGTTAATGTTTTTATTTGAGGGTGCTAAATATGTTTTTTCAACATACAAAACCCCCCGCGAGAATGTTATGATGACTAATGTCCGTGCCAAAGATATATTCGATCGCATCGACAGGAGACAAACGAAGTTTAATGCCAGAGTAAAATATGTTAAGTTTGAACGGAGAAGCTGGGAGATTCATAATAAACGTGATCGCGTGTTAACATCAAACCGCAAAAATGTTATCATTGATAGAAATTACCTCCCGGGAGCGCTAGTTGGAATTGACAGCGTTTATTTCAATGTCTCATATCCATTAAATGCAATCATCTACGGGGTGTTTCCACTTGAAAAACCTAACATCGGGAAACTATCTCCAATCAAAACTGCGCCCAAAATAAATTGTGTTGTTGAGCACGTTACTAATCATCTTAAAAATACAGCGCGAGGAAAAGGTTTAACGGAGAAACATATTGCAACGCTAAATGATTTTAATACAAAAACAGCTGAGAACGGAGCAACAATAGCAGATATTGCTAGATTACAAACAGCGCTGAAATATCCAATACTTGTTAAGACTATCACCGGAGAAATATTACATGCGCCGAAGTATAACAAAGCTGGATCACCGATTGAAATTATCGATCATAATTCGCACGCATGGGAGCGAAACATAACATTGTTCCCCAGCGAAAGAACAATAAAACGTTACAACGGTTACATGTTTGATTGGATCCACGCAAATATTAAACCAACTTCAGTTTGGCCATTTAAGAGTTCCATGTAAGATGATTATGACCAGTTTGTAACGCCTGACGGAGAATTATATCGAACATCAGCGTTACAAACATCTATGGACAATATCGCAGCAAAATATGATATTAGCGATCCAACGTTGACACGGAAATGTTTTACAATTCCTAGTATTGTCGCACACATTGCTCAGCCACGAAATAAATGGTTGCCAACACAATTCAAACTTCTCGATGATATCAAAGCAAGTTTTGTTGAATATAGACACGGTGGACTATGGAATACTGAGTATTTACCAGATAAAATGATATCTCTGGATATGGCCACGTGTTACCCAGGAAGTTTTCTTGGGCGCGGTGAATGTCACGAATATTTCAACAGATTTGGGCATCCTTGCAATGAAATGACCAGAGTATCCATTAATGGACCGCTACCTGATTTTGATCTGACCGGGTTTGCCAAGATAACATCGTTTATACACGCAGATAATTTACACCCGATTAATTACGCCTGGTTTGGAAGGCATTTTACAGAAAAGAGATGGGCACCAATTGCGCTGTTACGGTTTATGCTTCATACTTCAACGTTGACATCGTTGACAGTCAGCGAGGCGATTATATCGTATCAGAAACAATTCGATGTTTGGCTACCTACACCTGAAGACACCGAAGAAAGCGCTGCAAAAGACCTCGGCAGAAGAATTGTTGGTAAATTTACTCAGGGTGGTCATGATCGAAAACGTATTCACGCGAGATTAATTACTGATCCCGAAGAATATAATTTTATAATCGCAGATGCGCTTGCAAAGAATATTTACGTGGATAACAGCGCCGCTTACTTGTTAAATGGAACTCGATTAGGTACAGCTATTAGCTATCTTGACGGGGAATCACCTCAGTTTGCTCATCTGAGATCATCAATGTTATGTTGGGTTTCTATTAATTTGCTGTCGATGGTAAATAGATTTCCAATACTTGCACGTAGAGTTGCCACGGACTCGTTTTATATGTCGCGAGAACATATCAGAGAAGTTAAACCATTTATCGCTGATGGATCATGGGGAACATGGCGAATAAAAACTGAAGCGATTCATGGATACTCTGAATCAGCAGATGTTACCGGTGATGATTATCACAGCGCGACATTTCTAGAGGTATCAAGTGCACCGAGAGTACATGATCCGATATCTAGGGTTAGGACAGCTTATTTGAATGGACAAGGTAGCTGTGGTAAAACAACGCGAGTAATCGAATTATTTCGAGGATCTGATTTAGTTGTGCTAACGCCAACACACAGGCTCGCAAGGGAAATGAAATCCCGCGGGGTTAGATCTTGCACTTATCATGGTTTCTTTAGATGGCCCGGAGATGCATGGACAAGTGAACGCATGGGAAAGAAACGTATATCCGCGGTTATAATATGGGATGAAGTAGACACAGTATCGTTGCTGGTATTAAAACAGTTTGTAGAATATGTACTAACACATAACACAAAACTGGTACTGTGCGGAGATCATGGTCAACCACCGCCATTTACTGGAATGACGCCACACTACTGGATAAAATACTTTGTAGACTACTATGAGGAATTAACAGAAGATCGCAGATCACTCGATGAGGAATTAACAGCGTTAAAAACATGTATTCGATTACAATCTGATCGATGCAATGTGAAAAATTTCGTGAAGCAATCTCAGAGACATCTATGGAAGAATTTTACCAAACATGGTCGCCAACTGATTTAATAGTTGCAAGTAGAAGAGCAACACGAGATATGCTTCAAGCGGAATTGTTCAAATTGCACAAGAAGAAGTTTCCAACGTTGCCGGTGCCATTTTGCTATCGACCAAAGGATACTCGACAACAAAATATCGTTGTGAATATTCCCGGAGGCGGACAACAAAAACTTGTGTTAAATGATATTGTCGGGTCGATATCAGCAACGTAGCAGACGCAGTAAATCCCGATGGAAGTCCATGGACGCTAGCCTATGCAATGACTATTCACTCTTTACAGGGTTTAACTATTGATAACGCTGTTGTTTGGATAGTTGATAACTTCATCGAATGGTCAAATTTAATTTACCTGGCAGTAAGTCGAGTGCGAAGAATGAATCAACTTCGGCGGATTGTTGTAAATAACGAAGCTATCAATGATTCTATCAATGATAATACCGTGCGAAGAAAACTGACCACGGTTAAACAACTTGACAAAAAAAATAATCGAGAATTTAATCTTGATATGGAATTTATTTACAAACTGCGCGAACAACAAGATAATCACTGTAACAGTTGTAATTGTGTAATGTTATGGAATTATTTGAAAAATGATACTCGGCAATTTTCAATAGATAGGATAGATAACAATCGCGGTCACGTTCGCGACAATGTGGTGTTATCTTGTCTTGAATGTAACAGAAATCATCGAAGTGATTTTGGTGGTAATTGAGTATCTATAGGAATCACTTGTAATTGCTCACGCGTAAATCCACGTTGAGGAGCAGTTGAATCTAGTTTATAACGCGGTGGTTTATTAGAGGACATAATCACGTCAGATATTGTATGTGTGGTAATACTCCAGATAGGATCAGTAGCTCTTCGCCGACCTCCTCCTTCGAGCTCACCTGGCGCATATAAATATCTTACAACGGTGTTATTGTTAAGTATTTTTACCGCCTGAGCTGGTGGAGCTGATTTGCGCTGTATATTTTTTGTGTGATTGCAATGGCAGGTTTCATATCAATCATTCGATTAACTTCATTGTTTAACGCGCGTATCACATCTGGTAATCTTTTAACCCATTCACTAGATCTACCTGAGTGAATAAATTCCTTTGAATATTGGTAACTAAATAATCGCTCAGCAAGTGTTCGATTAAATCGCCCAACAATTGCCTGATCACAATGAATTTCTGTGTGACCTCGTCGAATAGCAACGTTATGTTGTTTCATTAGCCGTGATACTTCACCTTGAAATTCTTTACCAGGATCAACTTCTAATAGATTTGGCCAACGCAGACCACTCTGTGGTCGAGGACTTAGTCGATAAATTCTTTCAAACGCTGATGCGACTTCGCTAGATATTTTTCTCGATAACGGTTCTGCTTCTTTATATCTGCTTGCAACGTCAACAATAGTTAGCGCGTATTTGTATGTGACTCCGCTAACAGTGTCATGTGGCAAAAATAACACATCAGCTTGATGAACTTCATTAGGAGTTTTAACATCGAAACCTCCAAAGTGAATTTTATTAGGTGGTGGTAAATAAATTTGCCATATTGTTTGTCGAGATAACCACTTCTTTGCGGTCGCTTTTGTAACCGGTGCAGCTTCGGCAAGTTTATCAATTGCTGCAATACCTCGCTGATATCCTTGCGGAGAATAGTAAATCTTTTCCATTATAATTTAGCATAGGAAGTTCCAATTTAGAAACTTTCAGTTGGAATTGCAAGCAATTCTAAAAATGTCAAATACATTTGAAATGTTAACCATTTCCGAGTACTAATTTTGTTTTCATTGCTTATTTAATCGGAAAACTTGCCAGTGATTGCTTTAGTGACTTATTCTAGATTGAATTTAACGCGTGAACTAAATTCACATCAGCGATATGACGTTGTTGTAGCTCTTTGTTTAGATATGCAACATCGTGACGATGACAAGCAGCATCAATAGCATTTACTGGAGTTTCACCAGGCTTTTGTTGCTTTTCATTATCAAGTCTGATATCTAGTCGGGTTCCTGGACCACAGTAATTATATCCTAGAAGATGTTTTTCCCCTGGGTATTTTGCCCATGGTGCTCCTGGCAGTTTACCTAGCTGAGCTGCGATATCATCGCCGGTGACCACATTTCTTTTCACAAATCTAAACTTTGTTATGCCACATCGGACACATTTTCCAGTGATTGCTTGTCTGTTATTTTTTGTAGTAATTGGAGTTATATCGGTTGTTGACGTTTGAGATTTACACTTCACACAATATAAATTCATATCAATATTGTATATATTTAATGGAAGTAGTTGATTTCTCCGCAACACGGCAACGAGATCCACCAAGACATCATCCGATGTTACCAAATTCTATTCGAATGATTATTACAGGTCCATCAGGATCCGGCAAGACACAGTTGCTACTTAATCTGATAATGCGATGGATGAACTGGGATACATTATATTTAGTAGAACCGTCCGCAGATGATCAACGATGTTATGATGTACTTAGAGAATTTAATGATACCGCGTCTAAGATAGCCGGCGATAACGTTGTTGAGTTTATCAGTGATATCGATGAAGCACCATCCATTGATGAGATTGACGGAGATATAAATAATTTAGTTGTGTATGACGATGTGATGTTGGAAAGGCAATCAAATCCTGTTAAGATATTTTCACGTGGCAGGCATAAAAACACCAATGTTATTTATGTAACACAAAAACTGACACAGATTCCGACAGTAATCAGGGAAAATTGTAATATCGTAGCAATATTTTCAGGTACTGGTATGTGGACAAAACGTTATATTCATCAAAACTGGTGCGATGGTGACATGGACTATTATCGTTTTCAGGAATTTATGTCTCGAGCAGAATCACCGCATGGATTCGTTACAATAAATTTACATGATCCTAAAACACGATACCGTGTAGGACTAGATAATGTTATTAACTTTTAGAACGGCAAGCAATTCCAGTGCTAGCATTTTTGACAATAGTGTTTGAAAACACTTTGTGTTTTTAATTGTCTTTGACAATAGCAGCAGAGGGGCCCAATTATTACCTCGGAAATCGAAATTACCTAGAAAATGTTAGCTTGAAAATATGAAATATTTTAACACATTGTGTTTTCAAACACTGATGGGGGAGGGTATACTTTTTTCGACCTAGTTCATTGAAACAAAATATGTGAAATTGTAAACGGTTTTGTATTTTTGAAAAATGCTTTGCATTTTTTGTCAAAAGTTACAGTTTTATTAGTTGGAATTGACCACGGAGACTTCTATCTTGTTTTTTTTTCGATTTCTAATAAATTGGGGTTGGGCCCCTCTGCTGCTATTCCTTATCAATTAGAAAAATATATAAAGCAACAGTATTTGATATGATGGTACATTAAAGAGCGCGACGTTTCCTGTTGATCTAGTTATCCAGCCAATCGTAGATTGAACATTTCGCACAAACTTTCCTCAAAAGTTCATATAGCGTCCAAAAAACTGCGTATGTTCAAAAAATGCGTAACGAATTTTATTGCAGTTTAACAGAGACGGTTTCTAGTCAGGATATGGTATATTTTCATCAAAATTCTGATAACTCTAAGTTGCGTTTTTCAAACTGGACACGTGTTTCACTTTTAAATATATCATTTGAAATGAATTATCAATGTGACACAAGTCACATAAAACTGTACTCCATAGTATCGTTCATAAGCATTAAAACTATCCCGAAGATATACATAACGATTAAACAGTGTTTCTCACATGATTTCGTGTTTTACGAAAATAACAAATTTGTTTGCTTCTTTTTGACTGAAAAATACATTTTCAATTTTTTTTAGATAAAGTTTGGAAAAAGCATTTATATTGAGAACTCAGATCTTGTGTGATTATTATTGTTCAAGCCTCTAATTGGTTTGGTGTTGCAAGATAAATGACATATACAGTAGAATCAACTGTTCCCTCACTTTTTCTTCCTGTTTGAAAATATTTTAGATCATTCTGTCATTTGTTTCAGGGAAACCACCGTATGTCTGATTTCCATCTTCTGTATAGATATTCCAAATGTTCTTGACTTGTTATAAAAAATGCAGAAACGACGACAGTGGACATACAAAACAAACACACCCAAATCCCTCAAAAAAGCAACAAGAGAAAGACAGTTTAAGGGATTGAGAGCAGAAAGGCAACAACAAGACACTCTGTAAAGAATGTAAACCTAATTGCTGTTGTACTGAGTTTGCTGTACTATGCTTGAAGATTTCAGATAACTTGGAAAATTGCGACTTTTAACTTTACATCTAACATTTTCGGAAGCTAAAGAGAACCTAAAGCAGCAGAAATAATTCCTTTAAAACTACATATGGAAACTGAACAGAGATATAACTTTTAGCTGTGTCTAAAAAAGTGATCTTTCATAGTCATTACCACATTAATTTAAACATGTTTTTATTGAGCTCAATACGCTCTTTTAAAACAATCATCGAAAATTTGACAGTTTGCAAAGTAATGGACGAATCTCCAGCAATTTTGATTTTATTCTTCGTATCATACATTTCTAAAAATCTAAAAATGTTTGAAATTAAAATTAATAACAGTTGACTGACTCTTCATAATCAGTTGTTAAACATATTAATTGTGATTACGTTTCATTATCACTGAGAAAACTATTTTAAATGTATTCGTGATCTATATTTTACGCGTAAAAAAGCTGCCGTGTAACGTACTGTATATGCCTAGTAAGGAGAAGATTATAACTTGAAGTATGTCTGTGTCTTTTGCAAAAAAATCCATCTAGGATACAACACATCCTCTGTCAGTGCTCTGCACTGTGGCAGGACAAGTATAGATGCTTAACTGAAACTGATAATTATTGAGACTGATACACAGTCTGCAAATATATTTCTTAAGACATATAAACACTTTCTTTAAATACGAAAAAGAAAAACGTATCCATCTTCTTGTTGGCAAAAATAATTATGATTCACTATCCAAATTAGCTATGGAGAACAACTGTTTAATATATTGCAGTTTTTCAACAGGTGCGACTATATTATCAGGGAAACAATGATCACTCAAGGATTTAGAGCAATATAGAGATAAATGCATCTCATTTGTAATTACTTTTGTATATAGCTAATCTTTAAACAAATTATACAAATGGAATAGCTAGCGTTAGATATAGATGGTAACTAATGACGAATTTAATTTGTTGCTAATAATTATGAATTCACGTACATGCACATGTCAAGAATGTTTTTAACTACCTTTATTGTGAAGGACTATAGCTAAATTTCATTTGTTTTACTGATTAAGAATAGATATGTATGCGATCTTTTTGTATTGAAATCCGGGTTTTGTTGTTGAAAGTAAAGACTTTCCAGGATTTCATCACTGGCTGACCTGGTTATTTAAAACATACCTTAGGTTTTTTTAAAATAACGCTTTTAATTCCCTTTCGTTTTGGTCCATGACTGGTTTGCGTAGTTTAGTTTGTCGAATGTACTGTTTGGCGTTCAGATGTACACTTTCGAAACGATGCTAGATGCACTGGATCTTCTTCACTACATGAAGTTCAATGGTGAATTAAGAACAATATGAAAGCCAATACCTTGTTTCTTACATTTTATATATTCTATTATTCATTTGTTGGATTTGTTGGAATTGTCTAGCAAATATCATTTTCACTATCTTAATAACTGCAAAAGGTGATATAATTTCGACTTCATCATGTGAAGTTTTGAAGCTAAAGGGGGCAGAATGTATTTCGGCTTCTGCCTTATAAAGAGTATTGTTTCCATAGTGACCACATGTATAGGAATTTCAATCACAGTACATGAAAGTTGCATAGAAGTATGGCAACATTTTCCCCACTGTGGACAACTTCACAATAGATTACCCTTTGTCTCACAAATAGGGGATAACTGTAGACGATAATAAGATAAAAACAGATAGGCTTCTCCCACCCTGATAATGCATTCACGTGCTTTCGGGAGTACTATATAGTTCTGATGTCACATATTTACTTAGGCTACGCCTAGTGTGATAACATATTGTGTACAATGGAAAGAGAACATTACTGTATTATGGATTACACTACATCCATGAGCGGAAAAATGATTGTATTCGCCGTTTTGCAGGTACTCCTTTAACTTCAAGGTAGGCACTTTAAAATATTAGAGCATATACCGTGTCTTTTCATCGCATAACTTGTATTATAGTTCTTATAACAACTTGAATATGGTCAAATTGATCACATGTCTGCTGTCGTGTTTCTGTTTTGAATTTTATTCTTAAATTTAGCATAGTATAATATATAGATTATTCCAATTTTGTGATAAAATGTTACATTGCATTAAAATAACTGCAAAGGACGATACCACGAAGACTGGTTATTATGAGAACTGCATTGATGTCAAGTAACGTCAGAAATAATATTTATAGCTTACCGTGCTTGACAAATTCATATATAAATTGACCATTTATGCACTATATTGTGGGTAAAGTTTCTTTATATTATTTTCAATAAACTGTTGCAATTTTAAACATGATATCGTTTCCTCCCTACATTCAATAACTGTTAAGACGAAACGAAATATTATACCATTCATAACCATAATCCTTTCTAAAACATGGTATTTCCGTTTCTTCTTGTGTGTGATACACTGTATACTTCCAAATTAAATTGATATGCATTATCCTGCTCCAAATTAACTAAATTCTCTTATTACCAAGGTTTCTAAGTTCCCGTTGAAAATTTTCGAAGATATTTATTTTAATTTGAAAGTGTGCACTTTTTAGTTTGCCATTAACAGACCATGGTCAAATATGTGCGTTCCCGTCTGTCGCTCCTCGCATGCATTACCCAACCCTATCAGTTTTAAGTCGGAATCTCTCTCTCTCTCTCTCTCTCTCTCTCTCTCTCTCTCTCTCTCGGCCAATCGCACCTGGTTAAGTCAATAATTACGTTTGCTTAGCATGAATCATTGAAAAGAGTATGTCACAGAGTGTGGAGGCGAATACAAGTGTTGGTAGAGAATACAAGAATGCTATATCACTAACCCTCCCATCTTTTCTAATCAATTAATAAATATATATAATATAAATAACATAAAGATGCAAAACAAACAACTTATGCAAAGCGTAACTACTAGTTTAATTCTCTAACTTACAGAATTTATAGAGAAACCGACACTTGTGTGAACCAAATGTGAAATATTCGTAACAAAAATTACACGGGTCTCAATGAATCGAGAGTTCCGAATAACTTCCAGGTCATTATGTGTATTACCTTACCAAGTCTTGAAGTAATATTATGGCATATTCCAAATGGCGTCGAATAACTTCACTGCTCTTCCAGAATATAACGTTTCGACGTTTGTTGACCATCGGGGCTCGATGAAATTAATCTTGTTATGCCCTTCGCTGATTGGTGAACATGTGGCTCATGGGTCCGAAACGAGATGCGCATTTCCTGAGCGATGTGTACACTAGAGGCATGGGTGGGTTCTAGATGTTGAAGCTTACTTGCCTTCCCTGGCGACGGAGACTTTCTTTATGTGGGTATCGTCGAAGGGTTTGCACCCATTACTAACAGCTGTACGCCAGCCAGGTCTATCTTTGACGCAGGACTCGAGGTTTGAAACATTTATCGAGCAGCATCGAAGGGTGTCCTTGATAGAGTCTTTGAATAATTTCTTCGGGCGAACAATTTTGTCTGCGTTTAATAGGTAAAGCTCCATATAAAATAAGACATATGTTTAGTCCTTAGAAAATGAACAATTTACGGTTCTAATGAATTGTCCTAACAAAAATTGTCCTTTCAATTTATATGTTAACACAACATTGCTCACATCTATGCTGACTAATGCAGAACTAATAATATACGAAACCGGAATGAGAACAAAAGTTCAAATCCATTTCCTTATATACAAACATACGGTCCTAAAACGTATTTTCTTATTTCCGAAAATGCGATATTTTGCAATATCCAATGAACTTCGTTGCAGTAAGCCACCATGTGGCCTGACCATGAGAAAATAAATGTATTGCAAACTCGTAAATACCTTTTTTTGAAGATCAAAATTATAAAGAACTCTAGCTATGTGGTAGAAGTGAAACATAAGAAAGATAGAATCATGTACCAAAAGTTAAAATAACATATGCAATTATAAATAAACATAGCATGCATAAGGTTCCCTTATGTGAATATTTTATTTTCGTTTCTTTTCTAACATTGTATCAGTGTATTAATTGCTCCGGTGGTTTAGTGGTTAGAGCGTCCGTCTCTGATGAAATACTTATGAAAACGATACAGCAAAAGAGAGGGTGAACATACCTTTTGTTGAAACGTCATTTGCTTAAAATAGAAGCTTCATAAGAAATGAACAAAATAATGTCACAAACGCCTAACCAAAGCCACTAACTTACCTAGAGTTTTAATTAGGTTATTTTTTAAACTTTATTTCTGTCGAAATGTGTGTATGATTAAGTTTAGCCGGACGACGTCTCGTTGAGGTCGCACCCTTAATGCTGCTGTAGTTAGATCATTTTTATATGAACCAAATATTTTATTATGTCCTACACAATATAGTGTTTTAGGATCGTGTAAATTTATTGTTATAAATCCGTGCAGATCGCTTTTGAAAAGATGTTTTTGAGCTTAATAATGTCCATATTCCCTCTACACCAGGTCTGATGAACATTTCACATAGTATGTGTATTAACTCCATTAAACACAACTAAAATATTACAGTTATCTCTGACCACTTTATATATTTGTTCATATCGCTGAGTAACATAAATCACATCAGTATTTGTAAGCCAGCTTCGGTAAAATATTCTTGCTGGATTCGTTAGATTATTTAACGTTATATCATCATATGCAAATAAATCATTCATAAATTCTTCTAATTCTCCTACGGACGGTGCTTGATTAATATAGGCAATACAAATTAATGATGTCGTCACCATCTTCTTTTCACAATTTTTCATTTTCATTAAAATCTTTAAGCACATCGTTGCATTTATGATCATTAATTGATGTTGCAACTACATATAACTTGTCCCACTTTAACCATCTCATTATCACATTAAGTAATACTTGTGTTTTACCGGACCCAGATGGACATATCATTATCATTCTGATATAATTCGGTAATGCTGAGATATGTTTTACTGGCTCTTGTTTTCGTGTCGCTGAGAAATCAATGACATCCGTGTTGTAGAAATATAACAAATAATATGAATTTATATTGCATTAAAGGCGAAGCATCCCCGTCCAAAAGTGAATTAGCAAGAGTAACAATGAAAAACAAAAGACGCGCGCTTGCATTTAAATGTGTAAAATGGGGCACACACATATGAATTTATTTATAGCAATAAAAAGGTGGTGATATTGCTACTTCATTAGGAAAATTGCCAGGAACTCAGTAGACTAAATACCCAGGAGAAAAACAACTTCCTGGATATATTTATTGTGGCCCTGGAACCTGACTTGACATCCGACTTGATAAACAAGACCAGCCAAAACCTGGAGAGTTTATTATAAATGATACTGATAAAAGCATATCACTCTCATGATGTAGCACATAAAATAGCGATTTTCAACAACGACATATTGCAGAGGTAAAGTGTATTCATGCATTACATTCTATAAAATATAAATCTTACAAAGAATAATTCGATAATTGGTTTGATAATTGGTTTGTAAGATCTGCGATGAAAGATAAATTATTATTTTGAGCGTGTATTTAATCAAGCAAATATTATTATAATGGAATCGATTTATTATATAGCCCATGGGGATATTGGAAAGGTTGAGCAACAATTAGTAAACCGGCCAACGCAGCAAATGTTACACGTTATACTGCTGAAAAATTACTAGCACGACAGGTAATATGGCAACTGTAATTTCCACCGCCTGCAAAAAAAAAATCAGCATGCATATTTTGATGTCATCATTCCTAACGAAGTTCATCAGGATGATATTCAATTTTACCACATTATACTATTAAAATTAGAGGACATCATTCACGTACTTATAAACACGCGTTGACTGTCGTTGACGTTGCAAGTAGGTTTAAGGATGCGGAACCATTATCAAGTAAAACACTGCTGAAATTGTTTCAACGATGACCCTTGCGATGGCCACAGCTATTACAGGTTGCTCCTGGCAAAGAATGTATTGGTGTTGTATCATCTCTGATGATAAAGCATATTCTCGAAATTAGAAGAGGACATACTGCAATTCATCGTGATCAGGCAATTGTTGACTATTTAATCGGACACTTGCTGAGCGGGTGTTTGGTTATCAATAAGAAAGGAAAAATATCAGAAATATATAAGATCCCTTGAATGGGTTGCAATATTACCAAGTGTAATAGCTGCATTATATAATCAAATGATTTGTGTAACTGCCATGAAACACGTTATTGCGATCACAAAAAAAATATACCAATACTATCATCGACGATCCATATATTTGTATCAAATAAGGTTAATCCTTGAGATGATTGAATCGTCATTGCGTATCCTAGCGTCCATGGAGTTTTGTCTATAATTAAAGGACTATCACCAACACTGACAGGAAGAAAAAAAAATATCATTTAACAGAAGATTTTGTTTCCTCCTTCACTCTGTCAAGGGTCATGGTATATCATCGTCAATATTTTGTCGTCGCGTATCAACTTGGCGACAACACAATGATACAGGTAGATTTTGAAAATGTTTCTTTATGTAACATAAAAAAAATTGTTGTTGAAGTGTATCACAAAGTATCTTATTACTAGCAACTATCAAATCATTTGGTCTCATCAAATTTCACTCTGAACTTTATTCGGTTGTATTCTGATTTATTTCCTTGAGCTCTCTTTATTCTGGATCAAGTATTCTATGTTCATTAAATATTTCTTCATAACAATCTACGCACCTTTTAGCCATTCGTGTGGAGACATTCCAACAAAAGGTGGTGGTTGACCATGAGCGCCACACATTATCACACTAGTATGTTTTGTCAACAACCAATCAAGAAGGCGTTTTAACATTTCTAGCGACACAGAACATATTTCATCCCAAACGATAATCCTTTGATTTTTTTCTTCACCCATTCGATCAGAAGTCCATTTACATCCTTTCCATCGTAATATTTTGTGACAAATACATGACTGAATATTTCTTTATCTTATTTGTCTAGCGAGTGTGTAGGGGTAATAGCGACCATATCAAAATTTTGAAATAGTTCAATCACACGAATTGTTTTGCCAGATCCGCTAGGTCCATTGAGATAAATCATCTTATTACTGATCACATGATCATTCACTGACGGTGCAGATGACAATTTTGATGTTTGAATATCTTTTGAATAAAAATACTTGATTTCAGCGTCGGCTGATTCAGAATAATCAAGGATATTTTCTTGTTTTATTTTCCATTCACTCCATGATGCATAAGTGCCGATATTTATTTTTCCAACAATCGTGAACAAGTTTTATTGATAAAAATCGAATCAGTAGCGATTCTGACAGGAAAAATAGAAACTTTCTTTATCATCGACAATATATTTATCAAAACGTACGCGAACATTGAAGATCTTAAATAAACTGAGGTGCGTCACCATCAGTATAACCCACAATATTACCTAATTTAGCTCCGTCCGATGAGCTGACATTACTTCGACTTATAAATGTATTTGTAAATTGTATCAGCAACTATAACATCTTGTTCAGCATCTTTTATAATCAGTCTTGTACAATGTCGTTTATGATCTGATGATCCTCCTTGAGTAAATGTACCGATTTTATAAAGCCGAGATCTTTTGCGATTTAATTTTCGTAATGGGTTATATCAGGATTTTCATCATCAGAATAGTTCTTTTCTTGTGGCAACCAAATTTGTTTCCGCGGACGATATGATATAATTGATTCACTTGCTCTCAGAAATATAAGTATGTTTACATCGAGCATATATCGCAACAATACAGTTGGAGCCAAATGTTTTTTTCTGAAAAATGTTTGCCAAACCAGACATAACGAAACGGATGAAGATTATCGGCACACTTAAATGACTCGATACAAGCTAATCAAGTCAAATAAAAATCCGGTAATTGTCCGTTTATCGATACCCTAGTCATCTCGTGTGGTGGATGTCCAACTATTTTGAAATATGCAGAACATTCTCCCATTCCATGAAAACATGCGAGAAAACATGCAACCATATCAACCGAGAAAATATCTTTATGATCGTATTTCCTATTATATAATCCAATGTGTTCATATTCTACACAACTTGATATTATATCATTGAGAAAATGAAACCGACTTTGTTTCAACGAATTTTCCTTTCTAGCGAAATGAGCCGCAACTGACGGAACTGAAAAACAATGACTGAGTAATTGTTCAGTATCATCGGAACATTTGAACGCAATATTTGTCATTCTTCGTGGATAAATTCTGTACGATAAATAACCTCTTTAGGTCGCAAAAACTGGTCAAAGTTTCCATCATCAGACCTATGAAATAATCATTCTGATACAGGATCATTTGTCTTATCAAAATCAAATATATCATCGTTATGAAAATATTTCGATTTCGTGGAAATATTGTTACTGAATTAGTCCATGCATGCGCATTATGATAATAATTTTAATCGAAGCTCCTTTTCATTTATATTTTGATTCTTACAAAATCTCCCCGGTTATCGGTATTACAGTGATTGGAAAGTTTAGTTTCTTTCTTAGCTCAGCTACATCTATGAAAGACGCTCCTGTATCCTTAACTATTTATCCCCACTACTTTTTTAAAGTCTTTAATCGGCTAAAACCACTTCCACCAGTCGAAACGGTAAAATGTTCCATTACCTGTTAGCTACACAATTGAGCCTTGAAAATTTCATTTGTTTTAAATTGTTAAAACTGGTTTAATAATTTATCGGATATAACGCAAATATAACCACGGTTACGGCATACGCTCGTTTATAATACGGCATGCCAATACCAGTCAACATTCCTGGTTTGTACTCATTATGGCAATATTTTCGTTATGAAGGACAGGACCATGTTTGTCACATATAATCCAGGTAGCATTGTCTTTTTCTGCTAACACAACACATTTTACTTTAAAAATATATTTTCGATTGTCGAGTTGATTAATGATCGTTTCCGCTTGTTTGTCGTTTATCGTAGCATCGACACATTTGGAGTTGCGTATGATTTTAAACGTTGACCACACATGATATGCGCCATCTTTACTAAATTCTTTCTTGGCGTCATGAATTTTGTTATGGAAGTTGTATTCGTCGGATCAAACAGAGCTGGTATCGGTAAGTCATGTGATATTCTGTCAAGATAACATTTATCTTTAGAAGGCTTACTCTTAGATGATCTCTACAATTCAACCATATCATAATTGAGGCAAATATTTAAATTGAAATATCATACGTATAAAATGATTCAAACAAAGAAAAAATGTAAGTGACCAATGATATGTTCTACAACTCCTTATAACAAAGCCTGCGTAAACGAATTATGTGGACTTCACTTTCAAAGCGTAATGGAAGTCTAGGACGAAAACCCATGTTTGAATTGAAGTGTTAGAGTTAGAGGAGAAAAGCAGATGTGTGTGCAATATAGAGGAAAGAAATACAAATAACTGAACATACATTATGATAACAAACATAAAACCGATTATAATGACAAAGCCATAAAAAGTGCAGAAGATTTTCAGTCAGGATTTTCAAAGTAGTGATTTAAACAAATGATACTATTATATAACGAAGCAAACATCCAATCATCAAGAATTACGAAGCAAATCGTGATGGCCTAATCTAGCTATGTCGACTATAAAACCAGTTGGTTATGTAATTAATACTGGTTATATCAATTTCCGTGCTGGGAATAAATATGTCTTAGTCAAAGGTTCATATTTGAATGTTTCAATGGATTAATTGAAGACAGTCTTGTGATCTATCATATTGACTCAGATCCATACAGAATTATTTGATCAATTACGTATAATCCATAGAGTCTGAATTCTGTTATTTGTGATTCTGGTAAATGTACAAAAATGTGTAACTAGGGTGATAAAATGTGTAAATAAAGAAACTGGCCAATACATAACATTTCAATCGGATAATAATCAGCTGGCAGATATTTCGATATTAGCCAACATTCGCCGATAATATTACCAGATTGGTGCTTTAAAAAAATATAAAAAATTATAATTCAATATTGTTAAGAGAGATAACTGTCAAGCTAAGCTATCCCCGGGAGAGTAATTAAGTAGTTACCACGATTATATTTACTAACTATTTGTTTAATATTTGTGTCTTATTGTTAGAATTATTTTTTTTTATTTTCATATTTCTATCGTCGGTGAAAATGTATATAATAACTAAACAAAAATAAATATAATTAATAAGGATTGTCGGTACTTGCATGAAAGTTAAACCTATATCAGTACGTAAAATTACCTACAAAAGACAAAATTATTATTTAACGACGGCATAATTTAATGATAACTACTATCCTGGTTTTCTCAAAAACAATTAGATTTTAACACGAGATGAATTAGTGAGAAAAGGCTTTAAAAAAAACTAAATTGCTCTTTGTATAATGATTAAAGAATATATATCACGTGGCGAATAACAGTCCTTTCAAGTACACTGGATGAAACAAGGGATCACGTTTGTCAGGGATTGGTTAAGATAAATCTACGTACAGTGCAAAACTAGTATTGAGCTAGCCGAAGCTAATTCGACTGGTAATGAGTCTTTTTCAAATGTAAATACAAAACATAGATAGGACAAAAATGTAAAAAGAAAAACCGTTGTCTTTGTAAAATTTCACATGACTATGACTTGTTGCGGATGCTGAAAGATATTTTATAATGACCTAGAAATCGATGAGCCATAACGTCATATATTATTTAATGCAAATTTTTGTACGCGCAAATAATTTGCTCATTATATTTTACTATTTTATAATAGACACAACTCAAAAAAGTGCCAGTTGAAAGACGTCATTGGATAAGTAGTAAATATCGTAGATTTTGCATCGCTAAACATAGAATGCATATCCACACCAGTTACTTCTGCAGCATGTTTGATAGTGTTAATTTGCTCTGACCATGTTGATGATCCTGGTGACACTGTTTATACGTTGTTAATGGTCCGTATGTCGGGAATTTTAATCAGATTTTTTTTAATGATATCATAAATTCAGCTAATAAAATCTTCTAGCTGGTTTCTAATCGTTTCAATTTCTGATTTAGCCGTTTTAATTTCAGAGAGTTTAACGTCAGCAAGCAACGGACTTTCAAAGAAATCATCTGCGATTTCATTAATTTTTTGAAATTTCTACGAAGTCTTGTAAATGTCCTTACGTGAGACTCATAGTCAGCAAGCATCATGGACAATTTAGTATCTACTGCGTCTACATATTGTTTTTTGTAATGACATCTTCATCAGATGTTGGATTTCTTAAAACAACTATTTTATTACCGTTCATGCTGAGTTCACCAGTCGTTATATCACCTGTCGCTCGTAAACGATTATCAACACTTTTTGAAATTAATTTTTAATAGTTGCGATTGATATACTTGAATCCCCGATTTTACCGTCAATGCTAAATACCGGAATGTTATCCTTAGTAGCACCAGGAACTCTACGAGCATATCATTCCACTTAATATTACTAGTCTTTAAAACATCGTACTTATCCTGGAAAAAAAGAACTCCATCTCGGTCAACTCCAGAGAGGTTCATTCTATCAGTGAGTTCATCCTTAGTCGCTTAATTTGACAAATCAGTATTTTTTCTTTTTGCCTCCAGTGATAGCAGTGGTAGATGTTCTTCCGTAAATATCAACCATTATATTTTTAAATTTGTTTAAAACGACTCTGTTACTAGCATATTCGTGCACGACGTTATGAGGTGCATCGGAAGATTTTGATATAGCGTCAAGTACAGCAGTTACTTCATGACCACATATCGGTAGATCTGTCATTGTTGGTAATGTTGAATACCAGGCTGGATTACTTTTTATTGTGTTTGTATATTTTGGAAATTCATGCGAATCAAAATAAACAATTACACTTGGAACAATTGCATATGCAACCCAGTGAGTTCCTGGACAAGAACTGTTATCAAGATTAATAATTCTCGGTTAAAAATTCTTTAGATGTTTTGGTAACTTATCATGCATTAAGGACACCTGTGAAATTTGTGTATATTTAATTTTTTTGTAGCAACGAGTAAATCAAAATTTGACATATGCAAAATTAGCATATTGTTCCTGTAAGTCTCAGACCCTTTCCGTATAGCAGCTAAGGTCCTGGTAATATACGACCCCTTCCCTTTCTTATATCCTTTTCTCGTTGCTTTCTTTAATGCCATTCCAACGGTGGTTTCAACATCATCAAATGCACTTGCTTTTGTTACTGTTGAGCTTCAGCGGATATTAACGCTAGCATAGCTGCAATAAGTGGAAATAGACTACCGGTTTTAATTGAGTCATTCGAGAAAGATGAAGTTCAACTCCAGTTTTTGATCATAAAGCCTTATTAAAATGTTTAAGTTGAGTCTTGATTAATGATATATTGTTTGAACCACCACTGAAAATTTGTTTATTTTTTAGTTATATTTTATTTCCGCATTTAATTGCAAGTTTTGATTGTAATGGTTTCACCTGACCGGAAGGCAGAGTGACATTAACGTGACTAGATGACATTTTTTAATGATCATTAGCGATTTAATTACATGATTTCTACTGGTGCGTCCATAAATCTCAATCGGCGACCAACACCTTCAAGTAACATTGCTTTAGCTAAAAGAATGACTGCAATTGCTTTGTATATAGCACCAATGGGGTTTTACACGAGCTTAAAAGTGAATATCATCAACAGATTGTCTAGATAAATCAAGATATTCCAATCAAAATTAATCGATCGGATACAGAGTTTTACAATCCCGCTGAGATATTTGCGAACCAGTATCTATATCTTGATCACGTCCCATACATGTCATCAAAGAAAATTTAATAATATATGTTCAGATGGTTCTTGGTGTCCAATTATCCGTAAAGAAACTTCACTAACTGCACGTGCGTCAAATATCATATAACTACGTTCTTGTGAATTAAATCGATCAGTATTTTGTAAGGCAATAACTATATGACTCAGCTTCGAAACTCCCTGTTGTGATGCTATTTGCCATGTAAATAACCCAGCCATATTACTTTGAACGCTATATGTGGTCATTGTCAACCATGATAGCAACGAATATATAAAAAAAGTAAAGTGTGTTTTTCAACAATTTATGGAGTCATTACTGGTATCCGCAGTGAAAGTTTTGTTAATCTTACCATCCAATTATGAACAGCAGTAGGACGCCAGATTACATCATCGTCATTGGCTTTTCTTACAAGTACAAGTATATATTTAGCTCCGAAAATAAATTTTCTAAAATTTATCCAAAATCCAAAGATATGAGATAACTGAATTCTGCATGAAAGAGCTTCTTCATCATTTAACATAGTTCTGGGTGTAGCAAAACCTAAGTTGTGATGTGCATTAATTTATACAATTTCTGAAAAATTAGCTGCTCCTCCAGCTGTTCTTACATTACCCTCAACTACCTTGACATGTTCAGGACTATTAGATGTATTGTTAGCAAACATCATTGATGGAACGGCTAATCGTGTATAATCATCTTAACATATTGCAAGACCAATCATTGTTGTAGCAACATCAACGTCTTTTTTGAATTGTTTAAATATTTCCTCCATCAATCATGCATGTGGCGCTGTCAAATAACATCATAATAGCATTGTTAACAAAGCCAACTATATCACCAATTGCAACTCCTGTACCATCATCTTGCAAAATTCTACCTTCTACTTCAATAAATGATTCAGCAGGTAAAACACATATGCTTGTATCTTGAATTTGTAATTCAATTCGGTCACGTTGATCTGTTTGTCATGTGTCATAAGAATAAAACTAATAATCGCGTATAGATTCATTGTTTTGAACTGGTGCGTATATATCAAACGCTGGATCTGATACACGTATGAACATCTTGCTATAATTTTTATCGTCTAACACGAAGACCACTTACTACCTTTAAACATGTCGTTATTTTTGTTTCTTTTCTTTTTCTGATATGGGAACACCAGCCAACTCTGATTATTTTCGACTTGCAGCTTGATTTATTATTTTACTGATATTTGCAGGCATAACTTCAGAATTAGGTATTTTTACTGGTTGTGGTTTTCGTCTAATTAACCGTGTTAGTCTATCATTACTTGTCGAGATCGCTTTACCGGCAAGATTACAAACTGCGCTAGGAATGGTTTCACGAAAAAACATCAATAGCTTTCATTCCTAGTTGTTTTGCTATTGGAACCGGTGTTCTAAAAAAGCTTGAACAACATCACCGAATCCATCTCCGTAAGTTGCGCTATAGGTTGGTAATGCGAATTTACAACTCTAAGAATGATCGTCCACGTTGAGCATGATATATAATCATTTAATTTATTATTCATTTATATAATCACTGTGATAATCATCGACAATTTCATTGATGAGAGAACGATAAATATTACAATCCAAGATACCACCAGTAAATAATCTTCGACTAATATCAGATATTTCATTAACAATTTCTGGAGGATTATTTTCAGAATGTTTTCCTCCGATCAGAATATCTAATCTATCTACGTCGTAAAGAATATTGTTAGGACAAGAAACAAAACCGCTTCATTGAGTAGAAAAATCACTTCCTGTAGCACCGGGAGGCGTGTCATCGCCAAAATCGTTGTTTCCATTTTTCTGGAGGATTATAAAGTCTCATTTGTGCTTCTAGTTTTTCTCGTTTTTTTTTTCTATCTCCCTATTGTTACCTGTATTTTTCTGTTATTATTTTCTACATCACGCCTAAAATCAATACAATTATGGTTATCATCACGTTATTACTATACACAGAATATAAATCCTTAACCCAATCTCCTTTTACGTGAACATAATCTTCAACATATTGAACTTTTACAAAATTGTGTTGATATTCTAGTATATAATGCTGCATCTAATACTATTTGCCAGCTTAGATTAAAGACATTTTAATAAGTCTAGAAATAAATCTATCTTTAATATTAATTAGTCCTGGATCTTCTTCTTCTTGCTGGGGATATTGTGTGTTTTGTCTTGGCCGAGAAATTCGTGACCCAATAGGTTGTGGTTGTTTTTTTATGCCGTTCTATTTGTTGCTGCGGTGAAGGAAGTATTTATGAAGGTTCTTCCTCGGGAGGTTGTGGTGGGGTATGTTTTTGTTGAGAAAGTTCTTCCATTTTATCATCATGAAGACTTTTTATTTCACTAACAAAAATTTATATTTTCCACTTTTATGAAAAAGAATATCAATTGTCAGCCTAGGCAAATCTTGTTCTTTAATTTCTTTAAGTTGTTCAATAACACCTTCCCAAAATTATTTAATCAATCCAATATTTTCTCTTTTTTATTTAGGTTTGGGTGCAAAATTTTATTTTATTTTACTAATTACTTCAAATATTTTTTCACCTTTGTCAGGAGGAGGAGGATGCGCAACAACTAATGCGGCTGGAAGTTTTGTAAAAGTCTTCTTGCTTTCATAGTATATTTAGCAGTCTGTTCTAACGTGGGACGAATACTTTCAATAGCTGCTGCATCTTTTTCAGTTGCTTCTGTAACTGGTTTAAATACCTGCTTTTTAACTTCGGCTAGTTCTACCAGAGATTATTGACGTTCTTAAAGTTTTTGTCTAACAGAATCACGAACAGGAATACATTTTTAATTGCTTCTAATCTCTCACGAGCTAATCTAGCTGTACAAGACTCAATACCTGGTGTCATTATTGAGATAAATAATGATCTAGTTATAGCAGAAGAAAGGGCGCGATCTCAATGTAACGACGGTGAGTAAACGAAAACACACATACAAATTTAGAAAAAAACATTAACGACAAGGATAAATTAACAAAAAAATCTAACCCAATTAGAGAAACTCTTGGTAAGTTAGAGACTATGGTTTAGCGTTTGTGACCTTATGTTTTATTTTCGTAGGAAACTTTCATTTTAAGCAAATGACGTTTCAGCAAAAAGTCTCTTCACCCTCTCTGATGATGGTACTAACATGGCATGGCACTCAGCATTAAGGGGTTAGTATTTGGATTAGTCTGTCTGGTGTAAGAATAATGTAACAGTGTGGGACATCATGCTACATGTCTATCGTATGATATCCCAGTGCAAGAAGTCAATATAAACTAACACACTGTGTACATTGTAGCGATAGGGCTGGAAAAATGGTTAAAGCTCGGTTATAAAACAAAATCACACATAATTCACGTTTTATAAAGATAACGTAATTAAGACCTAATCATTTTAGGCAACTCTCATGATCATACTCGTCTCCAGCAAGCATATCAATATCTTGTGCGCATGAACGTTGAAACGTTGAATCATCCTGTCGTACTGATGCTATTACTTTTTTTATTGCCCCTTCTACTACCCCAACCCCTCCACAAAAAACCCAAACAAACATACCAACAAAAAGACCCGCTAAGAATAATATCACGGTCAGGATGGTAAATCTTGTAGGAACAATGAGCAAGTAAAAAAATATAAGATTTAAGCTATTTTGAGCAAATAAATTAAATTGAATTTTGTTATAATTATGATGTTTAGTATAACATTAATCGAAATATCAATACAAATGCGTGTTTTCTGTTCAAGTTACTTTAAACATTTCACAGTGAAAACTGTCTAAAAGGTATCTTAATTACTACTGATTTGTGATTTTAAACTTTTCTGATTTATCGAAATTGGCAACTGATGGTATAACAATGTACCCACTTTACCCTGCTTCTTACTCACAATGAATTGCAACACTAACTAAGTAACTGTGTGTTTGCCATGTCATAGTTATGTCTACGATTTAAATTAATTTACCTTCTAAAAATAAATTATTTATTGTGCAGCATAGGTATGTATTTTTGAGTTTAATATTGGAAATTATAGCACATCTCTTGGAAAGTTATGAAGGGAGTTACACTTCAGTAGTCATGGGGAAATAATAAATGTGCAAACGGGCATTTGAATGGTCTGAACGAATGTAATATTCAAGGGGATCTTAAACAAATTTGACATGAATTTGCCTCTTGAAGGTCTGCATGGGTGTAATACATGATGGGATTATTTGAATTTAACATTGTCGAGAATATTGAGGGAATTTAACAAAACTTTAGAATATGCATGCATTTAACGTGAAACCTTCATTCGAGGGTCAATTTGGAAAATATGACTAAAGGATCTGGCAAACTTTCTAGATATCCTTGACCTTAATTATGCTTCAGATAATGCTGGAAGGATAAGTTTATTTGGCATATATCGGACTGATGCTATACACAGCTTCAAACACGGGAGCTAGCTGATATTAACGATTCAAGATTGGTGAGTGTCTCCGACTCTATATAAGACCTGGTAACATGCCTTTCTAGCGTCCAAGACACCACAGGGTTGGATAACCATTATTGTCACTAGATCAACGATATGAGTGAAGATGGCGTCTTGTTGGAAGGGCAAAATTAGACCACCAGCTCTAAGGTAATTGGCCACAATACCATCAACTGTGCGACAGACCCGAATTGCACGTGCAGTGTCCATTCAAGATGAAGCCCAGCATATGTGGACCGTCTCATCTTCCGCCACTTTTTCTAACGCGACCTTTGTGATACATCCTTTCCACTCCGTATGACTTGAATAGCGCGAACTTGTGTAAGACTATCTCCTGCTAGGAGTTGAGACGTAAATTTGAGTTTCAGACGCAAACACTACCTCCCGTGACTCATGCGTACATTGTTAGTTCGTAAAATGCAGTGATTGTTTCGGAGTTAGCATAAAAGTCCCCAATAAAAGCGAACATATAAAATATGTCCAAGTTGAAATAAGTGATGAATTGACCTTTTACGAAAAATGAATCCTTTACTAGTAGGGTACTATCACATGATGACATGCGCGCTATCAGCTGAAATTTATGAACATAATAAAAGTGCTGTTCCAAATGGTATGTTCAAACTTTAAACATCCAGGTAAATGTTAACGTACCGATTTATGTGATGTTACACACACACACACACACAAACACACACACACACACACAAACACACACACATATATACACCATGTGTATATATATAGTTACAGCTCTATTCAAGAAGAAAGAGTGAAACAAGCAAGATTTGTATAATTCAAACATATAACTTCATTTCCTTTAGGTACAATGTTAAAGAACTACAAATAATTTACAATATGTAAAATAAATTTCAAAACTTCCAAAGGTTATATAAATCTCAATAGTTTAGTGTTATAAGGAAGGTATTCCTAATGATGACATTTATGTCCTGAAGTGTCAACAGTATATAAGAAATCAATAATCTAACCTCAAAATGTAATTAAATGAATTCACGTTAATTCCAATACAGATCTTAATCTAAATGTCTTACACGTTTCACTTTAATTCATTATCACTAGTATATATTTAAATAGTTCCTAAATTAATGCTATATCTCTACATTTATGGAAAATGAAAGAATTAATCGTCTCCACCTCTTCCAATGACTAATGTTATTTATAACAATTATAAAATTACTCGTCATAAGTCCGGTAAACAGTTTACCAGAGCTAATTTAAGCAAATCTCAAAACAAGGCTTGCGTGTAAACAGTAAATAAAACAGCTGTTTTCATTTCAGTGAATCACAATTTATGCCTTGTTGGTCTTTCAAATAGTTAATTGTGTCCTCGATAGGTGGCACGATGCTTACTAGCACTCTTGTTGTTCGACTGAATCTTGGAATTTACGACATAATTGATTTACCTATTGTATCTATGACTCATTTGCTAGTAGAAACAACCACCATCATATGATTGTGTTTTCATTAAACATATCATCCAATAAAAGTTCCTTAAAAACGTTATTATTCTGACAATAATTATATTTTACTGAATTTGTATTGGAAAATATGAATGAGTGTTTCGGGTGGAATACTGCACGACTTTGGGAGTGCAGAATATCCATCCGACAAAAAAGAATTCATACTATCCCATACAAATGCAGTAACTTTTTTATTATATGCTAATATTCTTTATCAACCTAGGACTTAATTATATAAACAAAATACATTGCAAGAAACAAAGGAAGTGAATATATGCCGTATTCCAAACTAAATACACAAGCGCAGCTTCATCATTATACAAAAAACGTCATTATTAATATGCACATTACTCCGCCCAGAAAAAAAATTGAACTTCTCTGGCGCCAAACATAGGTTTCGAAAGAAAACGGCGTTTTTGTCTACTTGAAATTGAAATTTCGGGTCAAATTGTCTTTACATCCGCTTTGCAACAAGGTTTTCATTTGATATGGAATGAATAAAGTTTGTTATATTTCCCGTTGCTACATAATTTTGTGATTATGGACTGGATACATCTGTGCATATTGTATATAAAAGAGATCGGATTGAAGCATCGCGGGAGAAGTTTGTTCGCATATGCAAGTGTGTTTGTTCTGTCATTGATTATTTGAATCATAATGTTGGAAAAATGCGAAGCCTTTAATTGCACTTATCAAAAACACACTATTGAATTTAATGTTTCTTGTAGTTTGAGTGTAATACGGAGAATGTAATTACATTATATATATAGTTAAAATTACAGTACAATTTCGAAATGTCTAATGAAGCTTAAAAACTCCTGACATGGGTCATGTAATTCGGATTTTCAAAACTAAGAATGTACATTTTGAAGAAATTCAGGATGTAAAACTGTGATTATATTTTTGGGATTCTTATTACTAGCAAAAGAAGACATATTTACGCACTGTCACTTTCAAGTTATTTGTAAAGCCCTGTCTGGTGTCTACTGTATAGCTAGCCTATCTCCGAAACATTGCATCAACAAAGTTAACGCGGAAATTGCCAAAGCATCGGGTACGCATCAGTCCGCGAAACATCTGCTTTAGTTCATTCAGAAACAAATGTCATCAACCAAATAGCAATGTCGTACTACGCGAGTGTACATGATTTGTTTACAAATCAAATTACTGTCGTCTGCGTCCATTGTTTGGTTGCAAATGAAGGTAGTTCCTTTATGCACGTGAAGGCAATATGAAGGTGTGCAATATCATAAAATACTGATCGGTTATGACAATGTAACGTTAACGGAGAAAAAGAGAGCATATAAAAGCATGCATTATAGAGGTAATCATATCAGTATACATAACATCTTAATGAAGAAAAAGGTGCATGCTGTAGATATGTCGTCCTCATATTAGTCAAACATACATATAATTAACATGTCATAGGAGTATAATTCCTGAATGTTGTCAACATGCTTACTACTGCAAGATATAACATCCATACATTTCAAAGTTTGTCAACAGATACATTATATGAATGACTAAACTATGAATTGCAAATTAATAACATACATTAGTCGAAAACAGTATTGGTTTTCTAACGTGGAGTTAGATATTGGAACAACACAATCTACACTAAATAGTTCGTCAAATGTAGGATTATGTTGCCGATAAGCTTTAATTATCTTCTGATTGGATTTATTTCGACTATTTGGCCAGTATGACAAGATAAACAATACTCAAATACATCTTTATTAATTGTCTCGCCAAAAATTATTTTACATCTTGTGATAAGTCTTACTGACTCCCAAATGTAACATCAACGGATTGTCATGGGTTAGACATGAAGTACCATGTCACTATGACTTAGAAACATCCGTTTAATTGCTTACTGACACTCCCTTACCGTGAAGTACCTAAGTTTTTTGTGAGACAACTATTCACTGTCGTTTCACACCCTGATTAGAATTAAGACAATTGTTTGCCTAAAGAGTATTGATTTGAATAATACCCATAGATGAACCTATAGTAGGAGCACAAAACGCCTTATTAAATGTGTAACCAATACATTAAGCAGCTAAATGAATAACATTCCTAAACGACAGGCATTATCCAGATAGTTCTCTGCAATAGCTGTAGGAACCCGACAGCTGAGTATAAATCACGGTTTTCGATTTCAGTAGGAACGACGTTTCCATCCACATAAACCTTTTTCAGTTAGAAGTTGATTAACTTCAACCTTTTCTCCATCTAAATCAGCAGCTAGTAACATTTGAATATCCTCAATGGGCAAAGACGTCATTGCTTCTACAGTCACAAGTCCTGAAGCATGAATAAAAACACAATGGAGACTAGCAATTACAAATCGGCACTCTACGTCCCGAATAAGACAATTCCCAATAGCAGTATAACTACCTAAAATGGCAACGTATTTATGTATTAAATGCTCTGAGAACCTCCATAGATTTTATCCTAACTGGCACAGGTATGGAATTGTCAGCCATTCCGATTTTATTGCCTAAGAATAAGAAATCGCAAATTGTGAAAACTATTCAGTTTTTTTTAGCGATTCAGACAGTACTGTATTTCCCTTGAATACAAAGTACAACTTTAAAAAGAACTTACCGTAATACTCGATAGATAAAAAATAGTCAAGAAAGCGTTATTATCAGTACTATTAAATAAAGTTCTAATTAAATTCCAGTGGTGTTCCAAATAAGATCAAACGCTAAAGGTGTTGATGTGCTTGAAGTTTTGAGTGTCCTTACATGCCAGTGGCCTAAAGTGTGATTATTTGCTAAAATATTTTCAGCTAATCAAAATCTAACAAATCAAGATGTCCTTGTCTGAATAGAGTACATTTTCCAAGAACTATCCCTGTCAAAGAATATTGTTTTAACACTTTGTAATTCGGGAAAGTATTATTGTCAGTAAACAACTTCGCTGAAACAAGAGCTGAACACAATAATGTGAACGATATACAACACACCAATAAGATGGGCGGAACCTTCCAACATGTGTGGTTCCTAATTCTCCATAACGAAATCAGACCGAGGTTCCATGGACCAAACAAATGACAGTAACCTTGATCTATGAGAAACAACAAAACAAAAACCGGAACAGCTATGTCTGTATTGTTTTCCTAAATTTTCACTTGCGTCAGTCAGAAATAATGTTCTCGTTCTTATTACTATAATTGCACATGTGACGTGATAAGGATTTCTGATCATTCTTATCAGACTTAAGTTAAGTAGTAGGCAACCAATAATGTTGCTTAACTATATTTATTAAATATTATAGGATATATATGTGTTTCTTTAAATAAGATAAATATTGTTCACAAATCACATTCAGAAACTAAAATGTGACAGAGTAATGTTCTTAGGGTTATGTATATTTTTTAAAATTTATATTTGATTTAATTAAATTGTTTGTTTGCTAGTAGTATTGTTTGTTAAAAATTCCATTATCTGCTATTGTAATGTAATTTTCTTTCCACTTGGAAGTTTGATATTTTCTAGACATTCAGTTCAGATTTTCGAGAACCTAATAATATAACTTTGTTTCAAGTGCTGACCTAGTTCCTGACATTGATTCAAAATCTATAAGCAACGTCTTTTTTGATTATTCTTAGCTTGAAATTGAGAATGAAATCGAGTCTGTACTGTGAGTTAGTCACTTTTTAAACCTGTAGAAATTCTTGTTTTACCAAACGGTTAACCCTTATCAGGGCGTCTATCTGCACAGTAGCCAGAATAAATAGTGATATTTACATAAATAATTTTAGTTGGACTTTTAAACATTACCCGTCAATGTTTGTTTTATTGTGACCAGTTTGCGTTTAAATTCTATTCCATAGAATCAGTAAATTTTTTCACTGGGAATATTTAAGTGCTCAAACATAATTATTGGGCAAAGTCATATACTTATATTTTATTTTGAATTCAAGCACCGGAATACGATTTTCTGTGGTTCAACAATGAACTGTTGACTCATCAGTACTATACGGACTACATCATACGTTATCGCAGTCCGTCTTGGATTTTCGTCGGGACTAGAAATCAAACTATTAGAACATTTTATTACTGGGACATCTGATTTTTAATTCTTGGATTATTCTTGGTTTATTTTTTATTTGATTCTTCAAACCATAAATTATTTGTCTCATTTGTTTTCTTCAATTTTTTATTGTTACTGTTTATGACAGCCGAAATACGTAACAGTAGATGGTATGCAGATCATGTATAAAAATAATATTATTCGTTAAAGGTGTTGATATGGTACCAAAAACATAAAACAGCATGAACAAATTATAAATTAAATAATATAATAGAATGTTGCAAATGCAAAGAATCGCAGATTGCTGTGAATTAAAATAAACGTTAGCAAGAAGTGATACAATTGTGTCAGAATTCAAATTTGCTTTTAGATGAAAGATTTCAACTGGTAAATAGCAAACTGTATAACAATTTCTACTGTTATGCACCTTTAGGTCTTACAGCAACAATTCAGGGCCTAACCATTCAAACAATATCAACGGATATTAATATCTTATGGTAGTGCTTGTGCCGGAGGCGATGGAGATGGTGGCTTGGAGATTGCATAAGCAGCTAGGATTGCATAAGATTGCATAAGCAGCTAGGCGAATTCATTTAGGTTGGTTTAAAACTTAATGCCAAATATAATTTTATATTTGATACAAAAATGCAGCAACATTGCTTGGTATCCCTGCACGATGTTGGCAATTAAATCAGCCTAAAATGAAACGTCTTTGTTACGCTATTACATGCATTGTTTAGAATATGAATGAGATGAAAGAATTATGAATTATCGTTGAACAAGGAACTGAACAACTGTGAAAAAGCCACCATTAAAAGACGAAGAGTAATTCGGAATGTCCATATGCTAATGTTGTAATAAATCTAATTCCTAAACAATAATGATACTGCCATACTCGAGATTTGAAGAGGATTTGAAGAGGATTTGGTGACAATATAGATATGACCCAAATGGCACCGTCTTGTCCCATTTATCGGAATTCCCCTTATCAGACTGTAACAGCTTGCTTATGATAAGGTTAACCTAATTTTATTGGAGGTGGTTCACAGTCTGTATTTAGTGTCTCGACGAATTTAATTCAATACAGTAACAGTTTTTCAGTCACAAAATATCAAATTTACCGGCTGTTAGTTAAGGTATAAACCAAAGATCTGCTTTAAGGCTATATGTAAATCGTTCTGATATCAACATGACTGGTGGCGATATAAAATTGCCACAATCTTCTTTATTAATAATTAAAAGAACGGATGTTTTAACTTTAAATCACCTTTTCCATATTTAGACTTTTTAACCTAACGTATTTCTTAAACTTTGGTTCGACAATATATATGATGCATAAGAAGCAAATGTTATGCTATATATGTACATATATATATATATATATATATATATATATATATATATATATATATATATATATATATATATATATATATATATATATATATATATATATATATATATACATATATATACATATATATATATATATATATACATATATATATATATATACATATATATATATACATATATATATATATATACATATATATATATATATATATATATATATATATATATATATATATATATATATATATATATATATATATATATATATATATATATATATATATATATAGATGTTTACATATATTGAAAAGTAGATATATACAAATCTTCATTTCTTCTTTTATAGTTGTAGCAGTGGAAGCTGGCGATTTATGTCCGTACGGGTACACCTCGTCGTACTTCACGTCGTCCAACTCGCGATGGTGTGACGATGGATGTTGTGGCACAAAATATAGCGATTATAGTAGTGTTTGTTGCAAGTATGTACATACATACATACATACATACATACATACAAACACACACAAATCCATACCTACCTACCTACCTACCTACCTACCTACCTACCTACCTACACTACCTACCTACCTACCTACCTACATACATACATACATACATTCATGCATGCATGCATGCGTGCGTGCGTGCGTACGTACGTACGTACATACATACATACATACATACATACATACATACACACATAAATAAATACATACATATATACATACATACTAAATACATACATACACATATATATACATATTTATGTTTATATATATTGTGTGTGTGCCTTTGTTTTGTATGCATTCGTTTGATCCTGCCTTTCAATACCGAACCTTAAGAACATTTGTCTAGTATTCGCACTGGACGGTAACTACTTTTATATTAAAAGAGGCACTAAATGTAGCATTTCCGTCTGCGTAAAGATGTAGGTTAGCACATCAGATATGTTCTTAACATTATTCGTACAAATGCTTTTCATTCCAGTGAAATTAACGTAGGACTTAACGTTGGCGTCATTGCTGGTTCTGTTGTTGGGGGTCTGGCGGGGCTAGGTATTTTGATTGGCGTGATCGTCTGCTGCTGTGTTGCTGCAAGCAGGTCCGGCAGAAGCCAAGGAGCGGTTGTCCAACCTGTGAACACTAATGCAACGAATTTTGTGCGTAAGTGATCGAATAATAATATCATTATTGGTGTTGATTTGGCAACGTATAACGTATAGTGGATAAATAATAATGTGATGTGTTGAAATCATTACTAGGGATGAAAATAGGAAACCTTTAGCGGCTAAACGTATTCTTATTCTTATTATTATTATTTTCCTTCTTCTTTTTCTTCTTCTTCTTATTATTATTGTTATTGTTATTATTCGACATTGCTAACTATCTGGAATTCATCGTTTTTCTGCTTCCACTGAGTTTGTTTATCTTCTGAAACCGATCGTAAGTTTCTTGAATGTTACAAGATCTTCCATGAGAACTCATTTCAATTTAAATGTATGCAGTAAATAAAACCAATTTTCGTTCTTGATAAAAAAACAAACAAAACATTGGGGAATAAACAATTTAAATTGTCGATTAAGCTTTGCCACTTTCAACGGAAATGAGAATTAGGCATGATTAATATGAAATAAAATATATCTGCTTTTACTTAATGAAATTGTGATATGGTGTATTGAAATATGTCTTCCTTTAATACTTTGTGGAGAAGAAAATACTATATGCATATGGTCGCATAATACTATAACCACAAAAGTCATTCGGTAATTAATTTCCATGTGTTGAGTTTTCCTTGTCTTTCAAGTTTCGCATTTATCCTATTTCATATAACTTTCACAACGAAGTTCGATGCCACTTGTAAGATTTGTATGATATATATGCATACATACATATGCATAAACATATATACGCACACACAAACTAATCGTGCCAGGAACTAAAGATACTTACTTGTTGTACCTGGTGATCGAAGACCCAATGGTATTTGACCACGAGTTCCTTGTAATCTGAGGTCCTTTCCTTTTCTGTATCTCCACAAGGCTCTTTTCGACCTCCAGCCTCCTTATTAGGACTGTTGCTGATGCAGCTTCGGTAACCCCTAACGTTACAGTTTTTGGAATCCCTGCAGCCTCTGCTGCCAACTGCACAGAGAGCGCTGGAAGAAATTGATATATTCCACCGGTAGCTTATATTTGTTTCACCTGGATAATGTTAGTGTATTATTGTGTTTGCCAATCTAAACTGAGCAAGCTGTGATTGTGTAAAAACAGACGAACGTTTCCATTCAATTTATTTGGAAACAAATTATTCTGACTCAGAGTCTTTTTGAACGCGTATTGTATTTGCACAAGTCGATTTATGCTGAGGAGGACCTTCGTTTTATGACAGGGCTAAACATGGTTTAATTAAGAATTTTTCACAAGTGCATCTACCACACTCATTCTACCAACAGCGCTTGTCAACACCAGTGTCTTGTCAGCATATCATCTATTGCCACCAGCTGGAGCTTTTCCAGCATGAACATTCAAGTCAGCAAAGGCCTGTCTAGAAAGCTCCACACTCTACCACACTCATTCTACCAACAGCGCTTGTCAACACCAGTGTCTTGTCAGCATATCATCTATTGCCACCAGCTGGAGCTTTTCCAGCATGAACATTCAAGTCAGCAAAGGCCTGTCTAGAAAGCTCCAGGTGTTCCAATGAAAAGTAATAGTTCACGTACAATGACACACAATCTTCTAAGGGAATCTACAAAAACTGTCTTTGTTTTGGCATTTATGACCACATATTGCGATATACCCGTGAATTATGAGTGTTTGAGACATAAACCAAACTTTTTAGAAGGTTCTTGGTGATAGTTTTTCAGCAAAGATCCTCGATCTTTCCTAAGTTGTCGAATGTGATTTTATTTTGTACTAAATGATTTTCTCGATATTTATTTTGCAACGTATGGAACACGTGTTTTGGTACGATAACACTATGTTCAGTACTTATTTGCCACGTAATATATTTCACAATAGCAGTTCATGGGTGAGCCTCTATGGTATGTTAGAAGCGGATCTGAAGTGCACAAACAGCAGCACAAGTGTTTCTGAAGTCAATAAAGTATGCACAATGTTAACGTCTCTAACACAACAATTCCATCATCATCAGCTGCATTACACCATATTGCGTTACTGGTGTTGTACTTGTGGGTTAATATGACTGTTTAGACACCCTAAATGACCTTGCGAGCATTTCTTTAAAGCCAAAAGGCGAGTGATGGGAAGTGCACACGAATGCGTAATGAGTCACATTAACTGCCTGTGACTCACGTAGCGAATGCATTTGTAAAGTGCCTACGACTACAGGTGTACACATAGCATTCAGTACACATGTCTGAGTGCGTCTTTCTGAATACGATTTAGAATCCACACTATGAGGTGTATCCTTGATAAACATTATTCGTCTAATGGAACCATCGCTGTATCTGACAAATCAAGTAGGTGTCATTGCTACGTCCATATTGTCAAGAATTTATTCCATTTACTTTTCAGTGATGGCAATCTGTGCACTGTGGAAGAACGCCATGATTCCATTGAAATAAACGAAAGTGTGATATTGTCAATATATTCGTTACTTCAACTTTCGTTTTGCCTTAAGTTCTAAAAATGACTCACACAGCAGGAACAATTTAGACGTATCATGCACTTGTAATTATATTTTTAATTAATTGGTCTCTCAAGCTGGATATGAGTAATACTGAAACTCTTGTTTAATTCGGTGGACTGGCACAGGTTTTCCTATGTTAAATGCTGGATTAGAGATATATTGGATTTGAACTATTCTGTATACATTATTCATTTCCGCTAATATCACTTACGTCCTGAATTGCAACCCACTATTTCCATATTTGCAATTAATGAAACTAACACCCTTTGCTGAGAGGCTGCATTAGTAAATGTACCAACCGACAGCAGCATGGTGTATGTGTAGAGCTCAAATTTATTTGCATCGCTTGTGATTTTAGAATTTTGCACTGGTCCGCATTACCACTTTTGATGCTATCAACACCTCGCATTGCAATTTGTTTAACGGTTCAAGCAGCTCGCGAAGTCAGAGCCCCGGGCACATTTTGAGCGCCCGTGAGTATCCGCGAACAACGTCACCGATGCCAGTTCCATACTAGTTCGCTTAAAATGGTTTTATTGCATTAATAACTGGACGTACATGTCAAAGTTTGACGGATATCAACATCATATTTAAGTCGATCACTAACTCAAAGTTGTATCTTTTGAAGTTCACTGTGCAGGTCTGCAAAATGCCAACATGATTCACTAAGCAAACTGGAAATGGTTCAGCATAATATTATGACATGAAAGATACATAGCACATAACCCTGGGGTGATACTCCTGCCGTTTCAGACTTGTTTTAATTATTAAAACTAACAGTATCATAAACTGAACTAACCTGTTCCGGTGAGGTAATACTCACGATATCAGCCTCTATATGAATTCCCTTACATAAAGAAGTTTATAATCTGCTATGTTACCAGGTCAACTTACAAATAATGTCAGAGACGACCTTGCACGTGTAGCTGAATACGTTTGAGACTATATTGTGAGTGTGAGCTCATGGGCACATATGACAATGTTTGAGTCTGCGGTGATTATTCATGCAATATTGTGTTGATTTTCTTCATTGGTCAATTATATGCGATAATCGCCTGCAGGAAAATTAAATATTATTCCAGATGGTGCCAATATCTTGTAAAAACATAAATATGGTGTTCGACGGCAGACCATCACAAGCTTATGATCAAATATTAGGCCAACGGTTAAAATCTGGCAGCGACGCAAGTGTGGTCTCACGTGTTAGTGAATCACCAGGGATAATAGGCGCAGTAAAAGCCACAATTACTTCAGGCTTATTTGATGAAACTGTAATCATCACGGTAAGGCATTGGGTTGTATTTACATCAATTTGTTTCGTAGGAATATCTAAATACCTTCAGAACTCATCAGTGGTGATGATATGTATTTCTGTCCATAATGTTCCTTTTAAATAATTGCTGACAAGTCAATGCGGCTTAAATGTAGACTTAGGGTGACGTTTTGCCCGTGCGAACATATCAGAAAAGTATTTCAATTCGATCAAAAGGATTGTTAGATAACGTAGTACGCTAACGCCGTTTCCTAATTTGTTTTGCGTTTTCGGTGCAACTTTTGCCTTTACGTTTTCCCGTAATAGTTGAATGTTTTGTTTTATTCTTTGGAATGGGTGTTACAGGTCTTTTGGATAAACGATTTTATATTCTATTTCACCTAGTGATTTTGAGGTGTAGTGTTGGCTGTGTATTGGCAGATGTTTGGAGTACTCGTTAAGCACGGATGATTTGGCAGCAGATGCAACGAAGCTGATCCGTTGACATTAAAGTTTGTGTATGTGTCGCTGATGCTTTGCAATGTATCTATAAACGTTCAACCCTCACTTTGAGTTTCTCAAGTGGTTCTTGGTAAATAATTTCTCGCATAATGTAGCTGCGTTGATGAATAAAAATAACGTGTGTGAGTGCTTGTCGGACATGTCAACATTCATCTTGACCAAACTATTGTGGAACGATTGAATAACACTCTGCCGAACCGTTGCTTTGTCATCAGTACGAACAGGAATTGTTGGTCAGGCCACATAAGTCTCATAGCAGTATTAAACATGCCTCCCGACATAAGACTCTCCCTGCTACTCAGAATTATGAAATGGCAACATTTCAACCACTCGATACCAAATGTGTATGCACCATGAGTGTAAGAAGGTGGATTGTGTCGTACTACTAATGGTCCATCGATGTGTCAAAGAATTTGGAACGGATTGATACTTTAATGCATCAAACGTGTTACCTTTTGTTAGTGTTAAAGAAATAAGAGCCACAAGGAATGTAGTTAATGCACTAAAGCAGTGAATGCTAGTAGGAAACAAGTTCACACGAGCCTTCAGTTTGCTTGCTTGTATGTATTTAATTTGTGGATATTTTAAATTTGCAGCTGAAGTTCAGTCATATTAGACTGGTATCAGTTGTAGACTTTAATGTGTTTATGTGTGTGTGTTATTTGAATTTGTATCGAAACTTATATAATGTTTCAGTCATATCGCTACGACATATGCAGTGTGGCACATGATAGTGATGTGCAGCACTGGGACGTCATGAAGCATACATCTAGCATGATGTCCTACTAAGTCTCATTATCCTGACACCAGGCCGACTAGTCCTAACACTAGCCTCTTATTGCTGAGCGTCAAGCGAGGCAGCTGTTAGTACCATTGTTTGTAAATTTTTGGTATGACTTGGCCGGGGTTCGAACCCGCGATATCCCTTATCCGAGGCGGACGCTATAACACTAAGCCACCGGAGAGGTCCGATTTCAAATAATGATTGTAATAACATCGTGTAGTAAAACACCAAGCAGACTATAAGTTTAAAGTTTGGTATGTTTATTTAGTTTTATAAATCCCTTAGTTGAAAATGTATTTAATTTTACAATTAAACCACGCTAATGTGCATGTGTTGTAATCGGACTAGTATAATGTTTGTATAGTTCACACGATGATCAGTTAACGTAAACTTACCACATCTTATCAAGATATATATATATATATATATAGACATATATATATATATATATATATATATATATATATATATATATATATATATATATATATATATATATATATATATATATATATATATATATATATATATATATATATATATGATCTCTTTGGATAATGCAGCCATAGATTCAAATTATATAATGAACGCAATACATACAATTACACAGAGTAGAAAGCAGAGACTTCAATTATCTTTTTTCATGACTAGTGTCAAAACACTGACCTATCAAGTCATTGTAGCTATCTATCTATCACTCTATCTATCACTCTATCTATCTATCTATCTATCTATCTATCTATCTATCTATCTATCTATCTATCTATCTATGTTAGGAATATATAGTCATAAGGTAATTAACAGAAAGAAGAGAACCATGATATTATGAAGTGAAGATTCACTGACAACGTTATATGACAGCCCAAGTGAATGAAATGTCCTTGTTAATATTAAATCCTGGAAATATACTAATCCGCAAAGAATCGTGTCATCGTCAGTAAGGCGCTGTCCAGAACTCCTTTGTATTATTCAAAAATGTTCCATAATAATTGCATAGTCAAAATAATGATAACTTTATATTTCCACTCAAATGATACAACATAAAATACGTCTGCAGACATAGAATAGGGATATAATAAATGTGGATTGCTCAAAAATCTCTCTCTTTAAGTATACATCATATTACAAACATATTTCACAATATACCTCATTTGTAGGATCATAAAACAACATTTGTCTTAAATTGCTTAATATATGACTAAACCCAATCAATGTGAAGTTACTGAATTGTTTCATAACCTTACAACCCAATTCGTCAATGAAATATATGCCTAAATACGCCATTAAGTCTAATATTTAAAATCATTTTTAGTCATTATCGGCACATACGTAAGCATTCAGTGACAGATCCTATGTAATATTACGAACTTACAAGAATCGTGCCACTTAGGCGAAGTCTAATTATGCATTTCTGTACAATTATTCGCCAGGAATAAAACTTATCACAATAAATATAAGAAATCATATACCAGGTGTTGCAAATGATGTTGATATACAGAATATCTCCGCTTAAATGAAAAAGATCCATGAAAGACGGATTTAATTTTCCATATTATCCAAACATACAGACAATAATAATGACAATAATAATGATACTGCTACTTCTATTACTACTACTACTAATACTAATAATAATAAATTAGAAAGGAAGCTATATAATGAATGTACCAAACTATATGTAACATTAAACTATACAAAACTCCTACACACGTGACAGAGCATCTGCCATTATTTTATGTTTTGCCTTGATGTGCCGATCATCGATGTTGTAATCTTACAAATGCAAACTCCATCTAAAAAATCATTGATTTTCAGTTTTCATTGTGTTGATGAATGTAAAGTGGCTGTGGACACTGAATGCTAAAATTGGAGAAGATGCATAATTTTTATACAGTTGAAGGTGTTGTAAAGTCAAAATGGGAGCGAACACTTATTGACAGTGGATTAATGTTTATAGAGCTTGTTGTTAATTTAGAGAAATATCAAACTGATTAATCCTTACCAATGTTATATTCCTGAATTAAAACCCATCACTTGCATCAATATAAATCTTGAACGATTCGATAAAATCTAGAGCTGTGAAAACTAGTGCACTATGAAGTATGAGCGTTAACTTACCAAGCTACTCTTCACATGTATAGGAGCAAGAAAACTTGGTTTTCGTACTTAATAAATTGGGTTCAGCAATTATGGCAAAATGTGAACGAAACTTCCGATAATATCCAGCCATACCAAAACGTTTCATCAATTGCTTTTTTACCGACAGGCACAGGGAATTCAGAGATAACTTTATCCGTAACTTCTGCAGGCTTAATTAGACCCTAGACCATGTCCTACAATATGCTTCAAACATATGACTTAAGAGCGGCAAAATGCACGCTTACTAAACTTAACTGTCAAATTTTATTCGTTGTATGCATCATTTTCATCTATACTAGATATTATCATGTTCATTTCACTCTGGAATGCAAAGGGAACATCTTTCATATAAATGATATCTTTGTGTTGATTGAGTCCATCTAGAGTTGCAAAGGCTTAAATTTATTTTCCTTTATCAGCAGGTAGAATCGGCCAGAATGTTTTAACAGGACAAACTTGTAGACATAGTTTGCAATTCTATATATGGCAATAAAATCATCAACTCTTGGTAATGGGAATAAGTCGGTTTGATGACACTATTTACTGTTATATATTCAGTGCATATACTGAAAGAATTATCTGGTTTCGGAAAACGAATGCTTGTCAAACTCAAGCTACTTGTTCTTGGTTCAACCAAGTCATTCTCCAACAAATATCATACTTTGTTTTTCACACTTTCCCTCTTGAGTTAATTCATCTTGTAAGAATGCTATTTTACGAGCTTTTAATCTACAATGTCAACATCAGGTTGGATTTCGTTTGTTCGTATTGGAACATCTGAGAACAAGTCATATTAAACAACTAGCTGTTTTAAGTTATTCTTCTTCTTTGGCTGTATATATGAAAGTGTATTGTCCAGATTCTTTAATTTTTTTAGAAATGTCAGGACTGGTTGAATGGAAGTCACTATAACGCGGTTGTACGTCATCATACCAAGTTTCACTATGTGCGACAGTAACACATTTATTGACTGATTTAGAGATATATCGACTAACATGCAGGAGCCCCGAGTGGCCGAGTGGTCTAAAGCGCTCACCGTTACGGATCACTGCCATCTCACCTCTGCCTGCGGGGGCTCGAGTTCAAGGCTCGGCTAGCGTGGGTACGTGGGAAAGCCTGCCAGTAGCTTCTCGTGGGTAAGTGGCTCTTCCCTGGGTATTCCAGGGTTCTTGCTCCACCAGTTATACTGGCTGCCATGTAAAGCCTTTCTTATGCTGAAAAATGGCGTTAAACTCTAGAACAACAACAACAACTAACATGCTCATTTGACATGTATATATTGCAGAGTTGTTTCTGTTTCCACCTCCCAGAAGTGTCGATTATATAATTTAAATCACTTTCTTGTAACTTGTGTTGTGACCATGATATTGTCTTAATAGGGCTTTGGTGTATTGACACGAGTGAAACGTTATTTTCCTTGTCTTTTTCTCAGGCCTATATTTATTTTATGATTTGGTAGACGCTATAATATTTACTGCCATCTTATTATCTTGCGATATTTATATTCTGTATTTACGATCTGATATATAATCCGGTAAAATGATTTCTGATTCTTCTGTTAAAATACTTATTTCTTTCAAACAATTAAGTCAAAACGTTAAAAAGGACAACATCCAATATACTCGTGCACGTTCGTCATAGAAGCAAAATTATTAACCGAATAACTTCATCACAATCTTTTCTGCTATCACAGAATTATGAACTGATCATATTCTTTAAAGTATGATGAAATCTTTCCAGCGCCCCATTTCTTTCTGAGTGATTAGCAGAGTACATAAACTGTTTAATACATATTTAATGCATAAATTGTTGGAATATCACTGACAATAATTTAGAACCTTGTTCAAATTGGACGGACTTAGGAAGTTCAATAAGTATTACGAACTTTAGTAAAGGTTTGCCTTTAGTTTGAATTCTAAATGAACTGTGTCTGGTTTGCGAAATGCAATAAATTGTTGTACATTGTATTTTGTTTTGGTTTTCCTATCATTTGACATGTTGGATATGGTCAACAATATTTAGAAAAAAATCTATTAATATTAATCCTATAAAGATGATGCCAGATTTGTGATATGTTTGCGTCTCTCATAAATGACCATCCATGAGAGTTTCATATGCTAAATTAAAAAGGACGTGCCTAAAGAACTGAGGTACGACAGTTTGATACATCACTAACAACTAATCAGCAGGAGGTATATCATTTAGTCACCAATTTCTCATAGTGACCCCATTTGTAGAAAAACTTGCAATTTGATATCTCTGCAGAGTAAACGTTCCCAATAGCCGTCTGAACGGGCAGAAGATCTATGGATCTTTTTCTAAGTTTAACGACAATTGAATATCATTTGCCACCCTGGTTATAAATGGGAAATTGATTAGTCATTAGAGAATCACAATGAAGAAGATATAACCATGAATAACAGTAATTCTCGTCAAACAGATTACCAATACATATGTCAGCCAAATGAATAGCTTCCTGATCACATTCATGCTCAAGAGCTATTTTCTCATATGAAAAACAAAAATATTTGGAACTGCTGTCTATATTATGTCACTTAAAATGTTAAATGAAGGGATTCAGAAACAACCTGATGTATTGTCGCAATAAGTCCGCGTAAGAAAATATCATGATTTCTGAGAAACTATTCTTGTTTCTTTGTACCGGATTGAATTTGTAAGTACCAGATTGAGACTGATATGGTTTCTTAATAAACAATGCTGCAAACAAACGTCCAACGAGTTTAAAAGTATACATCTTGAGTACGTGACGTCCTTGACTTTGGACGTAACTATTTTATTTTTTTTAAGTACACGCCAACTATCATATTGTTGTTCGGTTTCCAAAGCAAACGAGACCTAGGTTAGGCTACTTTCCATTTTCAATTTATGAGACCTCTGTCAATATGCTTCCAGCAGCAACTCATAACCCATCAAGCTGCATTGTTTGACCAAACTATAAGGCACACTTGTTCCTATTGACACCGATGTGTAAAATGCATTGTCAATAACTAAATGCTTTATTCACACAATCAAATGTTACCATAGTCATTTTAACTCTAGGCTTTTATTTCCAAATTTGACAACTAGTGATCTACATTTATTTTCAAATGATTGTAGTAATTTAATATTTTTGTTCAAAAACCATAACTTGAGAGAGAGGAATACTTTCTGCTTGTTAGTTCTAATTGTTTACAGTTAACATTCCTTTACATGTCTCTTTCGTTTGTTTTTGCATCTGTTTTTCATGTCTTTCATGTTTCGGAATTTTGTGTCCCTTTCTTCCTTCTCTCTTTTTCTTGCAGTTGCATTTTTTTAATATATTTTCCTGCATTTTTCTTTCTGATTCTTCTTCCTGTATTAACATATTTATTTCCGCTTCCTTTCCTTCTATTTATCGTATCTCTCTACTTATTCGTTCGCTAATCATATTTGTTTCTCTTTTCCTCTTTTCCAAACTCTAACTTTCTTAAGTTTATTTCATCCTTTTATCTTAATTTCAATTCCATAATTTGCATGTTACCCCAAGTTCTGTTAGCAAAAATATTCTTTTCTACCAAATACTGAACAAAAATATTTATATATTTTGTAACTGCTATGCATATTTACTATTCATTTTGTTTGATATTTTAGAAATGTGTTTATATTTAATTAGATATTATTATAATTTAACAGTGTATTTTATATTTGACCTAGTCCAAAATAGAATTAGTTTCTGCCTGATCTTTGTTAATATTTTTTTTAAAATATATAATTCATAGCTAACATATTCTCTGTACGTACTGGTCTAAAGTCATAATCATTAGTAATAGAAGCAAATACAATTATTTGGGTCTAGATTTAGATTTAGAATTTCCTTAGTGTATAGTGCATATTTTTTTCATCAATAGTATGACGATTCTAGAAGGTTTGTCTTTTTCGTTAGGTGATGTTAATTGTGACCTAATGTCAGGTATAGAACTATATGATCTTGTAACTGAGATAAATTTCCATTCTTGATTTAAGTTGTAGGACAAAAAAGTTACGGTTAGTCCAGTAAAAATAAAGATATCCTGTATACTTCACAGCAATGAATGTAAATTATAAAAAAAATAATCAGATCATGCTCCATGAGTTACAAAAGTGTAGATATACAACTATCGTTTGAATTCACACTGTGCCATTGGGATTAAGTATTAAATGGTGGCAGTACACACACATATATGTATATAAACTTATACCTCAGACAGTCAATGGATCGTTTGCTTGACGGACCAAAATAGTTAGCATGTACAGAGATGGATGGTAAAGTGGATTGATAAATCGATACAGCAAACTGAGTTTGAAGGCAAACAAGTGTGTTGCGAAAACTAAACGATTAAGAAAATGAAATGCAGCAACATAATTGGTTCAGTTTTTTTCTTCTCCTTTCAGCCTTTGCTATTATATTCCAGGTTTTGTCGATTTTGCTATGTCCCGTCTAAATTATCTGCGAGAGATAGATATATAGATAGATAGATAGATACATATATAGATAGATAGATGGATGGATATATAGATGGCTACATATATTAATATAGATAAACCTTTGCTAATGTTATATTTTTCATAATGGTGAGCAAACGTTGTAAAAAAGTAAAGGTTATTTGTTTTCAGTGAGTAACACAGCATTCACCCAGGGACGTCCAGCCAATCCTGGCCCATACACACCCGCCTGCTATGCCCTTGGTGTAACCCCACCCGGATATATCCAGTATGACAATGTGCCTGAGCGATTTGGCAATCCCGCCTATCCACCACCACCAGCATTGAAGTACTAGGAATATTGTCTCCATTATTTTTTTTAAAATTCAATTTTTCATAATATACCCAAGAGTAACAATATTTTCCATTTTGCTCTGATTGCACATGAGCTAACGTGATATATATGGGGGCGGGGTAATGTTTTCACGACAAACTGGATTGTATTCTCTATGCGAAGATGTGAAATATGTATGACGTAGCATTTTGCTCTCAGACATTTGAATAATGTGCTTATACCCACATCATTTGAACTATATGCATAATGGCTTTATAGATGTATATGTATTTGAAGGAGCATGTCAGTGATATATGCCATTAAATTTGCACGACATAAATGTAATATTGATATCACACACCTGAAAATGTTAATATTTTATCAAATGATAATATTTCTTCCCCAGCAACTGAATCCAAACCTTATGGGATCACTAAAGATAATAAAAGATGTTTTGTTTCCTGTTATTATTGTTTAGAGTTATTTTCTTTTTTCCTTTAAACTTTGAGTTGCAAGCTAAAAATACTATCGCATCTTCTGATCTGAATGTGCTGCTGCGTCTTATCAGTCTAAAGCACCAAATAGCACATCACTTTCGAACAGAATGTAACATGGATTGCAAAATATATTACATACTGGTATGCGCCTTCGATGTGACAAAGAATTCTTATGGTGTGGTTTGTTATATATTATGCCTATGTTCTTTCGTATACTCGTCTTTGAATTTCATTTATTCTTCCTTATATCAAGTGCAAGCAATATCGATACGTGTTTTGTCTGAACAAGGTTGCAAATTATTCACATGTTTGGAAACTGTTGGAGGAATATTTGAGATATTTTTCAAAGTGTTCTCGTTACTCATATTGACCTTGGACTTGTAACCCTTGACCTCGAGAAGAGATGTGTTGTACAGTAAACCGTTTGAAATAAATCAACAGTGACTAATAACTATATTTTGCGGCATTTTCATTGAAAGCCATCTATAAGAAGTCATATGGATAAGCATACAATAAATCAAGGACTAGTTATCCAGGAGTAGCAATATTATCGCGCCAACGGGATGCTAAATAACTGTCGTTATTCATTGATTTAATCTAATTCATTGCCACGAACACTGATTATGCCGAAACTAGTAATGCATATTTTTGACTCTATCCCGCCTCAGCAACTTATTGTTTTTCTCTATACTAAATCTCCTTTTCGGTACAACTTGAATTTCCTTTCAAATCATATTGTAATTATTTTCCTAATTCAAAATTCAAAATAATTTAAATTTTCTTCATTAATAAAATGCATGTAATTTTGATCCCAATGTGGCAACTCTGAGCAGCCCTTTTGTGTCTTTCAGGACATAAACAACCCAATATATCACTTATTTAAAAGTGTCCTACTGACACATGGTTATTTCTTCAACAGATTACACTGTTTCTTGGGCTGATATGTTTAAATAAAATGCAAAGTTATGTGGCAGTTAGTGACCAAAGGTCTTTAAGAGCACTCATTCAGGTGTTTTGGAATGCATTATGTTCGGCATTTTAAGATTATTTCCTGCACAATGATATGCTTATTATGTTTACCCAGTGAGATTGTGATATAAACGTATTGCGTCGGACAAGCAAAATGGGCTAATGCAATCGATAACAAATTCTAATTAATATAAAAACTGTATATTTGGACTCAGCAATAGAAGGTTTGTCAGTTCTATATTAATTAATGTTATGTACTCAGCTGTGTACATAAAAACAGTTGATTACATAAACCATTGAACACATACCATGATATCCAGTATTGTATCACTTGTTGTCAGGAGCAACACATAACGCAGCGACCACCTTTAGTAACAAGTGAGTGGGTCCTTGTTGTACGATAAATACGTTTTGGTGCTCAGTACATGTTGGGTGTTTGTCACTAAAATGATGAAATATTACATTTCCCTTTCTATTGTATTGATGGTTCAACATGGTAGCCTAATGTTAATTGCCCTTATACCCCCAACACAGTGTCAATAAACACCATCGAATTGGTGTGGTTTTGTTGTATTGGAAATTACATGAAAAACACTTTCGTGTTCATTTATTTTGCACAAAAAAAACGGCATGATCGACATGAGCCTCAACTTAATACAATTTGTTTAAAAACAAGAAACATAGTTAATTATATACAATTATTGTAGAAACAACAAGATAATTAGAATACATAAAATAACCATATTATTCCTGAACTTAAACAATGTAAACGGTCATATAACATAAACAAATGTTGCATGTGTTCTAAACAATGTGCAATTAATAAAGCTTAAGATCAGATGAAGGCATGGTATACGTTTTGGGATATATATTTGACAGTTCTAGTCCGATGTAAAAATACGTTTGTTTTGCGTTTCAACCTTTTTGGTTCTCAATTAAAAGCCATATGTTATGTCTGCATCACTTTTAAGCGGACAATAAACCACACCTGCAAAGTTGCATACGGCGTCGATTGATATTGCCCCAGCCACTCACTTACACGTGCAGCCACAGTGCCAGTTTATATAACGCACATGTAAGTTTGTATTACTATTCTACATTATCACAAAACAAACTATATATTGAATTTTCTTCATGCTGTGGCATTGATTATATTATTTGCCTAATAATAAATGTGTGCTAACAAACGAGTTGTGAGCATTTTTGTATTGAACAAATGCTTGAGTTGTTTTATATATAAATCTATTGCAGTGGTCAGGATATTAGCGTCTCTTAATGAACTCTCAGCGCATATATGGGCATCCTTAATAATAGAAAAAACCGGTGTCGCACCATATGGGGAAGCATAAAAACGTTGCACGCATTTTAAGAAACAAATTCAGAATAAACTGATAAACGGATTACCTTGTGAAGAATCTTATATATTGAACCGAATAAACTTAGTCAGATTCTTGGGGCAAAAAACCCAAGATAGAATCTGCAGCGAATTGTAAACGGAAGAGTTCATCCATAAAAAAGAAATATCTCACCCACTGAGTCGGACGATAGTGACGCTTTTGATGAGGTTACTGACAAAGACATCGAAGAACAGGCTAACTAAATCATTATCTTGGGCCATAAGTGTAAGAATGCCAGCTGAACACTTCATTTTTCAGTAGATATATGAAAAATATTATGAGGAAGAGCGAAGATATTGCATTCGACTTCATCTTATTCGTTATCTTGAGGTACTGGAATTTACTTGATTTGCGCTTCCACATCACTTTGATGAGAGACTATGTGATGTTTGTTATTTGCCTAACAACGAAATCGATGTGTTAAATAATTCAGATGAAGAAATATAATTGCAGCTGTGTTTCAGACAATTCGAAACACAGCTCATTTCTTTGCATAGGAAACTCAATGCCATTGAAACTCAACAAATATAAGGCTGTTTCCCTTAGCGATTGACGCCAGGCAGGTCAAAACATCGATGGTGTTGATACAATTATCATGCATGTGACAAGGGATAATCGTGTATTGTTTAGATGGTCATAAGAATGGCAAAAATGAAATTACAGTTTCGCATCCTAGATTTCTTCATCATTTTGTTTCTGAGTCGGAATTAGATGAACTACTTCATGCGTTGAACAGTTTGATTACACAGCTTATACTGTAATTTAGAAAAGATTCCAAATAAAACACATCTTCCTTACTGCATAAAACATTAAGTGAACATTATATTCCATAGCGTCTTTTTTATAATCAAAATTGAAATAGTTAATATATTTCCCACATATTAATCCAGTCAATAATCACGAAATTTAGAATATATAACAATACTGATATATAATCATTCCAGAGCAAAAGGGTCAGTTTTTGCAATGCGCGTTCATTCAAGATATCACTATACGTTTTAATTTTAAGTACACTAGAACATCAATTCCAAATATCTATGGGCGGAGTTATGTTAACATTAATATTGTTGTCTACTGGTGAATGTGAACTTGTGCATTTTATGCAGCATAAATTCAGTTACTTTGTTTCTTGTAATCTGTTTTGGTTTATATAAATAGTCTTCAGGTAGAGTAATAAAATGAGCAAATAATATATTAGTTACTGCACTTGTATGCGAAATTATGAGCTTGTTTTATTGGATAAATACTGCAATGTCGTGTAGCATATAGATCGGAAAAAACTGGATAATATTTCTCATACAATATCAGTAACCTATAAGTACAAAAAAACTTCGCAATGAAAATATGAAATTAAGATAATTCACATTTCAAATTCGTAATAAAACAACCAATACAAATCCTAGAAAGAAGTATGTGTAGATTGAACTTCGCATAGTCTGTATGCGGGGCAGTCATACTGAATATTAGACAATGCAAATATAACTCAGATTATTGGTTGCGTATCTGGTATATTACTCCAGTAAATTACCAAAATCATTTCTCTTGCACAGCTAAGTACAAAATAGATTATTTTATTCTTCAAATGATATGCACGCGTTCGTATTCGACAGTGGTAATAAACAGGACACACGTGACCGAAGCATGCTCTAAAAGCCCTTAGTTAGGACAACCGACTTTGTGGTTCCAGAAAAGATCACCTTGACTTACTATGGCGGTTGTGAAGAGACCTATACGGTATGGATACAAGGATTATGGAAACGAAGCGTGTATATATGATACATTGTCATTATGTAGAACAGTCTTATCAAAACTTTTATTATATGGGGAAAGCAAAATTTATGAGGGAAAAAATCCAGATGATAAAGTAAAACTCACATGCTACAACGGAAATAATAAGTTTAATTCATGAAGGAATTCATGGAAGATACGTTTATGAACGATATTACGGAAATAAACCAAACTAACGGTTAGATATGTACATTGCTTCAGATTATATGTTACAGTCATTAGAATATCTGACTTGTTATTGGAATGCTGACACTTATTTTGACACCAAACACATAATAGGTGGGACGTGCATCTGCATATTTGCAGAGGGCCATGGACTCTTGAGTAAATTGATGATATTCTAAAAGAAATATGAAAGAATGTATTTTCTCTTGTCGTAATAACACTTATATATGAGACCATAAGTCGATCGGATATGTCTCTGGATTATGTCATTTGAAATGCCGTCCTAAACAAACAATAACAACAGGATGAAAATGCAAACGATTCAATCTCGGCAAATCCAGTTAAATCAAAATGTGGTGTTATCTTCTTTGCTAAGTCGAAATGGATGGTCAGGCTGGTCATTTAATAACTTACATGTTATAAGCATTCTCAGAAAGAAACATTACTCAAGTTCATTTGCGGACGTGAAAGAAATCATCCTATTCTATTTGAGGATTCAAAAACAAATAAAGAGGGAAAGAAAATCAAATAATAAGGCAAACCATTATATTTTAAAATATCACAAATCAACAATTCAACAAGAAAATTATCCAGTGGGATTATTAGGGTATTGCTCTTCTTTATGTTCAAGCGACGAATGTCATATGCAAAACAACATTAAACATAAACGTATCTTTAAGGCTGGCAACGTCGGTAAGGAAGACCTAAATTCATTTCATGAATGATCAGTGCCGTTTCTCCATCGAATAATTCCACGATTTAAAGCTAAATTAAAGGAATAACCACAATGATCGCTAAACACATTCTTTTATGTTTGAGTCATTTCATGTAACAGGATATTCCGAATACATGAGAAGGTAGTTTAAATGAAATCCAACATATCGGCGATGACGATAATACACCCACTATGTCCCAAACAACATGGAATCGGACTCTGTAGATCTCTTGTTATTGAACTAGGTAAATGCGACGTATATTAGCCTCATAGTCAGTCATATCTTCTTCAAGCAGGCTAATAAGACTGCCACATAATATGTTCCTGGTCAATGAATTTTTTCTTCCGTTCATTAAATGAATTCGATCATATTTGGGTTTAGAATCAGGAAGTTCATTTTAACACACACTACTTGTTTCCAGGGTGTATATATGAGCTGTTGGATAGGGAGTAAAACAATACCCAATCAATGTTTTTCACAGTTAACAATAAGGAATTACTTCGCCTTAATGTTTTTTTTTTTCATGTATATCTATCAAGAAGGATGTTGAACGTGAAACCTTTGTACTCTGCTGCATGAAAGCATTTCCTCTATGAAGGTGTCATTGGAGAGCTTAAACGGTCATTCAAGTCGTTATATCACTCTTTCAAGATTTTCTTTTCTGACACAAGATTGCAAATTTCTCCCAGATACATTTAACAAACATTTTACTTAACTAATCATCAGATATTAATGGTGTTGCTTTTGATTAGGACGATATATTTGGTAAATCATAATAATGGTTTCTGATCAGGAGCGTTAGCATTTTAGTGGCATCGTGAAAACTATCCAACGTTACCCATGCGTCTTCGATCTTTTCTTCTTATACTGTTGGTTGAGTTTATGGCTTCTGCAGTTCATTATCATCGATGTTCATGGCGTTGTCTCTTATATATATATATATATATATATATATATATATATATATATATATATATATATATATATATATATATATATATATATATATATATATATATATATATACATATATATCATAGTGTAGAATCCTTTCTCTTAGACTGTTAGTTTTCTGAGTATATTGAATTCAACATTCACGAATACGTTCACAACTTTATTGACAGAGGTATGTTCACCGTCTAGTAAATTGTATTAAGGGAGAAATTCAACGACTAACATACGAGTTTAATACAATTAATCATAATATTTCTTGTAGCCACAACACTGTTTTAATCAAAGAAATCTACAGGCGAAATATACCAAGTATAACGATATCTCAGCAAAGAACACTATATATAAATATAATAGGTTAGTAATAACAGCGCAAACATGAATGTGTAAAAAGAGAAATAGGTAACGTTTGATTAAACAGGTCATTTTTAATATATTTCACCGTTTACAATATCCAATAAGATGTAACTATTTAAATGGAATTCAGTGCATTCTTTCTAAAACTGAACAGTGGTTAAAAATAACAATGAACACATTAACCTCTGCTTAAATCTTTATTTGCATGATCTACATTTTAGTTTTTAGTTGACATCACTATACCTCTTTCCTTACGCTGACCTTATATATATATATCGCATCAATATTATAGTGACACAGGTTGAACCCTATTTTATACATGAAATCTGCCTACCCCACCCTCATACATAAAATCATCAGAAAGAAATAAATTACCGATGGATTTAGTTGTTAGTATTTCTACCTGTTTTTGTGTCTCCGTGAATATTTATCAACATATATGTCCCACGGGTACCCTGGATATCCTAAATATATTTCCTTTATGCTATCTCGCTATCTCACTCAAGTTCATGGATGTGGATTTTTTTCGGATTTGTTTAAATCTCATTATATTTCTGAAGATCCACACCAAAAAACTGTAACATTTATATTTCCCTTTCACCCTTTTGTTAAAAGGGATGAATGTGTGTCTGATTTAGACTGGTAACGTAGCTTTAACATTTTTCAGTCATACTGCAACGACGTCTGTAGTGTTGCAGTTTATAGTGATGTTAATAAAGGCATCACGCGGCAGACATGTAGCATGATGTTCCACCCAGTCACATTATCCTGACGCCAGGCCGACCAGTCCTAACACTAACCTCTTAATTCTGAGCACCTAGCGAAGCAGCTGTTAGTGTCATTTTTGCAAGTTTTTGGCATGACTAGACCGGGGATCGAACCCACGTCATCCCTCGTCCGTGTATTTGGAAATTTAACTTATGCAAGTCTGTTTATGTAAATTATGCCAGACATACTTCACTCGTTTGGGACAACCAACATGTTCTGGTATTGGTATGGTTTAATGCTATTAGAAATGTCAGGAAATACGATTTTATATTGATCTGTTTAAGATAAAAAGGCCAATTGGACAGGAATCCTAACTAAATACAGATAGTTTTGAATCGGGAAGTTGCATGAATTGAACTCAAAAACAGTCGGACTATAACAAAAGCCTTTAAAACATATTACGAATTATTTGCGGATGGATGTAGCTTGGGTTGGGTATAAAGCTATATGTATAGTGTATACGAACAGCGAGAAAAATAATGATGTTGATATAAAGGTATAAAAAGCGTAACATTAAAATACTTCGATCTTGAAATGCTTCATAAGTATCTAGACATTTCCATAACTACTATTTCACAGAAAGATTCCTAACAAAGTGATATTCCGTACAAAAAGCTGGTAATGTTCTAAAATAGTAATAGAAAAGGTTACATTATAAGAAACATTCCTCACAAGATGAAATAAGACGTTAAAAATAAATTACGTTTAAGATCTCGCTGAGGAATGATACAATTCTAAATTGTATACAGATATATGTTAGACGGTTTCATGTTCTACACATATGCATTTATATATATATATATATATATATATATATCTATATATATATCTATATATATATCTATATATATATATATATATATATATATATATATATATATATATATATATATATATATATATATATATATATATATATATATATATATATATATATATATATAACCACAATGTATGAGTATGGTTAAGTACATATGAGGACTAGAAGAATAATCGTTTTAATGTGGCCTCAAAGAATATATTCATAATAAACATAAAACCTTAGCAGCCAAGTCATTACATGATTAATTTTGTATTTCAGTTACAGACGAATATATTCCGTTGCAGGGCAGAGCATATACAAGTATGGATAATGACTTGTGATGCCATAATCAGAGAAATGTATATTTCGACATATTGAAAATTGTCCCCCGTCGATGAATATCAATATCACCTTTGCAGATAATATAAATATTTGATGTGCAAGATTAAAGACAACGAAATAAAGGAAAATGAATCGTTTCAACACATAAACGTCCTGACAATTTAAGCATACAACGTTCATTTTTACATCTGCCTTATATAATATTTCTACTCAGACAACATTCCTTTTAAATAATTCAATAATGGGATAGGCGTTGTTACTTGGACTAGTTCAGGTTAATTTTCGAGTACAACGTAGCGGCCATTGTATCAACTGTCTGCCTTGGACAGACAGTGTATGGTCTCAGTAGTGACTAGTTTCAGTTACATTATTTAATAGTTGCATAAAGGTATGCCAATAATATCTCTTTTGTGCATGTTTTCAATGTAAACAACCTCAACCTATTCATCTGAGCTTTTTGGAACAGGGAAATTATTGTAGCGTCACTTAAGATACAAAACTATTTTATTACAAACGCTAATAATCATTTAACAGTTTTACACTATTGTGATTACGTCAAATGTTTTGTATTTTCGTCCTGTTCCCCAGTGCAAAACTAGGACGAGAAGCAAAGCAGTCATATAGACTTCAATACATCAGAGGGAGGAAAAATGAATGTTTACGTTTTTCTGAAGATCATTCTTTTACTTCAAGGTAAGCAATTTAAAACAGTATAACATTATTCTCTCTCCCCCTTTATATATCTTGGCTCATCACATCACGGTTTCAACTATATATGTGTGTTGTTTAGACTATATCTGCGAGGGGAATATGTCGCACGGTGGGACAACGGACAAGGTAAGATCTGATGAAGAAATCGAGGACAGTATAGCGTTTTACTCCTCCGCTTTCATCATTTATCACATTATAAAATGTTTATTTACAGCAGTTGTTGTTCCATAATGGTGTGATCACATCGTTATATCTATATCCAGCCTCCACTCTAGCAGGAGAGAGGGCGAACAGACTCTAATTGACTTTTCTGTCAAATCGCAAAATACGCATTCTCTGAAAATCTCACAAAATCTAATTGTCTCACTCTCAGATTGCAAAAATAAGCCTTCCTGAAAATCGCCAGAAAGCGATTGAGGTAATTGGGTGCCAAGTATAAGACTTCGCCCTCGTTGCTGCTACTATCCACACATTGTATCAAGACCGACTCAGTATTTCGACCTTGTGTCATGTAAGTGTATTGTTATAAATCCATGAGGTCTTGATTGAGCCTGACTCAATTACTTTCTTAACTTAATTATATCAATATCTCCGCTACACCAAGTCTGATGAATATTTTGCAAGATATGTGAATCAACTCCGTTAAACACAACAAGAATTTTACAGTTATCCCTGATCACTTTAGGTATTTGTGTTTACCGTTGCGTAACATAAATTACATCTGTGTTTTTATGTCCACCGCGTGAAAATATTATAGCTGGATTTGATTGCTTATCCAGCATTAAATCGTCGTATACAGCTAAAATATTAATAAACCCGTCAATATCATCTACAAATGGCGCCTCATCGATATTAGTAATAAATTCAATAACATCATCACCGTTTTCATTTAACAACTGTGCACGTTCGTTAAAGTCTTCGTATCATCGTTAAAATTCTACAGATGGAGCAACTAAATGCAACTTATCCCATTTCAACCACATCATTTTCCAATTAAGCAGCAGTTGCGTTTTACCACTCCCAGGTGGACCTATGTTAATCATTCCGATATAACTTGGTATCGCAGCATAATGCTTGACCGGCTCTTGTTTTATTGTTGCTGAAAAATCAATTACATCCATGTTTTAGAAATATAATAAATAATATGGATTTCTTTCTGTGAAATGCAGGGCGCGTACTCACACTAGTGGACTAACAACTATTGCAGCAAAAAATAACAGATCGGCAGTTAGAGGTAAGTGTGAACAATGTGGTACAAATAAATATAAATGTATTTCTAATCCAAATAATATATAACAACGGATGTGATATTGCCGCTACGATAACAAAGTTAATAGGAACACCATGGGCTAAGTACCCAGGACAAAAACATCATCCCGGATATAATTAATGTGGTCCTGGTACTCGACTGGATATCAGGCTTGATGACCATGATCAGCCAAGACTAGGTGAATATCCAGTAAACGTTACTGATCGAGATTGTCATACTCATGATGTAGCGTATAAAAGTAAAAACCGACAAGATAGGCATATCGCAGATGAAGAATTAATATATGCGATGAATTGCATGCAAATAAATATTTCAAAGAATAATAAGCTAATTGGTTGGTGAGATCTGGAAAGAAGGGTAAGTTAGTATTGGGAAACGGAGTTTCCTGAGATGGTAATTAATCAACAAATTAAATAAATATTGTTATATATATGATGACTCAAATAAGAAATCATCTCAAGTGGATGGTGAGCAGCATTTCCAAAGCGTGCGATGAGTAAGAATTGCTCCAAAACCATGTTTACGGTGTGGAGTTGGATATAGAGGGAACACGCAGTTGTGTGCGGAATGTGGTGTAAAATATATAGAGAACTAAAGTCGTGTTATGATAAATAAAATAACAACGTTGACTCTGTTAAAGTTATAAGAAATAATGCAGATTATATAGTTAGATTTATTAAAACAAATAATTTAGACAAATAATATTATACATAAATGAAGCAAAAATAATTTATAAGACATCCTTTCAACACGAATTATGAAGATATAATCAAACATTGTCAGCGGAAAAAAATGGGTTTGTTGATAACGCTGGTTATCGTAGATTCAACGTCAAAGGGAAGTGTTATCTCTCTCATATGTTCGTATTCGAGTGTTATTTTGGGGTGATCAAAGACGGTCTTGTGATCGATCATATTGACTCGGATACAAAAATAATGCTTCGATTACCTGCAAGCTATTACACAGAGCGTGAATTCTGTACGTGGTAGCAAAATGTAGGACTATTGCAAACACAGCCGTCAAATATTTCAATATTGGAACCGGTAAAGAAATAATATTTCAGGCAAGTTTTGTGGTATTATCCAACGTGAGGTGCACCGTATTGCAGTTAAAATACAAAAAATAGCGTTTTCTCATAAGTATGAACAATTGATCTTATTTCTTATGTTCCAATCGTGTTAGATACAGAGAATGAAAAGAGATGAGTCTGCTGCGGATATGTAACGTGGTTGTTGGAGTTATTCCCCTTGACACTTTCCCTGATGTTATCATTTACTCTGTCAACGGAAATACATTTCTGAATATTTTGTAAGTAAATATTCTCGGAAGTTACACTCGCGGGTTCGTGTCTTCCTAAAGTCACAAAATCTAACATATGAAGAAAGACAATCTGTTAATACTGCAATGTTAATTGGACAAACGCGGAAATAAGTAACTACGGTATGTCGAGCCAGTGTGTTACACCAGGTAGCGCTGATACATTTGTCAACGTTGTTTTATATCAAGGACTGTCAGTACAGGTAAGTGTAATCATTTATTTAACATAAATGGAGTGTTTTAAGAAACACTATTCACGTTTTACTGAATCCGTCCGCGTTCCTGCTTAATCTGTATTTTGTCAGTGATTGTAGTCAATAAAAACATACAGCAGGCAGTGACACCATTTCCTTAATTATTTTCAGGTATATATTTTCTCCAGAAAGTATTGAACTTTTTAAATTTGAATTTGTTAAGTATAAATTGTGTACTCAGAAAGAATTTCAAGTTGTATCTTGCAATACAACATAGGCAACCGTATAATAATTTCTGAAACATATACGTCAGATGTCAACGTAGCTCGTTGCTAAAGCACGAACTCTGATACGCGAATTCTGGCGATCGAATCCCCGTGACTGATAGTGTCGACGGTTGAGAAATTTCGCGATTCTATTTATATAATTCGGGGTCCAGCCTCCGCCTCGAAACTCAACAGGAAAAAGCACCCTCCCACGTGTCACTAGGTGGTGGGCGCCCTTTTCCACTCTCCCGGGGTTGATTTCGGTGTATGTGTGCAAAAATATTTTGAATGTAAAGAATGGCTCCCGTGGATTTTGTGATGTCCTTGTATATACTACAAGTACTGTGCCATCCTTACTATAAGTAATACATATTTACTGTATCATTCTGGACTAGCTATAATGTCATATGGAACCCTATGTGTTCAAATATTTTGATTGTTACCTCCTTAGAATTAAGTTAATTCAGATTTATGTACAGTGCAGTCCATACTGGAAACAGGCCATATTGAGCCTACTATACTGTTGTTTGACAGACTAGAGGTTCACAGAGGCCATTGTAGGATTAAATTATTTAAAAGTTATGTACTGTGTCGTCCTCTACTAAACACACCCTCTTGAGCTTGCTAGACTGTTGTATGACTGTTGCATGACATGATACGGGTTGACATAGGAGTTGTGTTTGGTGTGCCCCTGAGCCTGCTAGGATGTAATATGGCATTCTAGAGTTTCCTATGGGCCTTTTCGTCCTTAGTGTAAAAGAGAACACACTTCTGGACTTGCTAGGATGTCATATGTCACCTTAGGATTTCAAATAAATGGACAACATTCTTTTTTAAACGTATAGTTAGCATATAATGAATTACAAAAATAGCAATGATATCATTTCTGCTATTAAAAAATTAGACAAATTAGAAAAAGACGACATGAATACGTCTGATGAAATAAATCCTGAAAAATAAATACTTCTGAATTTGAGATATTACAAAAAGGTAAGGAGGCGGGTTATATACGTTGCCATCAGAATATCTACTGGTAAAAACTTTAATCGCTAGCCGCAGTAAAAAAAAAATGACGTGAGGGAATTCGTATCTGTTTCTCGTGCAATCGAACAAATTAGATGATAACTATCTCGTGCATACGAAGCAAGAAAGACAGTAAATATTCGTATAAGACAACTAAGAAAAATTATGTCAGAAACTGTTAGTGGGAATAAAAGTGAAAGTTTGACTCATTCGTGGAAAATGAAAATGAAAGTGTATCAGATTGTAGTCCATTTGTCAGTAAAACATATCCCCCGTTGATTTTATCAAGGAGGATAATTTTTTTTTTCTGCTGTTTTTAATGTGAATCACGGTTCAGTAACATTTTTAAAGTATACACTTGATCACTTGTCCTGGATAAAATTAAGAGAGAGATATAACACCCTACTTGGAAATCCTCGAAAATTGTCAATTTTTACGATTAAAAATCATTAAGATTTCATATAAAAATTCAGGATTAAAACCTATCCACGATGGTCAATCAAATTATTGCTTTGGTCAGTTAGTTTGAAATTTATTCTTGACAATAGTGGATTATGACGTCGTAGATAGACCGGGTTAATTGGTTCCTGCGCAATGAGAGATCCAGGTGGGATTTGCGGGGTAAAGGTATGAAGAATATAACCTTGCTGTGCCTGCGCTGATATGCATGTGTTTACATTGCTTACAAGTTTGACCGCGATCGTTGAAGTTATATTAACGATTCCCGGAGAAATATGACGGCCCTGTCCGTGTCAGTTAATGTATTTGAGAACAGTTGCCTGAGGCAGCGTTTTTCTCGACTTTTCAAATATTTTAGAAAAAAAACTGATCGATGATATAATTGACTGAAGTTTTTAACTCAGCTGCATTATACCCGGGAAATTTAAAATTCGGTAGATCTGCGTCTGTTATCGAATATGCATGAGTAGTTTTTTAAAGGGATTTATGTCGTCAGTATAATTAAATGTTGCCTGAATTACTCGCTTGTTAATATATTCCATGTCGGATTACAAGCCGATTTAATATTTATATTTGTTATATGATTTCCTTGCTGGAACTTGCAATATCAAGAAGATATTCAGTGAAACTTTGCTTTAGTTTTTCTCGTTGTGTTTTATGTTCTAAATATTCAATAATTTGACTTAGATGAATGCTAATAGATGCACTTCCTCCTCTAGAGTATTTTTAATAATAAAATTCCACCACATATAATCCTTACCGCCGAAGCCAAAATCACTACCCAACATTGCGCTTTTTATATCAAGTAAATGTTCTTTGTATGATGAGGTAATTTCCCAATATGATTGTTTGTCTGATGTAAAATCAGCCCGTTTTGGTTCAAGTATCGGTTGTGGTGCCTCCGGGGCAACTTAAGGTCATCCTTACACTGATCTGATCGATGACTGATATATATATCCACCACGTAATCCGGAGAATTTATCTCTACCACGGCAGACAGTTCTGGTTCATGAACTGTTATAACTATCTTGGATTCTTTCTCGATAATATGTGTTATTCTGCGCTGAAATTCATCATCGATCTGTTCGATTTGATAACAGCCGGTTGGAATTCCAACAACTACCCAGTCAAGTGTTCTATCTGGTTTATTTCTGTTTGCAAATTACAGCGAATTATTTGATTGTAGACAAGTGGATGATTTTGATCTGATATCTGGCCATCTGTAGTATACCTGCAACTGCGTAAAAGTCATATCTTTTACTGGAATCGCGGTTGGAAAATTAATACTGAATTCAGTGTTGGTTGAGCTTACTGATATATGTTCGTTTTCAGCGGGCTTGTATTTGCGAATAACTGCTGAAGTAATTCTCTCATTATTTAAATATCCATTTTCTTAATCAATTTAAAAGTGATATGTCTTAACCATTATATAAAATTCAGAATCTGATATCGTCGCATCGTCAAGACTGGGTGATTCAGCGACGACAACATAAAATATGCGGCCGTGGCTGTACTTAATCGCACAACGTAGTCATTTAATTTTGTGCTAGTGCACGTGGATATATTTTTTTGCAATAATATTAAATAACCCAGCGATGCCCGCCGATGATGAAACACATATCGTTGCTGATAATACCACGCCAGTGGACGCAACGAGTGAATATACGGAGTATACAACAACATCGGTATCTTTTTTACATTCGCGCTATATTTGTTAGCGATGGATTTTAGTGTTTGCCATTCACGTACTTGATCATATCTACATTTTTGAACCTCCATTTTACCATCCACAGTAACCAATTGAAACGTTTCAGCAACAAATTTCCGACACCGCCAGTAAGATGTAGCGGTTAATTTTTTATCAGCTGCTTCCAGTATAAATGTTTCTTCGTCTCCGCTATTTAATACAACAGAAACAACCCCAGAAAAATTATCGGTTGAATGACGTCAGGGATATGAGGTACATATCTCAAATTTTTCAGATATACAACCTGCACACCACAGTGACTTATGCGGTATGTTTGATAATATTCTTTTGCTGTGACCATGTCGTGAATCCCGAAGACAATGTGTATACGTTATTGATGATTATGTTTGTGAGGATTTTTAATCAGATTAATTTTTTAACGATATCAGGAATTCCACTTACGACATCTTGTAGTATTCTTTAGTCGTTTCAATGTTCATCTTGACATCAGAGAGTTTCACGTCAGCGGTCAACGGAGTACCAAATAATTCCCCTGCAATTGTATTGAGTTTTTGTATATGAATACGGGTGTTCATGAACATATTTACGTGAACATCATACTCGGCCCGTAACGTGGATAATTTACCATCAATGGTGCTGTAGTTAACATCTACATATTCTTTTGTTGTCGGATCTCTTAGCAATACTATTTTATTTCCGTTCATGCTGAGTTCGCCTGTCATTGTGTCACCTGTATTCTTCAAACGATTAGCAACACTTCTTGCAATTTCATCTCTGATGGTTGTAAATGATATATTTGAGTCTATGATTATACCGCCGTCAGTAAACACAGGTATGCTATCCACGGTAGTATCCATAATTCTACAAACTATATCATTCCATTTGATCTTGCTCGTTTTAAAACGCTGTATTTATCCTGAACAAAAACGTCATCTCGATCAAGCCCAGATAAGTTCATGAGATCAGTAAGATAGGCTTTAGTGGTGTAATTTGGCAAGTCTATTCTGTTTTACTATTACCGCGGGATCTTCCATAATTATCTACCATTATTCTTTTCTCCAATTTTTCAAAGGGGGATCTGAATCAATGATTTCTCAAACTGTTCACTTGTATAATAGTGCACAACTATGGGAGGTGCAAAGATGATTTTGATACAGACTCGAGTACAGCAATTGCTCCAATTCTGCATAGTGGTGGGTAAGTTAGTGCTTGTATTGGTAGCGTTGAGTACCAAACGTTTACCTGAGCGTTGTAGCATACTTGATTAATTTCTGTGGTGGAGCTACCCATACGAAGTGAAAGAAATAAATTCACGAGGGTCAATCAAGTATGCTACCCAATGAGTTCCAGGTCAAGTGTTGTTATAGAGATTAATAATACCGGTTTCAATATTGGTTGGTCGTTGTGGTAATTGATGTCGCATAAAACATCTCTAGAAAATGTAATTTTAGTTGTTTAGAAGCATCATGAGCGGTTGCAACAGCTGAGGAATCAGCAGCTTTCAGCGCTTATATTGTCGCGAGAAGTGGGAATTTGGCGCCTGTCTTAGCGATATCGCTAATGATACCGATGGTGAGTTTAAATCGTATTCCAGTCTTGGATTGTTTGGCTTTATCCAAATGTTTGCCCTGACTTTCAGTCAACGATAGTTTATTTTCACAGCCTCTGGTTTGATTGTGCTTTAGCGTTATTGTGGATCCTGTTTTTTATTGATGCTTATTGTAGTTATCTAATCTGACGAGGAGTCAGACTAACACTAACGTGATGGTAAGACATTTTATAAAATACTCGTGTTTTTAAATCGTTACATATTTTCTACTGGGGCTTCAACGAGTTTCATTCGGCCACCAGCGTTCTGAGGCAGCATTGCCTTGTCGCTGAGTATAACCGCGATTGCTAAAGCACCAGCAGGAATAATCGGATGATCAGCTGTTTTTGGTGGTACTTGAGCTAAATGAGCTCGAAAGCGTATATCAACAACAGATTGCCTGAATAAATCAAGATGTGCCAACCAGAACTAATAAATCGGATACAATGTTGTAAAACCGCGCTGGGATATCTGTCAACCAGTATCGATGTTTTAAACACGTCCCATATACGAGATTAATCGATGGGTCAAATACCACTGGATTTCTTTCTTGTCTGTTTACTCTGTGGTTTGCCTGAAGGGCAACGAATATATTTCGTGGTGCGGACACACCCTCTTGTGACGATATTTGACACGTGAACAAATCGACGGCATTAACGGAAGAACTATATGTGGATATTGTAATCCATGATAACATCAATTTACCACCTGTATTCATAAAAAAGTACTCGCTGTTCTTCAGCACGCGATGGAGTTATTACTGGCATCCACAGTGACAGTTTTGTTAGTGTTACTTTACCATCATCAACTCCAGCAGAATGCCATATTGCATCATTGTCATTCTGTTTTCTAACAAGTGCTAATGTTTGTTTAGCGCCGAATATAACCTTTCTAACATCTTTGCAAACTCCAAAAATTTGCGACCGTAGAATCGCACATGAAAACTCTTCATTCTTGTTTAACATTGCTCGGAATGCAACAAACACCATGTTGTAATCGTCATTCATTGATGCAACTTCGTTTCCAGCTGCATTCAATTTTACGTTTCATTTTTCTGGGTGATCAGATAGTAGTAACATGGCGAAAAATCGTGGGTCAGATTAGCGACAAGGGAAATTAACATGGGAATAAATCGTGGGTCACTCTAGCGACAAGGGGAATATAACATGGAACTATAGTGTGGGTCTGTCTAGCGACTCTTCATTCTTGTTTAACATTGCTCGGAATGCAACAAACACCATGTTGTAATCGTCATTCATTGATGCAACTTCGTTTCCAGCTGCATTCAATTTTACGTTTCATTTTTCTGGGTGATCAGATAGTAGTAACATGGCGAAAAATCGTGGGTCAGATTAGCGACAAGGGAAATTAACATGGAAATAAATCGTGGGTCACTCTAGCGACAAGGGGAATTTAACATGGAACTATAGTGTGGGTCTGTCTAGCGACAAGGGGAAATTAACATGGGGAATAGAGTTTGGGCTTGTCTAGGGACAAGGGGAATTGAACATGGGAATAGAGTTTGGGCTTGTCTAGGGACAAGGGGAATTGAACATGGGGAATAGAGTTTGGGTCTGTCTAGGGACAAGGGGAATTGAACATATGGAAATTGAACATAGTGGGTCTGTATAGCGTGAAGGGGAATTGAACATGGTGGGATTGTCTAGGGACAATGATGGTAGAGGGTCAAACACAACAGAGACAGAAACATACATACACTAGTACAAGCGTGAGATTTATATATAAAGCATTACCAAGACCTGAAATCTTGCTGGGGTGTTCAAAAATTTGCATAATTGTAATGATGCTATAAATAGCTATAATCAAGGAAATGCTCAACGACATAATGGATGTGACAAAAAGTAACGCTAAAATGACGAAATTGTCCCAGAATTTAAAGGAAAATAAACATATCCCCGAAAATTAAGTTACAATGGTTTAGACTAAAATGGATAAAATTAGTAACTACTTACAATATCAACTTCTGTGACGATCGTGAATAAATACCTATGTATCTATAATCAGCTGAAATTCCTATGAAATCCCACTATCTATTTATAGCTCCAACTTGTGGGTTTTTTATTTGGAAAATCCCACTATCTTTTTATAGCCTCAGCTTGAGTGACGTTCCTGTTTATGAATTCTAGTATATATGTATAGCTACAAAATGTGGAAATCCCCAAGTCGATATTTATAGTCTCAAAATTTCCAGCGTCAGTGACGTCACTGTACTGAACACTAGGGGATAAATGTCAGCAGTGTTGCAAGTGGCTGACCTGAATACACGCTACTGCAGGTAGGTAGGTAGAGTGTATCTGATAGGGATAAAGTGAGTTTTTATAGGGACAAACAGAGACCAATACACACACACACACACACACAACGTACGCGCGCAGACATACACACACACACACACACACACACACACACACACACACACACAGAGGGAAGAGGAAAAAACAAACCACAAATATACTATCAATACAGAAGGGAGATAACACAAACCCCAAATAAACTATCAACACAAACGTACGCGAACGCATACAAACCCCAAATATACTATTCACACAATGTCGCTAACGCATACAAACCCCAAATATGCTATCCACACTCGGGAGGAAGAAGAAAAAAACAACCAAATATACGATCTATACAACGTACGCGAACACACACACACACACACACACACACACACACACACACACAAACACAAACACACACACACACACACACACACACAGAGGGAAGAGGAAAAAACAAACCCCAAATATGCTATCAACACAGAAGGGAGATAATACAAACCCCAAATAAACTATCCACACAAACGTACGCGAACGCATACAAACCACAAATATACTATCAACACAGAAGGGAGATAATACAAACCCCAAATAAACTATCCACAGAAACGTACGCGAACGCATACAAACCCCAAATATGCTATCCACACTCGGGAGGAAGAAGAAAAAAACAACCAAATATACGATCTACACAACGTACGCGAACAAACACACACACACACACATACACACACACACAGAGGGAAGAGTGAAAAACAAACCCCAAATATACTATCAACACAGAAGGGAGATAATACAAACCCCAAATAAACTATCCACACAAACGTACGCGAACGCATACAAACCCCAAATATACTATTCACACAACGTCGCTAACGCATACAAACCCCAAATATGCTATCCACACTCGGGAGGAAGAAGAAAAAAACAACCAAATATACGATCTACACAACGTACACGAACAAACACACACACACACATACACACATACACAGAGGGAAGAGTCAAAAACAAACCCCAAATATACCATCAACACAGAAGGGAGATAATACAAACCCCAAATAAACTATCCACACAAACGTACGCGAACGCATACAAACCCCAAATATACTATTCACACAACGTCGCTAACGCATGCAAACCCCAAATATGCTATCCACACTCGGGAGGAAGAAGAAAAAAAACAACCAAATATACGATCTACACAACGTACGCGAACAAGCACACACACAAACATAAACACACACAGAGGGAAGATGCAAAAACAAACCCCAAATATATTATCAACACGGAAGGGAGATAATACAAACCCCAAATAAACTATCCACACAAACGTACGCGAACGCATACAAACCCCAAATATACTATTCACACAACGTTGCTAACGCATACAAACCCCAAATATGCTATCCACACTCGGGAGGAAGAAGAAAAAATAACCAAATATACGATCTACACAACGTACGCGAACACACAAACACACACACACGCACACACAGAGGGAAGAGGAATAAACAAACCCCAAATATACTATCAACACAGAAGGGAGATAATACAAACCCCAAATAAACTATCCACACAAACGTACGCGAACGCATACAAACCCCAAATATACTATCAACACAGAAGGGAGATAATACAAACCCCAAATAAACTATCCACACAAACGTACGCGAACGCATACAAACCCCAAATATGCAATCCACACTCGGGAGGAAGAAGAAAAAAACAACCAAATATACGATGTACACAACGTACGCGAACAAACACACACACACACATACACACACACAGAGGGACGAGGCAAATACAAACCCCAAATATACTATCAACACAGAAGGGAGATAATACAAACTCCAAATAAACTATCCACACAAACGTACGCGAACGCATACAAACCCCAAATATACTATCAACACAGAGTGAAGAAGAAAAAGTTTTTTGAAAGCACCTAAGCCCTCACCTGCAATGACCAACTCTGCCAAACACCTACACCCCACCCCCACTCCCAACACTGCAAAACCCATTTAACCCGTAATTTTATGGCATCAGTGTGTGATTTAGGAAACATCAAGACACAAAATGATGGATGAATAGACTGACTATTGTTTACCGACTTGCATGCCTAAAGAGCGTGCGTGAAGGAAAACATCCTTCCATTTCAATTCTAACTAAAACATGATCCAGAGGGATAGAGAGAGGTGAAAGAGCACAATTTCATAAAGTGTGAGTAAAAGCAAAACACGCCATCCTTATTATACAATGTCAAGACCAAGAGACACTTACGTTTTCTTTCTGGTCTATTCTCTTTTAGCAGGTAGTATGAAATTTCACATCAGGGCCAACGCATCGGCTCACATTGTCAATTTTTCCATTTCCATGTCTTTACTGGCACAAGTTCTTCATCATCTTCAATTTCTTCTTCTTCTGAATCCCTCTTCTCTGTTTCGTCTTGTTTTTGTTTCTTCTCTTTTCTCGTAGGGCACTCTGAATTCCAGTGTCCTTTCTCCTGACAACGATATTAGGTATCTTGACTTTTGTCTCTCTTTCTTAGACGAAGCAGGTATTCTGGAGACAAATACCCATTTACCTTTGCAGATATAGCAAACTTCATTAGCACTTACACACTTTCGTATGACTCTCATCAAATCAACGATCAAAAGAGTAAGTTTTGTTGCCACTTTCGCATGTGAATTATGCTTTCGTATGACTTTTAGCAAATATTTGACCAGCAGGTCGATCTGTGCTGACTCTTCCATCTTCTTGATCGTTTGAGAGCGGAATGAATACTCTGACGCTAAGACACTCTCCTTATATACAGGGACCTGCTGCGTATGAAACCTAGTCAAATGTAATTTTGCAATAAGATGAAACGATTTCATTGAGGAAGTAAAAAGCAATGATGTACCGTATCGCCTCACACAAAACCTGAAGTGTTAGTTCAAATCCGTGTCAGCGATTTCGAAGACGACATAACTGAGCTTTAATCAATGCTCTACAATTATGCCACAAAACCACGAGTCCTGATTCACGTCAAAAGAAATTTCGTTCGGTCCATTAAAATAGTGTCATATCTGAGAAACGCAAAAAGGAACTTCCAGAAAACTGAGAAAGACGGCTTACACCTACAACGTAAATGTATGAGTTCAAGTAGTGCGTAAAACTTAGTCAAATTAAATTTTTATAGTCAAGACGAAACGATCTCTTTTCGAACAAGAAAGCAGACACCAAGCGACAATGGCGATCCGTGTCACACAACACTTTTCAAAACGTATATTATCAGAGGTTTGTTCTAGCGATCTGCACGGTTAAATTAAATGTTGATGTAGTTTGCAATAAGACGGACACAATTTCCATGGGATCGCCCATGGTACGAATGTTCGTGCATTAGTTTAATTTTTAAAAATATTTTTTTTATATAAATCGCCTATAGGATAGACCCAGTAAAGCATGGCCATTCTCGTCACTGTCTGAATAGCTACTCAAGTCAATTCGAAGCGAACGCGGTAAGAAAATAAGTATAGCCAATGAAATGGCTTACAACGGGTGATGCATTGTTTTGTTCTAGGACTGTGTAGCATAATAATCCCTATGTTCTTGCGTTGTTACCATTACAGTGCAGACAGACTGAAATGTGAACTTACAAGCCCTCTTTGTGTGTGTTGTACCATTTCCTCTTACCACATCAAAATACTGAGCATCACATTATTGGTTAGCGTTTTCAAACTGACCATTTTTTTTATATCTCACTTAAACATTTCGACATAAACACTCACACTCACATCGGTAGAGTCAGAACAGACGTGTTACAGTATTGAGGGGCATGTTATCTTTTCGTTTTCAAACTAATAAATTTGGGGCTTGTATGAAGTAAAGAACCGAAAGTACAGTGAAACTCAAAGATGATGACCCAATCTGTCTGTCTATTGATACGTGTATTTACTTAAGAAGAAATATGACCTCTAAAAAACAAAGAGATACGGCAAGCATGATTAGATCAAACACAACGATGTTTTCCTTCACGCCCGTGTAATTTAGAGTTTCAATCGTCTTTGAAGACAAACTTGGTCTCCTTTTGTAGGTCTTGAAATAATAAAAGAAACTGAAAAATCTTAAGCACTTTGCTATAGATAATTTCATCAACAGACTAAACAACATAAATACCGTTACAACAATAGAAAGCCTTAAATCTTCTATCAAAAAGAAATGCATGAAAACAATTAAAGATTAACGATAACTAACCAATGAAACCGAATTTAACAAAGGCAATGACATGTGAAGAAATGCCTCTCACTTTGGAAAGGTAGGCGAATGTACTCTGTCATGCACCATCAACTTGAAAAAAATTATAAACAGAGAGAAACCTGAATTCAAAATTCAGTTGTTTCTTTTTCTTCAAAATTGTTTCGTTTCTTTTTTCTTTTTTTTTTTTGGAACAAATCTAAGCACTAATATAGAGTGGAAAAGGGAAAATGCACATACAAGCTTTGATATTTCTGAAAAAATGAGGGGATATTCCTAACGTTCATAACCACCTATATATGCTTGGACTTGTCTGTGACTTATCCACAAAACAAGATGTACATATTTCTGGTCAAGCTGCAAGTGTGTGCGTGTTTTTGAAAATGGTAAAAATGGGATATACAATTTTCTCGTGACACTTACAAGGTGAAGAGTCTGTGCAAGTATCAAAAGCCAAAGTCATATAAGTTTTGTATTTTGTACGGCTTGTAAAGATTTCCACTTTAGAAAATGTGAAGTATCACAAGTTATTATCACAAACAGAAGTGGAACATAGGGGCTTGCAAGAAAGAAAATAACCCAGACAGGTGGTGTCATCAAGAGTGCTAGAGACGGTACCCGAACTTGCTTGCTTGCTTACTTGAATTAAAGTGATTTTCGCTCTAATGGAGCATGTATCACTGGTTTAATAACGCACCGCGTGATTTTTAATTACTCCTGGGGAAGGAAAGAGAGCCTCATCCCCCAGGCTTTTATGTACTCACAGACTACTTTTAAATTTAGCCAATCAGGTGTAGGACTAACTAGTCCTTAACAACCTGACTGAAAGGCTTTAAACATGAGTGGGAATTGTCTCACCACACACTCATTTTTCTGTCCGAGCGTGGTAAAGGAGGAAAAAGGTGCTCAGCAAGACAGCCATGGATGTTGAGTACTCACCAAAACGCTAGCCCGTACTTATTTCAAATCAAGTCGTGTCACCAAAAAAGAAGACGTGTACAACATCAAAGGCATTGTCAAACGCAGAATGCCTCAGTGCTAACTGGCTAGGTCTGCATTTCTTGCTCCCGCTGCTGTTGCGTATATTTCTTCCCTCCACACCGAGTTCTGGGCCTAATTCTTTAAATTTCGTTGTACCCGAACTTACATTATCCATATTATCACCAACAAAAAAAACAAAAAAAAAAAAAAACGCACAGACCTAAAAGAAACACTCACTCACTTTTTACAGAACATTACTATTTTTAAAATTTTGATAAGCGACGGAAACGAACAACTTAGAGTCACACTTTCTAACCAAGATAAAGAAATCATGTGCTGATAGACTCACTTCTGTATTTTTTCTTCTAACTGACTAACATATCCTATTCAATGGAATGTTATTTCTTTTCGAGAGTATGGAGTAGCCCTGAAATTTTTTTGGGAACTTGAAGCTATGGCGATCGCTTAGGTTATAAGATGTCGGCCTCCTCTGACGACAGGCTTTCTCACAGGATAAGGTCTGCTTCTTCGGAAAAGAGAAGAAGAACTCTTTGGTGTCGATACGACAATCGACAAAGCCTCTGTCAGGTTCATGCTGCTGCTGTTGCTGCTCTCTCTGCCGTTTATGAAGACTGTACTTCTCCATCCATTCTTCTTTCTCCTTCTTGAATTCATCCTTGAAGAGCTCTTCTTTCAGGTCTTCGGTGAATTTCAACATTATGATATTGTCTATCTCTTCAGGTCTCGGTATCAGACTTGTCATGACCCTATGCAAATTCACATAGGCTTCGTACAACTTGGCTAATCTTGAGCACATCTTCGTAAGAAGATAAGTTAACGCAACAGCAGCAACAGCAGCGGGAGCAAGAAATGCAGACCTAGCCAGTTAGCACTGAGGCATTCTGCGTTTGACAATGCCTTTGATGTCGTACACGTCGTCTTTTTTGGTGACACGACTTGATTTGAAATAAGTACGGGCTAGCGTTTTGGTGAGTACTTAACATCCATGGCTGTCTTGCTGAGCACCTTTTTCCTCCTTTACCACGCTCGGACAGAAAAATGAGTGTGTGGTGAGACAATTCCCACTCATGTTTAAAGCCTTTCAGTCAGGTTGTTAAGGACTAGTTAGTCCTACACCTGATTGGCTAAATGTAAAAGTAGTCTGTGAGTACATAAAAGCCTGGGGGATGAGGCTCTCTTTCCTTCCCCAGGAGTAATTAAAAATCACGCGGTGCGTTATTAAACCAGTGATACATGCTCCATTAGAGCGAAAATCACTTTAATTCAAGTAAGCAAGCAAGCAAGTTCGGGTACCGTCTCTAGCACTCTTGATGACACCACCTGTCTGGGTTATTTTCTTTCTTGCAAGCCCCTATGTTCCACTTCTGTTTGTGATAATAACTTGTGATACTTCACATTTTCTAAAGTGGAAATCTTTACAAGCCGTACAAAATACAAAACTTATATGACTTTGGCTTTGGACACTTGCACAGACTCTTCACTTTATAAGTGTCACGAGAAAATTGTATATCCCATTTTTACCATTTTCAAAAACACGCACACACTTGCAGCTTGACCAGAAATATGTACATCTTGTTTTGTGGATAAGTCACAGACAAGTCCAAGCATATATAGGTGGTTATGAACGTTAGGAATATCCCCTCATTTTTTCAGAAATATGAAAGCTTGTATGTGCATTTTACCTTTTCCACTCTATATTAGTGCTTAGATTTGTTCCAAAAAAAGAAAAAAGAAACGAAACAATTTTGAAGAAAAAGAAACAACTGAATTTTGAATTCAGGTTTCTCTCTGTTTATAATTTTTTTCAAGTTGATGGTGCATGACAGAGTACATTCGCCTACCTTTCCAAAGTGAGAGGCATTTCTTCACATGTCATTGCCTTTGTTAAATTCGGTTTCATTGGTTAGTTATCGTTAATCTTTAATTGTTTTCATGCATTTCTTTTTGATAGAAGATTTAAGGCTTTCTATTGTTGTAACGGTATTTATGTTGTTTAGTCTGTTGATGAAATTATCTATAGCAAAGTGCTTAAGATTTTTCAGTTTCTTTTATTATTTCAAGCCCTACAAAAGGAGAACAAGTTTGTCTTCAAAGACGATTGAAACTCTAAATTACACGGGCGTGAAGGAAAACATCGTTGTGTTTGATCTAATCATGCTTGCCGTATCTCTTTGTGTTTTAGAGGTCATATTTCTTCTTAAGTAAATACACGCATCAATAGACAGACAGATTGGGTCATCATCTTTGAGTTTCACTGTACTTTCGGTTCTTTACTTCATACAAGCCCCAAATTTATTAGTTTGAAAACGAAAAGATAGCATGCCCCTCAATACTGTAACACGTCTGTTCTGACTCTACCGATGTGAGTGTGAGTGTTTATGTCGAAATGTTTAAGTGAGATATAAAAAAAATGGTCAGTTTGAAAACGCTAACCAATAATGTGACGCTCAGTATTTTGATGTGGTAAGAGGAAATGGTACAACACACACAAAGAGGGCTTGTAAGTTCACATTTCAGTCTGTCTGCACTGTAATGGTAACAACGCAAGAACATAGGGATTATTATGCCACACAGTCCTAGAACAAAACAATGCATCACCCGTTGTAAGCCATTTCATTGGCTATACTTATTTTCTTACCGCGCTCGCTTCGAATTGACTTGAGTAGCTATTCAGACAGTGACGAGAATGGCCATGCTTTACTGGGTCTATCCTATAGGCGATTTATACAAAAAAAATATTTTTAAAAATTAAACTAATGCACGAACATTCGTACCATGGGCGATCCCATGGAAATTGTGTCCGTCTTATTGCAAAATACATCAACATTTAATTTAACCGTGCAGATCGCTAGAACAAACCTCTGATAATATACATTTTGAAAAGTGTTGTGTGACACGGATCGCCATTGTCGCTTGGTGTCTGCTTTCTTGTTCGAAAAGAGATCGTTTCGTCTTGACTATAAAAATTTAATTTGACTAAGTTTTACGCACTACTTGAACTCATACATTTACGTTGTAGGTGTAAGCCGTCTTTCTCAGTTTTCTGGAAGTTCCTTTTTGCGTTTCTCAGATATGATACTATCTTTTATGGACCGAACGAAATTTCTTTTGACGTGAATCAGGACTCGTGGTTTTGTGGCATAATTGGAGAGCATTGATTAAAGCTCAGTTATGTCGTCTTCGAAATCGCTGACACGGATTTGACCTAACACTTCAGGTTTTGTGTGAGGCGATACGGTACATCATTGCTTTTTACTTCCTCAATGAAATCGTTTCATCTTATTGCAAAACTACATTTGACTAGGTTTCATACGCAGCAGGTCCCTGTATATAAGGAGAGTGTCTTAGCGTCAGAGTATTCATTCCGCTCTCAAACGATCAAGAAGATGGAAGAGTCAGCACAGATCGACCTGCTGGTCAAATATTTGCTAAAAGTCATACGAAAGCATAATTCACATGCGAAAGTGGCAACAAAACTTACTCTTTTGATCGTTGATTTGATGAGAGTCATACGAAAGTGTGTAAGTGCTAATGAAGTTTGCTATATCTGCAAAGGTAAATGGGTATTTGTCTCCAGAATACCTGCTTCGTCTAAGAAAGAGAGACAAAAGTCAAGATACCTAATATCGTTGTCAGGAGAAAGGACACTGGAATTCAGAGTGCCCTACGAGAAAAGAGAAGAAACAAAAACAAGACGAAACAGAGAAGAGGGATTCAGAAGAAGAAGAAATTGAAGATGATGAAGAACTTGTGCCAGTAAAGACATGGAAATGGAAAAATTGACAATGTGAGCCGATGCGTTGGCCCTGATGTGAAATTTCATACTACCTGCTAAAAGAGAATAGACCAGAAAGAAAACGTAAGTGTCTCTTGGTCTTGACATTGTATAATAAGGATGGCGTGTTTTGCTTTTACTCACACTTTATGAAATTGTGCTCTTTCACCTCTCTCTATCCCTCTGGATCATGTTTTAGTTAGAATTGAAATGGAAGGATGTTTTCCTTCACGCACGCTCTTTAGGCATGCAAGTCGGTAAACAATAGTCAGTCTATTCATCCATCATTTTGTGTCTTGATGTTTCCTAAATCACACACTGATGCCATAAAATTACGGGTTAAATGGGTTTTGTAGTGTTGGGAGTGGGGGTGGGGTGTAGGTGTTTGGCAGAGTTGGTCATTGCAGGTGAGGGCTTAGGTGCTTTCAAAAAACTTTTTCTTCTTCACTCTGTGTTGATAGTATATTTGGGGTTTGTATGCGTTCGCGTACGTTTGTGTGGATAGTTTATTTGGAGTTTGTATTATCTCCCTTCTGTGTTGATAGTATATTTGGGGTTTGTATTTGCCTCGTCCCTCTGTGTGTGTGTATGTGTGTGTGTGTGTTTGTTCGCGTACGTTGTGTACATCGTATATTTGGTTGTTTTTTTCTTCTTCCTCCCGAGTGTGAATAGCATATTTGGGGTTTGTATGCGTTCGAGTACGTTTGTGTGGATAGTTTATTTGGGGTTTGTATTATCTCCCTTATGTGTTGATAGTATATTTGGGGTTTGTATGCGTTCGCGTACGTTTGTGTGGATAGTTTATTTGGGGTTTGTATTATCTCCCTTCTGTGTTGATAGTATATTTGTGGTTTGTATGCGGTCGCGTACGTTTGTGTGGATAGTTTATTTGGGGTTTGTATTATCTCCCTTCTGTGTTGATAGTATATTTGCGGTTTGTTTTTTCCTCTTCCCTCTGTGTGTGCGTGTGTGTGTGTGTGTGTGTGTGTGTGTGTGTGTGTGTGTGTGTGTGTGTGTGTGTGTGTGTGTGTGTGTTTTCGCGTACGTTGTGTAGATCGTATATTTGGTTGTTTTTTCTTCTTCCTCCCGAGTGTGGATAGCATATTTGGGGTTTGTATGCGTTAGCGACGTTGTGTGAATAGAATATTTGGGGTTTGTATGCGTTTGCGTACGTTTGTGTTGATAGTTTATTTGGGGTTTGTATTATCTCCCTTCTGTGTTGATAGTATATTTGGGGTTTGTTTTTGACTCTTCCCTCTGTGTGTGTATATGTGTGTGTGTGTCTTTGTCGCGTACGTTGTGTAGATCGTATATTTGGTTGTTTTTTTCTTCTTCCTCCCGAGTGTGGATAGCATATTTTGGGTTTGTATGCGTTAGCGACGTTGTGTGAATAGTATATTTGGGGTTTATATGCGTTCGCGTACGTTTGTGTGGATAGTTTATTTGGGGTTTGTGTTATCTCCCTTCTGTGTTGATAGTATATTTGGGGTTTGTATTTGCCTCTTCCCTCTGTGTGTGTGTATGTGTGTGTGTGTGTTTGTTCACGTACGTTGTGTAGATCGTATATTTGGTTGTTTTTTTCTTCTTCCTGCCGAGTGTGAATAGCATATTTGGGGTTTGTATGCGTTCGCGTACGTTTGTGTGGATAGTTTATTTGGGGTTTGTATTATCTCCCTTCTGTGTTGATAGTATATTTGTGGTTTGTATGCGTTCGCGTACGTTTGTGTGGATAGTTTATTTGGGGTTTGTATTATCTCCCTTCTGTGTTGATAGTATATTTGCGGTTTGTTTTTTCCTCTTCCCTCTGTGTGTGCGTGTGTGTGTGTGAGGTGTGTGTATGTGTGTTCGCGTACGTTGTGTAGATCGTATATTTGGTTGTTTTTTCTTCTTTCTCCCGAGTGTGGATAGCATATTTGGGGTTTGTATGCGTTAGCGACGTTGTGTGAATAGAATATTTGGGGTTTGTATGCGTTCGCGTACGTTTGTGTTGATAGATTATTTGGGGTTTGTATTATCTCCCTTCTGTGTTGATAGTATATTTGGGGTTTGTTTTTGACTCTTCCCTCTGTGTGTGTGTATCAGTGTGTTTGTGTTTGTCGCGTACGTTGTGTAGATCGTATATTTGGTTGTTTTTTTCTTCTTCCTCCCGAGTGTGGATAGCATATTTTGGGTTTGTATGCGTTAGCGACGTTGTGTGAATAGTATATTTGGGGTTTGTATGCGTTCGCGTACGTTTGTGTGGATAGTTTATTTGGGGTTTGTATTATCTCCCTTCTGTGTTGATAGTATATTTGGGGTTTGTTTTTGACTCTTCCCTCTGTGTATGTGTGTATGTGTGTGTGTGTTTGTGCGTGTACGTTGTGTAGATCGTATATTTGGTTGTTTTCTTCTTCGTCCTCCCGAGTGTGGATAGCATACTTGGGGTTTGTATGCGTTCGCGTACGTTTGTGTGGATAGTTTATTTGGGGTTTTATTATCTCCCTTCTGTGTTGATAGTATATTTGGGGTTTGTATGCGTTCGCGTACGTTTGTGTGGATAGTTTATTTGGGGTTTGTATTATCTCCCTTCTGTGTTGATAGTATATTTGTGGTTTGTATGCGTTCGCGTACGTTTGTGTGGATAGTTTATTTGGGGTTTGTATTATCTCCCTTCTGTGTTGATAGTATATTTGGGGTTTGTTTTTTCCTCTTCCCTCTGTGTATGTGTGTATGTGTGTGTGTGTGTGTTTGTTCGTGTACGTTGTGTAGATCGTATATTTGGTTGTTTCTTTCTTCTTCCTCCCGAGTGTGGATAGCATATTTGGGGTTTGTATGCGTTCGCGTACGTTTGTGTGGATAGTTTATTTGGGGTTTGCATTATCTCCCTTCTGTGTTGATAGTATATTTGGGGTTTGTATGCGTTCGCGTACGTTTGTGTGGATAGTTTGTTTGGGGTTTGTATTATCTCCCTTCTGTGTTGATAGTATATTTGTGGTTTGTATGCGTTCGCGTACGTTTGTGTGGATAGTTTATTTGGGGTTTGTATTATCTCCCTTCTGTGTTGATAGTATAGTTGGGGTTTGTTTTTCCCTATTCCCTCTGTGTGTGCGTGTGTGTGTGTGTGTGTGTGTGTGTGTGTGTGTGTGTGTGTGTGTGTGTGTGTGTGTGTGTGTGTTCGCGTACGTTGTGTAGATCGTATATTTGGTTGTTTTTTCGTCTTCCTCCCGAGTGTGGATAGCATATTTGGGGTTTGTATGCGTTAGCGACGTTGTGTGAATAGTATATTTGGGGTTTGTATGCGTTCGCGTACGTTTGTGTGGATAGTTTATTTGGGGTTTGTATTATCTCCCTTCTGTGTTGATAGTATATTTGTGGTTTGTATGCGTTCGCGTACGTTTGTGTGGTTAGTTTATTTGGGGTTTGTATTGTCTCCCTTCTGTGTTGATAGTATAGTTGGGGTTTGTTTTTCCCTCTTCCCTCTGTGTGTGCGTGTGTGTGTGTATGTGTGTGTGTGTGTGTGTGTGTGTGTGTGTGTGTTTTCGCGTACGTTGTGTAGATCGTATATTTGGTTGTTTTTTCTTCTTCCTCCCGAGTGTGGATAGCATATTTGGGGTTTGTATGCGTTAGCGACGTTGTGTGAATAGTATAATTGGGGTTTGTATGCGTTCGGGTACGTTTGTGTTGATAGTTTATTTGGGGTTTGTGTTATCTCCCTTTCTATTGATAGTATATTTGGAGGTTTGTTTTTTCCTCTTCCCTCTGTGTGTGTGTGTGTGTGTGTGTGTGTGTGTGCGTATGTCTGCGCGCGTACGTTGTGTGTGTGTGTGTGTGTGTGTGTGTGTATTGGTCTCTGTTTGTCCCTATAAAAACTCACTTTATCCCTATCAGATACACTCTACCTACCTACCTGCAGTAGCGTGTATTCAGGTCAGCCACTTGCAACACTGCTGACATTTATCCCCTAGTGTTCAGTACAGTGACGTCACTGACGCTGGAAATTTTGAGACTATAAATATCGACTTGGGGATTTCCACATTTTGTAGCTATACATATATACTAGAATTCATAAACAGGAACGTCACTCAAGCTGAGGCTATAAAAAGATAGTGGGATTTTCCAAAGGAAAAACCCACAAGTTGGAGCTATAAATAGATAGTGGGATTTCATAGGAATTTCAGCTGATTATAGATACATAGGTATTTATTCACGATCGTCACAGAAGTTGATATTGTAAGTAGTTACTAATTTTATCCATTTTAGTCTAAACCATTGTAACTTAATTTTCGGGGATATGTTTATTTTCCTTTAAATTCTGGGACAATTTCGTCATTTTAGCGTTACTTTTTGTCACATCCATTATGTCGTTGAGCATTTCCTTGATTATAGCTATTTATAGCATCATTACAATTATGCAAATTTTTGAACACCCCAGCAACATTTCAGGTCTTGGTAATGCTTTATATATAAATCTCACGCTTGTACTAGTGTATGTATGTTTCTGTCTCTGTTGTGTTTGACCCTCTACCATCATTGTCCCTAGACAATCCCACCATGTTCAATTCCCCTTCACGCTATACAGACCCACCATGTTCAATTTCCATATGTTCAATTCCCCTTGTCCCTAGACAGACCCAAACTCTATTCCCCATGTTAATTTCCCCTTGTCGCTAGACAGACCCACACTATAGTTCCATGTTAAATTCCCCTTGTCGCTAGAGTGACCCACGATTTATCCCCATGTTAATTTCCCTTGTCGCTAATCTGACCCACGATTTTTCGCCATGTTAAATTTCCATTGTCGCTAATCTGACCCATGGGTCTCTGTAATGCTAATTCCCATTGTCGCTAATGTACCCCACCTTACTACTTCAGATGTTTATTTTTCAAACATCATTGTTGGACCAGCCGATCTTATGTAGTCGTCAGAGTATTTTGCAAGACCACGTAGAGTCGTGGCAACATCGACATTTTCAAGACATGATTAAATATCCTTTGCATCAATATAGCATGTAGCTCTGTTAAATAACGCCATTATGCCATTATTAACAAAACCCACTCGGTCACCAATTCCGTATGTCGCATCACTTGCTTTTGTTAGTCTACCTTCAACTTTGATAAATGCTTCAGAAGGTAGGACATATCTACTTGTATCCTGAACTTATAATTCCATTCTCCCACGTGCTTTGGTTATGCGCGCATCATACGAATAATACTTACAATCACGCACAGACTTATCTTTGGGGAATGATGCGTCCAGGTCAAATGCTATGTAGAAAAAGCTTTTGAACCTTTTTTATTATCTGATCAAGTAAACGTACGTGACTGAAGAGAGCAACAAGATTGTTTTGGCCTAATCTGTACATTATGTTTTGGACATTTAAAAAAAAATATTTAACCTTATCTTAAAACAAATCTAGGCCAACATATTGATGCGTCACCGCGTGTGTCTTTGTTATCGTGCAAATAAGATAGCTAACTTCAGCTAGAAGAGAAAGATTTTGTATCAAATATTTGTTTTAATTTCCTTATCAGAAATGTAAAGCAGTTTGTATTTCTTTGTCCTAGCTGAATAAGTAAGAATTTATACACTGCAGGTACAACGTTTTAGTTACAAAAAATCAAGAGGCGCAACACACGATGAAGAACGTTACAACTTCTCATCTGTAGAGATGACAGTGTAAAGGTCTAAAATTCATATTATATATATATATATATATATATATATATATATATATATATATATATATATATATATATATATATATATATATATATTTACATATAAAGACATATCAAAATTATAATATACATATATATAAGACGTTTGCTGCCCGTAATTAATACACACACACACACACGTATATATCTATCTATATATATGTGTGTGTGTGTGCATGTCTGTGTGTGAAACATCAGTACGCCTGTCACAATATGGCACCAGAGGCCTTGAATATAAATGTTCTCATGGTTTTAACATAGAATGGGGGGGGGGGACTTGGGTCTGACGTCTATTTCGTATTCGATGATACGACATGTAAACCATCGTTTGGCATTTTGGACATATACATTTTATTTTATTTAACTGAAATCCTACTTGAAACTTTAAAAAACTTAACAAGGTAATTTAATAATTATATTTTAACTTTGTATCGTAACGATCATATTTATTTATTCTGGTATACACGTTCGTCGAAACCCTCTAGATAGCTGAATTTTTTTGCAGATTCCTGGAAGTTATTATATTCCATCAATGGTGTAAGATATGTCTTATACAGTTTAAATGCAGTTTGCCTGTTAAATCTATGTTTTAGTTTTCGGTACTAATATAATCTTAGTAATGCCGTTTTAAAATGCTCTCAATGCGGTAATACCATTTGATATTTGATTGATAAAATAATCGAAGTCGTCGATGAGAATTCACACAATAAAGATGATTTTTAAAAACAAGATCAGGACTACATTTTAGATCCATGTTCATAAACAGAGCCATGCCAGTACTATAGGACGACATAATAAGGTCTGTTGGAAGTTTTAACTGCAAATATCGTTTCTACATGGTTATTGTGAATTTGAAATTATAGCGAAACCTATAGGAATTGGACTTGCGGGTTTCATCTGAACTGTCGAAGAGAATTTCGAATTTTGCACAGGGTCACTTGGTGGATCTACACTAATCAAGGAGTCTAACATCCCTATTGACAGCTTTGAAAAATGGGACTCGCTTTTTACATGACATAACAACTAGTGAGTGCATGATAACTAATTAAATGTGGGTGCATGCTATCAGATTGAAGGAAGTTCAATAGTAAGAACCACGAACTCTAACACAATCGCTCATGGACATACAGGATGAAGCTGTGCATGACCCAGTGGTCCCGACCGATACAGGATTTGCTATATAGCACGGGAAAGCCACGCATATTAGGAGTGGCTGCGAGATAGTCATGTTCTTCTTTCATCTGATTGAACAGACGAAAATTGGGCCACAAAAGCAACTCCTTTGCTTATATGCTAGCCCGAGCTGCAAGGCTATCCCAGAAGCTTCCTTGCTAGAAACGGTTTGGGCAGACTTATTGCGGCTCACGGACATGAAACTATGCTGCTCATCCCTACTGCATATTAGAAACATATCGCATAAATGTGCCGCATGACATGTTTTACCAAACAGTTATTGACGTCTTTTGGAGACCTGTTTCCGTGGCGAGAATTTTAACCTTCGCCGTCTCGTTCCAGAAAACTCGGAGAAACTAGAAGACATATTTAAGACCTCTCCCCATTCCGAGAACCTGGTCTTCAACTCATTTGTAACGAGCATGCAGCTCTGCGGACTGATGGAGGGTGGACTGAGCGAATTGAAAATAATGTGTGGTGTCCAGTATTGACATAAAAAAGACTGCGAAAATTCTAATATGTATATATCGGGGACGTGGAATTTTGAAGTTGGTTTTGATGTGGCCGATGTATAAGGCAAATACAATAAACAAGGCAGAGAAGCCAGAGGTACCACAGAAGAAAACTGGCGTTTATGGGGCGGTTGTTTTTTCACAGCACCGACACATGCCTAACTATGCCATCACAATGTAGAATTGTGGCTTGTAACTTTATTTACAAATCGGGAAATGGGATGAAAGCGGGTTGATCTAAATATTGCTGGAAAATGTTCTTATTCAGTTAACTTTAAAACGTCGACAATGCATAGTGGACATGGAAGGTTTGTTCACAAAGATATTGATGAGAGTGAAAATACTTCATTGCAAGGTTTTGTATGCAAAGTGAAAAACATTACGCAGGCAGCGTGTGTAAGGCCAGAATGGCTAAGCTCGACGCATGGCAGAACTACATAAACCTTAGGATGGCCATTCCTTTAATCCCAGGGTGCCATCATTGCTTCGACGTATATGGCCTAGCCGCCCGCTGGCCATTCAGCTGACCTATCTCCATAGATGTGCTTCAGGTGCTGCTTCAGCTGACACTTTCTCTGACCCGCAGTTTCGTTTTCAAGCTGTGTTTGGCCGGTAGACATCTTCCGGTGCTCGCAGAAGAACAAACTGGCCTCTAAGGGCCTAGACGAAGAAGACCGTGGGAAAGGCTTCCAGGAACTATGTCTGCGTCTCAACCCCAACCGACTTCGGTTTATTAGACGACAAAATGAGAATCCTGAAAATCTTTTGCGTGGAGCTCGTCTCCCTGCTTACTCGCTAATTCAGAGTTTATGCGCAAGGCAGCATCACTGACTTGCAGGCCAATGTTGGAGAAACTTTACTTTGCACATAACACTTTCTTCAGTGCGGTCTATAAACAAAAGACTTTGAGCGTAAAGACTATGTTTTCTGCAGTAAGAAAGGTATGCGCATATTCTCTTTAAATTTGTCAATGGAGAGGTTATACGGTTATTAAAGTTGTTTTACGACTTATGTAGGATCTTCCCCTTTGAGACGAGATGCCACATTATCACAGATACCATTGTAAGTTTTCATCGTGACTAATCATCAAACAGTTATCGTGTTGCTTATGACTAGGATGACAGTTGGTCAACCATAATAGTGTCAGCTGGTCAGAAGCAATATCTTGTTAGTGACAATGTGAAGAAACAGGAGACTAAATGTTTGTCATGTAATATGTAATCGTCTAGAACAGCTATCGTATACTAATATTTTTTATGAATATTATATGATTATGCAATCACTATTTTGTTCAGTGCGTGTTCGAAGGCAAGGAAAAACTGGTAGTGCACACGGGGTTCACCTGGTACTAAATATTTCATATGTTTATCAATGACTTATCCTTCGAAGTTTTAGCAATCTTCACAAACCAACCCCAACTACTAAGCAGTGATATGAAATTATGTCTAAACTTCCATTTCACAACTGTCCTGTAATTAAAAACAGACACAATAAGATTGTAAGTAAATCATGTGGGCAATGCTATGATACTTAGTTATGGGCAGTGAATAATTGATGTCCATGCTAGAGGAGAAGCATCGTCTATATCGTGCCTACAACATCGACTCAAATTTTGCTCCAAATTAAGATACCTTCAGCAGGATCCACCGAGGAGGTGCAGTAAACTTGACTGAACCGATAAGCTGATGATATTCAGGCCATTGCCGACTTTCACGACATGAATTTGATTTATAGTGCTATTCGAGATGTGTATGGACAAATAACGCCAGGCACAGCACCATTCTTGAGCTCCGATGGCAGCACACTCTTAGCCGAGAAGTAGACGATACTGGATCGCTGGGCGGAACACGTTGACGGTGTTCTCAGCAGACTCTTCCATAATGATGAAACGGTCAACCGTCCACCCCAGGTGGAGATTAACGAGATATTGGCTAACCCTCCAACAGTGCTGGAAACTCATAAGTCGATCGAATTCATGTCTGGTTCGAAAGCTCTATGCTGAGACAACATTATACGGTGGGGGGGGGGGGGGGGCACAACACCTGATCCCCAAATTGTATAACCATTTTCGGGATGGCGAATATTAATAATACTAATATAAACTACTAACGTTCATTTATAACAATATAATTTGCATCCCTAAATAGCTTCATATCCATAGAATTATAAAAGTATTATTGAGAAAACATTGTAAATATTATTGAAGAATGATTTGCTGACCGTTTTATCGAGTTTTATTTTATTGTATATAGGCTGCAGCTTAGTGTCATCTCTGCAAAGTATATAGTGAACATCTATGCATGTATGTATGTATGTATGTATGCAGGTACACAAACACGCATAAACACACGCACGCACGCACGTACGTACGTATGTATGTATTAAGGTATGTATATATGAATGTATGTGCATATGTATATCATGTATGTACGTATGTATGTATGTATGTATGTATGCATGCATGTATTTATTTATGAATGTATGTATGTATGTAGGTACACAAACACGCATGCACACATGCACGCACGTACGTACGTACGTATGTATGTATTTAGGTATGTATATATGAATGTATGTGCATATGTATGTATGTATGTATGTAAGTACGTATATATGTATGTATGTATGTATGTACACAAACATGCAGCACACACGTACGCACGCATGTACGTACGTACATATGTATGTATGTATGTATGTATGCATGTATATATGTATTTATGTATGAATGGATGTATGTATGCACGGGTAAATGTATGTGAAGATAGAGAAATTGTATTATGTTGTACCAGTATATATTAAGTTACAGATGAATCGATGTAGAACTGCAGTTTATTTTGATCGCAGATAATATATTGTTTGTACTACCAAACGTGTATGTTATTTCTATTAAATTGGGCTGATTAGCCGATGTGATTCTATTTTGGACATAATTTACTAGCATATACAATAATATTTGTATATAGTAAGTGATTGTTGTATGGCTGTCTATATATATGGATAAAACAAAATAAATGACCTGCTAAGTTATCATTTTTATGTCTGTTTCATAATGACTGACTCATTCACCTGTACGATATACATGACCTGGACTAATGCAGCATCCATGTAATTTTAGTTTCATGGAACCCATATAATATCTGTTATATAACAACTAATTAGAATACGCCCCTTTATACGCACTGCCAATAGACGTATAAAATATTGTTTCTGATTTCAACATGGTAATGAGGAAGATTATACCGCATGTAAGATAGAAGACATGTACGTATCCATAACGATATAGCTATACAGATTTACACACCAGTAAGAACATGCACACAAGATGAACACTGCAACACAAATACAATGAGGACTTTGTATAGCGCCTAATCTTTAGAAGCTCTAAGCGCTTTACAACTTTAGAAAACACCTATAAGATTAGAAACATAATAATATTATTACAAAAACAAACAACATGAAATTAGAAAAACATTTTAAAAAAATTTTAAAAAAACATGCTGAGAATATTTCAGGTAGGAAATATTATTAGGTCTTTAAGTTTGTTCTTGCTGCGAAATAAGTCAGTTTTGAGAGCCCTCTTGAATGTGATCACTGTGCCTTTGTGTCTAAGTTCAGTGGGCAATTCATTCTACGATGCTTGGCCTTGGTATGCAAAAAAACGCTATCCATATGACTTTGTTTTCATAGTGGGAATAATGAGTATACGATTGTCAGAAGAGGAGCGTAAGTATCTTGCTGGTGTGTACACATGAGTGAGGTCAGGTAGGTATGTAGGACTAGAGTCCGACAGTGAAATGTAGCACAGAGAACGAATTTTGTGTTTGATTCTGGATCGAATATATAGCCAGTGTAGGGTACCGAGCAGCGGGGAGGTGTACTCTGATCGTGGTACTCTAAGTATGATCCAAGCAGCTGTTTTGAACCTTTTGAAGTTTCAGGAGTAGATATTGAGATGAATCAAACATAATTGAGTTACAATAGTCCAGTGTTGAAAGTACTAATGAACACACAAGTGTTTTAGTGGCACCAACTGAAAGATATTTGCGAATTGAGCTGATGCGTCTCAGCTCAAGATATGCAGCCTTGCATATGTTTATGACATGTTGGTGCAATATAAGAGTACTGTCCAGAGTAACACCTAGGTTTCGTACTGATTGTGTGAATTTAATGTTGGTGTTGCCAACATATTTATTGTTTTAGGTAAAAGATGTGAATGAGAAAGTCTTTATCTTGTGATCAGAATGGCCTCAGTTTTATCATCATTCATCTGCAGCTTGTTACAAGTCATCTATGATTTCACATCAGAAATGCACCTCTCTACACCTTTAATAGTAGCATCAACTTCAGTTGGGTGGCTAGTTTTGTATATTTGCCTGTCATCAGCGTACAATTGATGAGCCACTGGATGATGACATATGACACTCGAGAGCGAGTGAGTGTACAGAATGAAGAGAACATGTCCCAGAACAGACCACTGTGCAACACCACAACATAGATCAACTGGGTTGGAATGTATTCCATTTGCAGATACAATTTGTGTCCTGTTGACCAAGTAGGACTTGAACCATAATAAGGCTGTATCATGAATGCCAAATATATGCTGGAGACGGTGAAGTAATATTATGGTCTATTGTGCCAAATGCTGCAGACAAATCAAGGAGGGTGAGGACTGTAATCTTTCCGATATCCAATGCAGAGAGAATGTTATTGACTACTTTTAAAGGAGTAGTTTCAGTACTGTGGCAAGGGCGATATGCAGATTGTACATTGCTAAAATGACTGTTTGAATTTAGATGAGATACAACCTGGGATAGAACAAACTTTTCTAAGATTTTTGAAATGAAGGAGATATTAGAAACTGGGCGGTAGTTCTTTAAATCGTTATGGTCTAGTGTTGGTTTCTTCAGCAGAGGCTTTATAATGGCAGTTTTGAAAAATGATGGGAATTCCCCAGATGAGAGAGAGGTATTAATAACATCAGTTAGTGAAGACAATACTGGATCTAAGCACTAAAGCATAAGTGATTTTGAAATTGGATCAAGTTCATATGACTTTGGTGCACTCTTCATCACGATTGAGACATGTTAAAATGCTGCTAACGGTTGCCGCTCAAATTCTGTATCCCAACTGTATAGTGACTACGAGTCAATTGAAATTGTGGTGTCAAGCTTATCTCTAACGGTTTGTACTTTGTCACTGAAAACATTTGCAAACATGTCCTGAAGGTAGACTGGAGAGAAGGTAGTTGGAAGTGGTGTTGATTTGTTCCTTGACATTAGCTTGTTAGTAATCTCGAAGAGCTCTTTGCAGCTGGAACTTCCCATGATCTTAGCAGTGTAGTGGGCTGATTTCGCTGCATGGATTATATGTGTGACGTTCTTCTTAGCGACTTCACAGATTTGCTTATGAATAGTGAGTCTGGTGGAAAGCCAAAGCCTCTCAGCCTTACGGCGGTCTCTTTTAGCAGTGCAAAGCTGGTCCCCAACGCTGCTGTACCATGGATAACACTTTTTAATTGATACTCTGCACTTGGTATTTGGGGATATGTTTGTCAAGTAATGAGCGCAGACAGTTATTGAGTTGTTCTGCGGTAGGAGGTAAGCAAGTTTTTAGATTAGCTTGGATGTCGTGCATTAATTTGGTTATATTTATCATACTGAGGTTTCTCTTAGTAGCAGATAAAGGTGGAGGGTTAGGGACTGATACATCAAGATGGCATATAATCCAGAGGTGCACTGACAGCAACATTTTACTTAAGAAAGGTCGGTTGCAAAAGTTACCTCAGATGTACGTGAAACCGAATAAATGTGTTATGCACTTTATAGTGTAATATATGTTTAACGTGTAATTTATGGTTCTTCTTCCACAACTACAGTTCTATCATCAATCTTCACAACTGTATTCTTTCTGTTCCGTCTCTGTCTGTCTGTCTGTCTGTCTGTCTCACTCTCTTTCTCTCTCTCTCTCTCTCTCTCTCTCTCTCTCTCTCTCTCTCTCTCTATATATATATATATATATATATATATATATATATAGAGAGAGAGAGAGAGAGAGAGAGAGAGAGAGAGAGAGAGAAATGGAGAGAAAGAGAAATGATGTTAATGTTTCTATTTCAGCCTTGCGGGTGGAAGCTGGCGTATCCTGTCAATACGGCTATGACTACTTCACATATACGTACAGAACGAGATACTGTGAGCATGACTGTTGTGGCATAATTGACAGCGAATACAGCGAAATTTAATAACTGGTTCCACTAGCGCTGGAAAACATTTAGTCAATCATTAAAGTATCAGATTTATTAATTTTGTGTTTATTAAACTCTGGCAAATTGAAGAGATATCGTTTGCAGACAAAATTAAGAGATATCGTTTGTATATTATTGAGAATCCATAAACTAGCTGATTCTGTGTTTGCATCAGTTTAGTTCGACATTACATGCAATAGACGGAAACCATGACAAATATCCACACCTTTTTCAATTCTAATCATCACCACGAAAACCACTACACCAACAACAGTAACAAGGATAAGAAATGTGTGTGGTCGTCAACTCATCATTCTGAAAACATCACCAAATGTTGAGTCACCCTCTTTTAATAAAATTGCTTACGCAGCAAGAGGGACTCAGGCATAATAACATATCTAGTTAGTTGGAACCTATTAACCAATTGTGAAATTAATCCCTATACATATGTCTTTACATTCCACAGTTACAGTTACAAGAGTTAAAGCAGTTACAGTTTAGAAGTTCCAATCGGTACCATTGTTGGGTCTGTGATTGGAAGTCTGGTTGGGCTCACTGTCCTCAGTATCCTCATCAAATGCTGCTGTGCTGCCTTAAACAATCCTAGCAGACGCTCAGGGATCGTTTTACAACCGACAAACACGAACATGCCAACTTTAGTCGGTAAGTAATCGAATAATGTGGCGATTACAAGTTATAAATGCAACGAGAATATTAATACAACCAGTAAGTCGTTGAATTGAAATCAGATATTATGAAAACGAAGACTGCACTCTAAGTAAATCAAATTGGCAGAAAAACATTACTATGCCGTAATGAAATCAAATAACAGTTAAAAACGACATGGTGTATGTGAAATTAAATTGAGTTTAACGTTGTTTTCTTTTTTACGTTTATCGCGGTATGAATTGTAACTTGGCTAATTGAACAGCAAGTAACGCCGGTCAAGCGTTATAAAAGCTGCCAGTTAGCTTTGACAGTTTATAACACGATACAATCAGAAAAAAATATCGCTAAGCTCTTATAATTGCAATTACTGATAAATATATTGATTTTGTATTGTTATTTTTAAGGACAAATTATTTCCTATCAGATCTAGAGCCTTCTTAAGCATATGAAATCTTGTTAAGGTGGCTGATACATGTACATGCATAGAACCAAGGATTCTCCAACTTCAACGTAATAGCTACATCAATATCAAACAAAAATGTTAAACTGTTATAATTGCAATTAATTATACATTTAATGATTTTCTATTGATATTTGAAAAAAAGATTTTTCTTATCAGTAGGAGAACCTCCTTAAGCTTGTGGATTAACTAAGGCGTCTGCTACATAGCTATTTCTATAACAGGAACGTAATAGCTACGTCAATATCATTTATAAAAAATACCATTGTACGAAATCAAAGGTTCTGAATATGCCACATAACGGTTTTAATAATTTATTTACATTATATTATTTGACCTGAGCAGACGTTCACTATTGATAGCAAAGGATTTGTTGCTTATTTTGATATACGAATGAGGCTCATGTTTTAATTGTGTCATGGTCGATTCGTTTTTCCCAAAGCACATGATTAACCAATTATTGCGTCTTTAAATCTATTTTTGGGTTAATTAACACTGTAGGCTAAATACGAGACCTATTTACAAATAAAATTACGAAAATAGGTAACTGTTGCCAATGATTTGTGTCCATTAGTAAAACAATGCAAGACATCGACATTGACAGATACAGCGTGTGTATAGCATATCACCCACCTACAACACTTCGTAACTATCAAGGTGGGTGTCCTACATGGTAGGACTGTGAATCCAAGTGTTTTAATGCTAGTCTTTGACCTCCTCCTCCCAATCGATTTTTCTATGTATCGATAGTTTTAGATTCAATTGTAACGAGCTGCAATGAAAGTTATGTATCCTCAATGCACTTGACAGATTTTGAGTTTCAAAGCTTTTACTTCTCAAATCGAGTCAAAGAAAGACTTATTTGCATTCTGAATAACGGGGAAGATGATTTATCTGATTCCAAATCAATTTATTCAATTTTCGAAATAAAATATATACCCACCTTTATATTTCGATATTTTAGGCGTGCAGTGTGCATGCCTGCCGTTATGTTAGTTATTTTGCGTGTGCAATGTGTACATTACTTACTTTGTGCGCGCTATTTATTGAACTTAGTATTAAGTAGTTATGCGTACATTTAATACATATATAAGTGGAGTTGGGTATGATCACATGATTATGCTCTGAAAAATATAAATATTTCCTTTATTTATCCAATGATGCAACTGCAATTATATAGTAGTAAAAAGAAGCTTGCGTTTATGTAAATCAATTAGCAGTAAAATAATGTGCTATGAATAAATATATTTAATTGATAGGATAAGTTTCAAGTTCATCTACATATCAAGCAATAGCTAAGATTTGCAGCAGATGAAGTAATGCCAACTTTTCATGAGTTTTGTTTTTAAGATCGATAATCACATGGACAATCATACTTCAAAATGTGCTTAATACTTGGATATCAAACTCTTTGTAAGAATATCATTGCGCAGACATTTCTTTAAAAATTGTATTGTATATCGTTGTTGCTCTCCATGTACATTCGATTTTATATGCTTCCAAGGATTCCGTTTTATTCCAGTCATGTAAATATATGATATTTCATTGCTCATTTATGTTGTCATATTTGCTCATCTTCACAGAAATAGCGTAGAACCAAAATGTTCTGGACAATTGTTTCTTAGGTAATATTAGTTGGGTGGCTTTGAAGGATGTTAGATTGTTGCAAATATATTCCAACAATAGACGTCATTTACATACTTGTCGATTGAACATAGCAAACGTATTATAAGCTAATAATAGCTTTTAAAATATTGTTTGTTCCTCCACAAATAGTCAGCATTAGAGTATATCACACAAAATGAACAAATGAAAATCTACTCTGATTGCTTACAAATTACCAGTGATTCAGTATTTCAATGCTGGTTTAACCGTAGCTTTGAAATTCGATGGAAGACTGTGACAGACTCCACCAGACGTCTCATTGACAGACGAACAAAAATACAAAGTGAAAACATGCTGAAATATAAACGTATACTATGTCCTAGAGATACGTTGCCGTCAAGGACTGGCCTTTTTGTTGGGTGAAAACTTTATTGTTCCAATGGGTCTAGCGCTCGTCCTACGCACTAATATATATGGCAGAGAAGACCACAAGTGCTCTATTATGTATATATATATATATATATATATATATATATATAAACAAACAATACTTATTTACGAAAATGTACAAACTACGAAATCCTCGCTCTAGTACCAATGCTTTAATGTTTGCATGTATTGTATGTCTATAATAGCACTACTTTACGATTGTTCTCTTTCGTAAATTGTCCTGCTTATTCCAGGACGGGGGTTGAACGTATGTTTTTGTTGTTCTCAACAATGGTTTGATCAAATTACATTATGTGTTCTCCTTTTTTATTTTGATATCTAACTTGTCGTCAGTTAGCCAACGTCTTATAATGATTCGTTACATATATCAGCTGACATTTACACACTCCACTTATTATTTTGTAATTTCCCGGAAATGATTTATTTACTTCATCCACTCCTATTTTGCTTTTATTGCACATGGTATACCACTCATTAATTTATTTTCTTAACTGCATTTGTGACGTTCGATTTATAATCCTACCGTTAATAATGTTGTAAAATAGCACATGTGTATCGTGTCAACATTTTTGCACTGAAAGGTGGAATACAAAATATGTTTAAACTGTATCATACCAATTAACACATTCAATATACTATATGTTCTTTAGCATTATCACATTCACACTTCTAATTTTGCATTAAAGATTTTACAATTTGTGGCACTTTGCTATATCTAGTAGCATTTAGTAACGCGTAGATTTTAATAGAGTTACATCTTAAGTAAGTCAGTTGATATGTATTTGTATATGATAGCGTTTACTATATTTAGTTAAGAGTTTAATGTTATTTTTTATCTAAGTGTATCGTGGTATAAACTGCCATTTGTAGAATTACACAACAAAAAACTATATAAGGGCGTTATGTAAGCTGTTCCAGTCGGCAACTGACAGTTTTTACCACGAGAAATGCAGAAAATACAACGTTAGACTCCTATAATTGTCATTAATTTTAATTTTATTAATTCTAAATTGTTATCTTGTTATTTTTTAAGAGATATTTCTTATCAGTTTAGGAGCCTGTTTAAATGTATAAATTCTTGTTGAGGCGTTGGATGTGTATTTATGTATAGAACAAGGAAGTATCCGTCTGCAACGCAATAGCTACGTCAATTTTGAACACAATGATACACAATCTAAGGTTTTGAACAGTCTACGTCATGGTCTTAATCTTTATATAAAATGGCATATGTTTTCTGAGTAGAATGGCAATACTCAAAGCAAAGGAAGTGTTATTTTGCTTGACATACGAATGCTTATTTGATTTGCTGCTATCACGAGTTCACTGTTAATTGTGAATCGTGATTGTGTAGACAGGTGATTAACCAACTTAGGCCAATGTGAACCTTTTCTCGTGTTCTTTAACAGTTTAGGTTACCTACATTGGTGAATCACAAATGAAATTAAGATTATCGGTAAATGTTTGTAGGGATGGTGGTCCAGTAGTCAAATAGTGCAATGCATCGAGACTAACGGTTACGATCGGAATGTAGCGGATCTCCCTCCCACCCTACATCGTACATATCACGGTCGGCGTCTTAGACTATAGGACTGTGAATCAAAGTCTTATAATGCTAGTCTTTGAATCCGTATATCAATTTATCTATAGTTTTAAATTCATTTGCAACGTACTGCAGTGACAGTGAAAGTGCAGTGAAAGTGCTGTAGACCCAATGTTCGTGGCAGATGGTAATGTTTCCGGCTTCTAATTTTGCAAATTAGGTCCAATACATACTTCTTTATATTCACAAAACAGCCAAGATATGTTATTTGATTCTGTAAACTCAATTTATTCAGTTTTCTAAATAAAATATCAACTCACAGTTTTTAAATCGTTTGAAAGGCATTCAGTGCGTGAGCCTCCCAGTTCAGTGTTAACATTTCTTATGTTATACGTGACAGTATTGATAGAAGTTAATCTAAGGTAGTTATCCGTACAGTTCATATAGAAATAAACGCAACTGCGTCTGATTACATGAATGTAATCTGATAAATGGAAATCTTCCCTTCATTTATCAACTGATGCAACTACTAGTATTACTAAAGTTTTCTTCCTAAAACAAATGAGATTTAATGTCTATGCTGCGTCGTATTTTGCCCTTATGCAGCAATTAGTAATGAAAATCTAACAATGCAAAATAGAAGCAAACAAATATACAAGATAAATGAAATTATTTTTTTCCTCCAGTTGGAATCAGGCCAATCAACGTTCCGAACGACTCCTTGTTCGTCCGTGTTCGTCGTGTGCAATGCCTTGCTATCATTCCATCAAACCTGACTAGTCACTTCGACCGAAACCATTTCACTGAGTTCAATTAAATTTAATTATGTATGGTAGAGAAGAGATGGTAGGTAAAATATATTAAACACACATAAACATACGCACATACATTTTCAAAGAAACCTGCGCGCGCTCTATGAAAGTGCTGGCCTTTAACGAGCACTGCCATGTCACTTCATTCCGCATGGGTTCGATTATAGGGTTTCGGAATTGGTTTATGTGAGAAAGCTTGACAGTTATTTCCTTACGGGTCCTTGGTTCTTACCGGGGCTTTCCAGTTTAATTCTGGTCATGTAGAGTATATATTGAGCTTAGAAATGACATCAAACCACAAGCCTACAATTATTTACACCAATCTTTTCAACGTAGATAGAATATGATAATGAACGTCGAAAGAGGTAAATATCATACAAGCTATTTAACCAAGATACATCTAAAGTTTCAATCATAAACGAATTATAATGAAACATTTGTTTCATGATAATATTCCGAAAAAATGTTTTGACTTGAAATATCTTTATATAGTTACATGAGTAACATTAAAAAGGGAAATACAGTAATCAAAAGCAAACATGTTTTTAACACATAAGCAATTAAACAATAATTTAATAATTTCATCATTTAATTTAATAATAAGCTGCCAACAGTTGAAATGCTTTAGGAGCTTACACTATTTGTAATTAAATCCGAAAAATTCCAACAGTTCCATCACTGTTATATGTATATGTGAACACATATTTTCAGACCGATGCTAACACAACAAAGTTTTAAATTTGTATCGCAATATAATTAAGTGAGAGATCTTACTACTCAGTTCAATATTTTACAGTACCTACTCACCAAAGAACATCAACTTGGAAACACCAATTGTATAGTTCATATGATATCGATATCCCAAGATGGAACCATACAAAATATGTATATTCATGCATCAACACTTGCACAAAATATGGATATACATAACTATTTTTCACGGGACAATTTTCAGGATTAATGATTCTGAAATCAAGTGTAATATTCAACAGCTTATACAGCAAGTAATGATGCGCTATTGGGCATACAGGCGTTGATATTATCCCGATAGCACTATACATGTTGCCAATTTATACCCATTAGGCAAGGTGTTAGGCATGAATAAAAAGTGTCATATGTCCATGACATGATGGAGCAATCGGGATATTGATAATTGATTCGTTGTATGCTTGAATGTCTTCGTCAGATTTTTTGACTTTAAAATTATCCTTCTAACCAAAACAGCAACTATTTATATGCGGAATTTACAATGACTATTTTAGGCTTCATTTGTATATTTCTTGCATCTCAGAAACATGGTTCTAATACAAAGCATTTGTTCTTGTTGTTCTCAATGACACCATGAGCAGTCACTTTTATGCAAAATAATTTGTTAGAATCATATTTACTTCAATAATAAAATGTTCATGCAATGTTTTCGTCATTTGTATAATGATATCTAAGCATTGCAAACAATATGTGTATCGTCGTGATTTAGTACACTTTAAATCCTACAGTTATATGCAGTTTGGGACATTATTATATTTATATTACTAGTATGTATATTTTATTAATATAGTGTCAATGCATACGCTTTAACAGTATATAGTGAAACATTTATGTTGCACGCACTCTCTCTCACTCTCAATCTCTCTCTCTCTCTCTCTCTCTCTCTCTCTCTCTATCTATCTATCTATCTATCTATCTATCTATCTATCTATCTATCTATCTATATATATATATATATATATATATATATATATATATATATATATATATATATATATATATATATATATATTAATATATTTATATATATAGTTGTTTATTCGTGCAACATATCTCTGTATAGTTTATCCGAATTCAGACTCTACCTTGTGGCGTCCGACAGAGAAAGGTGAAATCAAAGATCCAAATGGGTTGTATTAATGAATTAAATTTGCTAAGATGTATTACTTCAGTTCCTCAATAATTTAATGTAGTAAGATGTATAAAAGCATTGACTAACTTAATTGCATTTACTGTGATATACAAACAAAATGTCAGCAATTTCAGCAACTAAAGAAACGCAAAAAGAGCAGCAGGGGGGGGGGGCGAATCGGACAACTTTTTCGACAAAATTTGATTGAGGTTTTAAAACGACAAATAGAGCCTTCCTTCGAAATCTCACTTTTCGAACAAAAAAAAAAACAAAGTCTCCGTTTGGCAAATGGAGACTTAGCGTTTTTTGCTCGAAAACGCTATATTTCGCGACAACGTTTTCCCGTGGCAATCATCGGGCGTCCCGCGTCGATGTCATCGCCCCCCCCTGCTGCTATGATCTTACAAACAGAGTAACCACTAACTCCTCCTCTTGTAAATCAATTAGGTTATTTGACTGATCTGTAATTCTAAAATTAATTCTCGTTAAAAACCGATTATGGCATCGCATATAGACCGGATTAATCGGACTCTCAATGATCAAAAATCCCGGAGGGGCTGTTGGTGAAAATGAATAAAGGATATATCCCTGTTGAGCTTGATTTGATTGCTTGGTATCTACCTGGTAACTCCCTTCGATAACATCGCACACTAGATTGATTGCTATCACCGATGCAATATTTACGTTGTATGGAGCAATATGCCTACCACCATCTCCGTTATCGTGTTTGAGGATAGTTGATGGACCGAGAAAATCATTAAGAGATTTTCTTAGTTCTGGCGCGTTGTATCCTGGAAACCTAAAATCGGGTAAATCGGCTTCTGCGATATTATACTCGGTTAGGAATTTTTGTTTATCATCAGTTTTGCTAGCGGATATTATTCCGACGATTCGTTCATTGATATATTCCATGTCTGATATAAGTTGATTTAACACCTCAACGTGTTTTTGTGCTTTTGTTTTCCGTAGCTGTTCTAGTTGTAATTGGTAATAATGATTAATTTCGATAAAATACCTATTAATATCACTTAATTTAACTGTGCCCTCGGCGGACAATTTAGGAGTTTCCTTATACGGAAATATCCATTGCATGGTATTCCTGTCTTGAAATATAAACCTACTGGGTAATAACGCGTTTTTCATAATAGACAAATCAATTTGATAAACGGGATCAATCTCATGATACGATCGCGTATTCGTGTGCAAGTCTGCGGGGATTTCATGAGGTGGATTCTTAGGCCATCCTGGTATGGTTCTTATTGAACTGTTATAGATATCAACCATATACCCCGGTGTGCTTATTTCAATCGTCGACGATAACGTCGGTTCATGAACCGTAATAGCGATTTTTGATTCTTTTCCTGTGATCGATTTTATCCTGCGTTGAAATTCCTTATTGATTTGTTCTATTTGGTATGACCCAGTTGGTATTGTAACCTCATTCCAGTCTGGGGTCCCATCGGGCTTATTTGTCCATGCAAAAACCAGCGAGTTATTAGGTTGTTGTCCGTTAAACGCGTCCGCTCGAATATTAGGCCAACTGTGATATACTCGCAATTTTGCCAGTGCTATTTCCTTCACTGGAACCGGCGACGGGAAGTTCACACTGAATTCTGGCTTCGTTGACGTTATCGATATCATATTTGTTTGTACCGGAGTGGTGTTCTCCGCGATCCGCTGAAGTAATTGAAACCCTTCGGGGTTCAGCGACATTATTATTATTCGTTGTTTTTAGTGTCTAATTTCAACAACCAGGTGGTTCCGGCTTCCAGTTGAAAATCCTCGATTTTTGACATCGCGGAGCTATACAACTGGACCATCGTGGAGAATTCAACATCGGATATGAACAAATTATCAATCGACAACGAGATCAACCCGGATAATTTCGAGTACGCGTCGGATACTATTTGATGTTTTACTGTATACTCGTCGAGTTTTTTTCTGAAAACACGATGATATCTTCCTAGTGATTGCGTTGGCAACTCCAGCAATTGTTGTCATCGCGGAGATAGCGATTGGAACAGCGATCGGGGCTATCGTGGTCACCGTGGATAAAATAACACCGGTACCGGCTACTATACCCGACACCGAGTACACGACCGCGTCGATGGTGTTTATTTTTCTGCGGTATTTTTTTATTTTTGCACGGTATTGTTCGGAAAGCGTTTTCAAGTTCGCGGAAAATTCTTTTGCGGTATCGAATCGATATTGATGTGACGTCGGTGATACCTCTGATTCAATTACCCTGGTGGACATTTTTATTTTAAAAGAGCTAGTGTTTTTAATTACTTAGATTCGCTGCAAATTCCACATACCATGTAATGTTTGCCTCGGCTAGATTTCTATCAACGGCATAAATTGTAAACTGTTCAGTTGCGTTCTTGTCTATAATTGTTGATATTGTATTGTTAAACCCGGATGAACTCGACGATAATATATTAAACTGCATCATTGAAACCAGTGTCAATCGATAAATGCCCTTAACAGCTGCGGTAATATTTACTGTATTCTGTGTAGGAGTCCAATCGAATGATCCATGCCGAATTGTGTATACTGTGTTGATGGTGTTCTCATGAGGGGTTTTTATTTTTTCGAATTGCTCTGCTACTCTCGGTAGCCCGTCTTTAATCGCTTCAACATCAGTTCTGATTATTTCTATTCTCCGCAAATTCGCGTCTATATTATTCTTGTTTGCTGCAACATTAGTTTTGATTGTTTCTATTTCCCGTGTAGTCTCGGTCATACTTTTTTTGTTCGCTGCAACATCAAGTTTGATTGTTTCTATTTCATATGTATGCACGTCTATACCTTTTTTATTCGCTGCAACATCAGTTTTAATTAATCCTATTCCCCGCCAATACGCGTCTACGTTTTTTTTGTTCGCTTCAATATCGGTTTTGATTGTTCCTATTTCCTGTGTATGCGCGTCCGCACCCTTTTTGTTCGCTTCAATATCAGTTTTGATTGTTCCTATTTCCTGTGTATGCGCGTCCATATTATTTATGATCGTTGTAACATCAGTTTTGATTGTTTCTATTTTCCGTCCATGCGCGTCCACATTATTTATGATCGTTGTAACATTAGCAATGAGTGTATTTATTTCCCGTTCATGCGCCTCTATATTCCCTCTGTTCACTTCAACATTAGTTTTGATCGTTTCTATTTTCCCTTCATGCGCGTTTACATTATTTGTGATCGACATGACGCCAGTAATGAGTGTATTTATATCCCCTCTGTTCGTTTCAACATTAGTTTTGATCGTTTCTATTTTCCCTTTATGCGCGTTTACATTATTTATGATCGATATAACGTCAGTAATGAGTGTATTTATATCCCCTCTGTTCGCTGCAGCCCTGGCAATGAGTTTATTTATTTCCTGTCCATACGCAGTGATATCATTTATGGTTGTTGTGATTTCATCCAGCTTGGTATTTTTTTTACCAAAGAATTTATCAAAGTTGTCATCGATCCTGTTAACATTTTTTCGTAACGTGTAAAATTGACCCGACAGCGTCGTAAACTCCGAAATAGTATTCTTTATTGTTGCAAGATTCGGTTCGGTTACCGTCGGGGTCCCAAAAAAACTAGCGGTAGTGAGTTGCATATCGGTGACAGATTTTTTCACATGCGTGTCAAGTTCGGTTACCAATCTATCTAACCTTATAAAACCGTCTTGGATTAATGTTACCCTATCCGTCACCGTCGATATGTGTTCACCTGGTTTGAGTCGTCCGTCGCTGGTATACAACGCGATAGTGTCCTCGGCGGCATCGCGCTGTCGTATTAAAACATCATCCAGTGACACATTACTGGATTTCAATTTACCCTGGCGGTCTTGAAATACAACTATTTCACCCGGGTCAACACTGGTTAAATTCAACGTATCAGCGATTTCATCCTCGATTAGTTTTTTTATGTCATCGGTGGCGGCCGTTTCCGTGGGCTTTTTCAGCGCCGAAACCGGTCGTCCCCAGATATCAATCATCGTTATTGTAAAAAAAAACGGCGTTTCTAATTAACCCGCCGGGCCTCTACGACCCCACTAGTGTATTCGTTTACAACCACATGAGGTGGTTTCCGCGATGATGAAATCGCCGCGAGTACGTTCAATACCTCACGGCCGCATATCGGCGGGTCGCTTAACTGCTGTGTTGGCAACGTGGAATAAAACGCCCGGGCTGAACACGCCCGGATATACCGCATGAACTCGTTCGGCGGAGCTAACCCGTATGAATCAAAATAGACGATCGCACGCGGATCAATCGCGTACGCAACCCAATGAATTCCCGCTCCGGAGGACCCATCGAGGTTAATTATGCCGGTTTCAATATTCCTTGGTGCCGCCGGTAATTGATCCCTCATAAAAACACCCCTGAAGTTTTGTATCGCTAGCGCGTTTGCGGCGTCTATTAAATCAAAATTAGACATAGGAGTCATTGACTCCTGAGTCAATAAACGGTTCCCGGTAGTCTTAGACCCTTTCCCGAGTACCATGAATACGGGGTTCCCGGTAGTCTTAGACCCTTTCCGGCTACGGGTCGTTTTTTTTTATAGCCTTTCCCGGTTGCCTTCTTCAATGCCATCCCCGCCGCAGTACCAACGGCTCCTAACGCCGCCGCCTTAGCCACTGCTGGTGCGGCCGCGGCAATCAATGCCGGAATCGCGGCTAACAGAGGAAATATCCCACCGGTCTTTTCCATGTTTTTAATCGCTGCGGCCGAGAAATCTACCTGAACACCCTTTTTATTCTTCATCGCATTATTGAAATGTTTTATTTGACGCGCCGTCAACGATATCTTATGATTACCACCTGCCATCTGTGACGGCTTCAGCGTTATTGTGGTCCCGCACTGTTTAGCCGACTTTGATCGTAATTTTTTGACTTGACCATCAGTCAACTCTACACTGACGACACTATACGACATTTTATTGTAAACGCGTTTTGTGCTTTCAATTACATGTTTTCCACTGGCGCATCAACGATTCTCATTCGTCCACCAACGCCTTCCAACAGCATTGATTTATCGCTGAGAATGACATCAACCGCTCTATGATTAACACCAGCCGGGGCTATACGAGCTCGGAAGTGTATATCAACGACGGATTGTCTCGTTAAATCAAGATGTTCCAACGAAAAATAATAAATCGGATACAGCTTTTTAAAATCAAGTTGCGATATTTGCAAACCAGTGTCGACGTTTTGATCACGACCCATGTATGACAGCAATCGATGATACACACGTGCGACATGGTTGTCGCCGTAATTAAGCTGTATATCCTCGGATGGTTCCTGTTGTCCGTTTATTCTCAGCGAAACACCCCTGACTCCTAATTATCAAATATCATATGGCTGCGTTCTTGACTGCCCAATCGTTCCCTATTCTGTAGCGCTATGAATATATGACGCGGGGCTGAAACACCCTGTTTTGATGCCAGGTGCCATGTAAACGTATCGGCGACGTTATCCTCTTTAGCATCAGTTGTTACCGCTAGCCAACTCAACAACGATTTTCCTCCCTGTTCCATAAATGCTAACAATCGTGCTTCCGTGGTAACTGATGGAGTCAGCACCGGCATCCACAATGCCATTTTAGTTAAAATGACTTTACCGGCAGCGACGCCAGCAGCACGCCATATTGCATTGTTATCATCGCCCCTTCGCGTCAGCGCGATTGTATGCTTAGCCCCATAGATAACTTTTCTAACATTTCTGCAGAATCCAAATATGTGATGGAGTGGAATCGCGCATGAAAACTGTCGGCGTGGTCCTTGCAACATTGTTACTCGTGCTGCGAATCCCATATTGTAATTATCGTTAAGACTTCTTATAACAGTGAAATTAGCGTCTGGTCTTGCTCTGCGGTCTGGGTTATTTGCTTCAGCCTGTGGGTCAACTGCGGTATCTCTTTCCACCAGCACGTTAACGTACTGAAGATGATCAGCGTTATCGGTGGTGTCCTTCGCAAACATCATAGATGGACCCGTCGATCTCGTATAATCGTCCGAGTATCTCGCTAACCCAATTATCGTCGTTGCAACATCAACCTCGCGTTCTATTGATTCAATTTCTCGCCCGTCAATAAGATATCTGGCGCTCTCAAATAACGCCATGATACCGTTGTTAACGAAGCCAACTCGAACACGATCGTTATCTGCGTATGGTGCATTATCGGCGGCATTTGTCACGAGTTCTCCCTCAATTTCGATAAATGCTTCACATGGCAGAAAGTATCTACTGGTATCTTGGACTTGAAGTTCAATTCGCGATCGTAGGTCGGGTTGCGCTGCATAATAAGAATAATATTGATAATCACGGACAGAATCATCCCTGCGCACTGGGGCGTCCATATCAAACGCGGGATCAGCGGTTTGCGCAAACATTTTATTATTTATCATGTTGATGTTTTCAATTGCGATTTTCTTTGAATTCTGTTTAAGACCACTCTCCCGCTATTGTGTTCATGGGCGCGTTGGTGGATGACTGAGCCGCCAACGACTCTAGTTTTTCTTCCACGGCGTTATTTATTACTTTACTGACATTCGAAGGCATCACCGTCGTTGATGGCATCACCGGTGGTTTCTGTTTTTTTCTTGAAAATCTCTTGGATTTCACCAACGACATTAGTTTGTCCTTTGCTGCAGAAAGCGCCTTTCCGGCAACATCTCCAATAGCACTAATACCCTTATCACGAATAACATCATTCCTAATTGTTTGGCTAACGGCGCTACTTTTGGAGCCATTCTTGTAAATAACCCCGCAATGGTGCTACCGAGACCATCTCCATAGTACGCGCGGTAAACAGGCAATCGCGAGTTTACCACGTAGACGAGAACTGGTTTATCGTGGTTGTAGTGTATGATCATCTTTATTATAAAAACACCGGTTTTTCAATTAGTGATTGTGATCATCACCCCCTTCCCACCGCCGTGTGGAAAACCGGAATAAATTTTATCAAAATTTCCTGGGGTTTTTGCCCTCGATAAAAATCCGGTTTTTTCCTGATTTCTAGTCATTTTTGGTTGCCTATAGTCGTTTTTTTTCGATTTTTCAGCAAAAACATCGATTTTCTCTAAATGATTTCCTTGGGTTTTTGCCCTCAAAAACAGTCAAAAATGGCCAAAAACAGTCAAAAAATGGCCAAAAACAGTCAAAAAATGGCCAAAAACAGTCAAAAACGATAATAATTTTATAATTTTTTTAATCATCCACGAGTTCGTCTATGAGCGTTCGATACGCACTAACGTCCATGATACCGCCCGTAAATAACCGCTTGCAAATATCAGCGGCCTCATTGATTATTTCCGGAGAGTTATTTCCGGCTCGTTTTCCTCCGATTAGTACCTCTAGCCGTGATATATCACTGAGAACACTGTTAGGACAGGTAACGCCGTAGGATTCTTTACCAACAGAGTATCCTTTTCCTTTTTTTGGTATTCTACTTTTTACTTTATTGTGGAATGCGTCATAATCGGGGCCATCACCGCGTGATAATGCATTCTCGTGTATACTCGCCAAATACACTATTCTTGTCCAATCCTTTAACGACTTTATATTTTTCTCGTAACCGCTATTGATATGCTCCTTATCTCGTATGCTCTTAGCAAAATTGGAGACAGTAAAATCAATTAATTCCTCCCTCCTGTCCCTGAGGTCTCTAATTTGATCCCTTGTGCTCTTCTTAAGTACATTACGGGGTATATTCCTCTCTTTTTCTTCTTCCGGTGTTTCTTCCGGTGTTTCTTCCGGTATTTCTTCTTCTGGTTCTCTTGCGGTAGCACCTAGTTCTTCTTCGTCGGCCATTGTAACATAAGGTTCTTGTGGTTCGGTTATAGCGAGTGGTGGTGGCCTCCGTGTTGTAGCAGCCGCTAGTGTTTCTAAAGACCTTTTTGTTTGTTCGGTCTGAGCCGCTATCTTTTCAAGCGCATCGAGGACGGGTACAGTTGCCGCCGTAACATCTTTGGTCGCTTTAGTTACCGGGGCAAAGAGTTGTTCGCTTCCAACAGTAAAATCGGCTTGTAGTTGCTTCCGCGTTTGAAGTTGCTCTCGGACCCTGTCTCGTAACGGTATGAATCTTTTAAGCGCCGCTAGCCGCTCTCTGGCTAGCCGAGTAGTAAGTGATTCGCCTATCATTATTGCAATTACGAAGCAATTTCTAATTTCCCGCTGGAGTTTTCGTCTATAATCCTTCTAATGTTTTTGATCTTGCTAGAAATCTCCCGGCGTCGTTCATAAACACGTCCGAGTTTTTTTCGTATTATTTCAACGGCAGTGAATAGTCCAATGAATGCATTTGCGTCATTGTGGTACAAGTTTTCATTGATCGTATGTTGTAATCGTTTTACAAAAAAGTACTCGCGGGCCAGGGTAAAACGCCCCCGTTTCGATTGTTCGTTAATAATCTCATAATCGGATAATATTTTTTCACTGTCGAGACCATCAGATAATTCAATTCCTTGATTTTTTAATTTTGAAATCTCGGCTAATATATTATTGATGTCTTCGATATTCATTATTCTTATAGAACATCTTGTTTTTAAATAAAAAAAAATGAAACCCCGCGTATCAATTCCGAAGGTGTTTAATAATACTGAATACTTTGTTTTCTTCCGGAATGGACAATTTATTGTCAGCGCCATGGGCGCCGGTGACTTCGTCACTCGCTGATATTTACATATGAAAATCGAATTTTGCGTCCGGTCTTTTTTGAGATTGCTGTTTGATATACTCGTTCTGCAACAAATCGCACTGCGGGCATACAAATATCAAAATATTTTCCTGCCGCATTCATGGAGTGAAATGTTTTTTCCTCGTGCGTTGTTGTATCAAACGATTTGACACTCTTTGCTTTTTTTGCGTGCTTCCCTGTTTTACCTTTTTTGGTGTTTTCACTCCGAGAGATGGCTTGCAGGTTTGTAAGAGAATTATCAGTCTTATTACTATTAATATGATCAATCACAAGTCCATTCTCGATTAATCCGTGAAAACATTCATAGATGATTCTGTGACAGAGATATTTCTTCTTTCCGGCACCAAACATTAAATACCCGTGATTATTTACGGTACCAACCGGCTTCTTCAGTTTGCGGTTTCTAACAATGCCGTCGCGAGACGCCTCGTAACTGACGAGCACAGGATGCGGCTGAAATTCTTGGTCCATTTGTATAATAATACTACTTGTCTAATTTATTATTTGGTTTAATTATGAATCTTTCAACGTAGTCTTGGGGGGTTTTGATGACGAAGTCGGCGGTGGGGTCAATGACGGCGTTTTTAATTCGCTTGTCATAATAGCGTTTTAGTTCCCTGTATCGCTTTCCGCCACAATTGATACACAACTGCGATTTTCTTCTTACACCGACGTGGCAAACCAAGCACGGGAGGGGGCCAAGAGAACCATTACGAACGCTTTGTAAATGATACCCGCAGAATTCGCCTCTACATGATTTATTGCACGGGGTTGTCGACCCAATCATCAACCATTTGCAGTGATTCATTATACTATATTCTTTCATTTAAATACTTGTTTTAATAATATTGATGAGTTCGAGAGATTAGCAGCAATTAAGCCCTGGAAAAATATTAAGTTCAATCTCGATAGAGTCCTCAAGGACGCACCAAAAGCGTTAATAAACGATAGAATCCTGTTAAATAAAATACGCGATTGTATCGATGAATTCAAGCGTGATGGCGCATCTCATAGTTGGTCAACATTTCGAATTGATGGCGTTGTTGATGCTACCATGAACGACAACCGCGCAGCAACGATAATATCACAACTTGACGGTAAAAGGTATTTCGTTACAGTAAAATTCATTGTCCGGGTGGAATCAGGTGATTGGATCATACGTGATAAATTTGAACCAGTTCTCAGCGACAAGAAAACAGTCATTGTCAGCCGCGACTCCAAGCCGGGGTTGTTAACCGGAATTGACAGACCATACTATGAACGAGCGTATCCTGAAACAGCAGTTGTTTATGGAATATACCCGTTAAATAAGAAACCTGATATCGGAAAACTGAAACCAATGAAACAGTCAACGGGGATAAATTGTGTGGCAGAACGAGTAATAGAGCATGTTACAAATGCGTGTCGAGGAAACAAATTGACTGATTTACGACGTAGCAAAATCAACCAGTGGGAACTAACCGTAAAAGAGCGTGGAGCAACCATCAGCGACATAGCGAGATTAGAAACGTCGTTGAGATTTCCAATAACCGTTACAACGATAACCGGTGAAGTATTATATGAATCAAAGTATAAATCAAAGGGAACCCCAATCAAAATTATTGATCATAACGAACACGCGTGGACGCCCGCGATTACAGTGTTTCCACGGGATAGAACAGTAAAGTATATCCCGGGGGAATTTATACAAGATGGTTTTCTCGCGGAGAGGAAACTATTTGATGCTATCGCTTATTTGTGTAAAAACGACCCTGTATCAGTGTGGTTACTTCGCAGCGCTGATACCTTTGATCAGTTTGTAAGACCAAACGGTGAATTATATCGCACTGAAGCATTTCACAACAGGATGAAAAAAACCGCCATGGAATTTGAAGAGCATGATGAACAACTGCTAACAAATTGTTTTACGATTCCATCGGTTGCGGCTCATGTTGCAGCGAGGAAAAATGCGTGGGGTCCAACGCGCAAGGAATTTCTACCGGATGTACAATCCAGTTGTTTGGAATACTATCACGGTGGACTATGGAACACTGAATACAGCCGCGACGCTATGATTTCCGTTGATATGGTTGCCTGTTATCCAGCGAGTTTTCTCGGGTATGGATCCGCCGCTGAGTATTTCAAACGATTTGGACACCCCAGACATGAAATGACTCGTGTTGCTATTAATGGACCACTGCCTGATTTTGATTTAACCGGATTCGCTCGCGTAGTATCATTTGAGTTCGCGGCAGGACTTCATCGCTGTTGTTATATTTGGATCGGTAGACACATGGCTGAAAAGAAGTGGCTGCCAATAGCGCTGCTACGGTATATGATTGATTGTAGCATGCTAGTTTCGTTGATTGTCAGTGACGCGATTATATCATACCGGGCGCAGACTGAAGTCTGGTTACCAGAACCGGAGCGTCTAGATAGCATAATTGACGAATCCAGAAAACACATCGATGCCGACGAGGAATATATCGTCGAATGGTCCAGGAGGATATTCAACCAACGAAACTGCGAGGCAAAAGATCTCGGTAGAAGAATAATTGGTAAGTTCACACAAGGTGGAAAAAACTGCGACTACAAACGATATTGCTCACGGCTGATTATAGATGACGCAGAATATGATTTCGTAATCAAGGACGCAGTGGCGAAAAATAGATACGTGAACTGCGAAACAGCTTTCTTGTCCAATGGAACAAAGTTGGGTACAGTTGTTACCTACAGCGATGGAGACAGCCCGGCATACCCGCATTTGAGGGCGTCTATGCTAGGTTACGCCGCTATCAATTTATTCTCGATGATAAATAGATTTCCCGACACCGCGGTTAGAGTAGCCGTTGATTCATTTTATATAGACGTAGCGTATAAGGAAAACGTAGCTGGGTTTACTAGTCCGGACGAGAGTTGGGGTACATGGAGAATTAAAAATGAAATACGACGCGATTATTCCCCGTCAGCAGATGTCACCGTTGAGAACAATTACCTACGCGGCGATAAATTATCGGAATGGTCTAATGCACCACCGTGTTCTGATCCAATTTGTAGACACAAGACGGTTTATTTAAGCGGCTGTGGCGGGTCAGGAAAGACGACTCGGGCAATTGAATTATTTCGAACGCGGGCAAGTATAATCGTGCTTACACCGACCCATAGACTAGCGCGAGAGATAAAACAACGAAATGTTGACGCCGTTACTTATCACAGCTTGTTTCGATACAGCGGCGGTGAGTGGACTCCTGATCGAATGGGTGAAAAATTTATTCCTGAAGTTATCATCTGGGATGAGATATGTACTGTTTCGTTACTTTACGAATGTTTCTTGATTGGTTGCTGCTCGCGAATACAGCGGTAATCATGTGTGGGGATCATGGCCAACCACCACCATTTGTCGGCGAGGGTCCACATGATTGGTTAAAGGGTTTTGTGGACTATTATGAAGAAACCGATACTGATTACCGAGCACTTGATGAACAACTGCGCGGGGTTAAAAAATTAATCAGATTACAGCCGGATAGAATTCAGTGTGAAATAATTCGCGAGGTGATTCCGGAAACGCCGTTAAATGAATTCTGGGAAACATGGAAACCAAACGATTTGATTGTAGCGAGTAGAAAAATAGTCAGGGACACACTTCAGCGGAGGTTGTTTTCGTTGCATAAGGAAAAGTTTCCAACGCGTCCAGTGCCGTTATGTTATAGACCCGCAGATACACGGCGACAGAACATTGAAGTTGAAATCCCGGGCCGGACAGAAAAACAAATTCTCGTGCTGAATGATATCGTGCTCGTTGATATCAGCGTCGTCGAGGACGCGCTACGTGCTGATAAATCCCCGTGGACGCTAGGATACGCAACAACAATACATTCCTCGCAGGGACTAACCATCACGGATACAATTGTTTGGATAGTTGATAATCGCATCGAATGGTCAAATCTAGTCTATCTTGCAGTGTCCAGAGTACGGAGAATGAATCAGCTTCGAAGAATTGTTATTGACGAAGCCAGTGACGAAGTCAGTGACGACAACGACATCATCGATGCAAGCGTCATTGATAGAAAACTCTCGGGTTACCGCCAACAGGATTAAAAAAAACAACGGCGTTTTGATATTGATGCCGAATTAATAATTGCGTTACGACAACAACAGAATAATCACTGCGCGAGTTGTAATTGTATAATGAGTTGGCGCTATTCGGATAAAGACGCTCGCCAATTTACCGTGGACAGGATCGATAACAGTCTCGGTCATGTCAAAAACAATGTGAGGTTAACTTGTCTTGAGTGCAATAGACGCAACGGCGCTAGTTAAGACCACGCGGGGGTAATTGAGTATCGTCAGGTATCACTTGTAGTTGCTCGCGTGTAAATCCGCGCTGAGGAGCAGTTGAATCCAGTCTATAGATCGGTGGTCTACCAGTTGATCGTGTTATCGTTGATATGTTATGTGTGGTAACACTCCAGATAGGATCAGTAGCTCTTTTTTTACCGCCTTCAAGCTCTCCTGGTTCATACAGATATCTAACAGTGACATCGCCGAGAATCGGCTTGGAAACGCTATCTATTTTTGATCTTCCGGGTATATACTTTTCTTTAATCGCGTCGCTGGGCTTCATGTTGATTGCTCGGGTAATCTCGTTATTTAACGCGGCAATTACGCCTGGCAACCTTTTGACCCATTCACGAAATCGTTTTTCTTGGATGAATTCCTTCGCGTATTGATATCCAAATAACCGTTCAGCAACAGTCCGATTGAATCGTTCAACAATTGCCTGATCACGATGTAGCGCAGTATGACCTCGTCGCATCGCGACGTTATGATGTTTCAGCGTTGATAAAACAGCGCCGCGAAATGCACTACCGGGATCAACTTGTAATAGATTTGGCCAGCGCAGAGGACCTCTTCGATAAATCCGCGCAAACGCATCGGCCACTTCAGTTGCTGACTTTGTTTTTAACGGCTCCGCTTGTTTGTATCGACTCGCAACATCAACTACGGTTAGCGCGTATTTGTAACCGTTGTCATGCGGCAGAAATAGTATATCAGCCTGATGAACTTCATTAGGTACGCTGACATCAAAGCGCGAGAAGTTGATTTGTTTAGGCGGTGGTAGATAGATTTGCCATATAGCCTGTTTGGATAACCAATTAGCCGCAGTGGCCTTTGTTACTTTTGCAGCGCTTGCAAGCTTACCAATTGCGGCCTTCCCCTTCCAGTATCCTCTCGGAGAATAATAGATGGATTCCATGTTGTTATTATAAACGCTAGCGTTTTCAATTACCAGCGCGAGAAGCTCCGCTTCCAATCATTAATTTACCTTTCATAGCCGATTTTACCAACCATGAAGCCAATTTTTCTTTGACGGATTTATCAGGAATAGCATTTAACGCGTGAATTAATTTTACATCCGCGATATGACACTGATGCAGATCGCTACTTTTGTAAGCAACATCATGAACATGACACGCCTTATCGATAGCGTTTATTGGATACTCACCGGGTTTGGGCTGATTTTGATCATCGAGTCTGATATCTAATCGTGTTCCGGGCCCACAGTAGCTATATCCTGGGAGGTGCTTTTCTCCTGGATACTTTGCCCACGGTGTTCCGGGGAGTTTTGATAACTTGGCTGCAATATCACCTCCTCGCTTTTTTTTAAAACATCCCCGGGTTTAATAGAAATAAATCTAAATTTCTTTGTACCACATTGTACACACTTGCCAGTAAGCGCCGATCTGTTATTTTTTGTTGTAACGGTTGTCATATCATTTGTGCCAGTACGCACTCTACACTTTACACAATATAGATCCATAATTTATGTATAGAGACATGAATATAATTGACTTTTCAGCGACTAAAACAAGAGAACCAGTTAAGCATGTTGCAGCGTTACCAAACTCGATCCGGATGATTATCATCGGACCATCTGGATCCGGCAAGACGCAATTGTTACTCAATTTAATAATGAGATGGATGAAGTGGGATAAGTTGTATTTGGTTGCTCCTAGCGTAGATGATCAACGATGCTACGAGGTGTTGAAAGATTTCAACGAGAATGCATCAGCGATCGCTAAAAAAAATGTTATTGAGTTTATTACAGATATCAATGATGCACCAGGCATCGATGATATTGATGGCGACGTTAACAATCTAGTCGTGTACGATGATGTTATGTTAGACAATCAAAAAAACCCAGCTAGGATATTTTCCAGAGGCAGGCATAAAAACACCGACGTGATATATGTCACTCAACGGTATACTCAGATTCCAAAAGTAATTAGAGACAACTGTAATATTCTTGCTGTATTCAACGGCGTTGATACACACACGCTACGAAATATTTGGCAGACATGGTGCGGCGGTGACATGGACTTTAATGTTTTTCGAAACATTTTTAGTCATGCTCAGTCGACCCCACATGGATTTGTAACGATAAATTTACATGATCCTCGGACACGATATCGTATCGGACTTGACCAAATATTCGGTTAAATTGTAAATAACCACTTAGCAGCGGGGGGGGGGGGCGATGACATCGACGCGGGACGCCCGATGATTGCCACGGGAAAACGTTGTCGCGAAATATAGCGTTTTCGAGCAAAAAACGCTAAGTCTCCATTTGCCAAACGGAGACTTTATTTTTTTTTTTGTTCGAAAAGTGAGATTTCGAAGGAAGGCTCTATTTGTCGTTTTAAAACCTCAATCAAATTTTGTCGAAAAAGTTGTCCGATTCGCCCCCCCTGCTGCTAAAAGACAATATGTAATATCCAGAAGTTGCGTCCACTTCGAGGAGTGTAACATACGTAAAATGTGTAGGAGAAGAATGTAGACCATGGCAGATGGAGTCCAGGAACATATTAAATCTGGAAGTTGTTATACAAGAAAGTCTCCCTTTATCATATCGCTTATTCGCCGCGGAGGGAAGCATAGCTGAATAATGTTGTAGACAAACATGTGGGCTTTGTAGATGAAAGTTTTTAAAACTTGGAATCTTATAATTCGCTTTCAAAACAGCTCGAGTCAAGTCAAATATTTTGCTTCCGTTATATGTTTATAATGTTTACGCTAAGTGTCTTCAATGAGTTTTCCTTCAAGCAACTACAAATTAACATATTCCGGATTTACAGTTGAATGGCATAATGCTGATATTGCATAAATCAAACTCAGTAGGGATTTGTTTAAAATAGAGAAAAATGACGAACAACAATCATTCGTTTCAGATCGATGTTAACGTATTTATTTTCTTATTAGCTAAGGTCACGTACATAATATACAAACAATATAAATTGCTACTGAATTTAAGAAAAACAATGTCGAACCATCAATATCAAAGGCGTTTTGACCTTTAATCCGTTACTGTATCATAGCAGCGTTGTAATTTTTATCATATAATTTTTGCATCATTTGTCGACGGAGAGATATATCATATGTGATTCAGCATTCGAAAACAATTATATTGGGACCAGTATAATTTTAGGGTTTAGTAAGGTCATTGTACGTAACTGTTTGATGAGTTATTTGAATAAGTGTTGTAACCAGGGAGTTATTGTTACTAATGTATTGCTGTCTGGTGTGGAAAGCTTAAAATTACAGTTTCAGTTACGTCAAAACAACAATGGTTAAAATTCTAGTTTTCAAATATATATATATATATATATATATATATATATATATATATATATATATATATATATATATATATATATATAGGGAAGAGTTGGTAGATAGGTGGTGTATAACCTACCTCAAGAGTGATATATATTGCCATAGTTATACATTAACTGATATTATTTTCTATATTAACTTTATGATGAAATTATAATACCACCAAAAATATAATATTTTGATCATTTCAGTGAATACCACGGTCTTATCCCAGGGAGAGTCACCCGTCCCTGCCCAGCAAGGAGCAGTCGAATATGGTTATCCATGTGCTGGTTCCCCACCTCCATATGTCGAGCAAAAAAATATGTCTACGGAAAGTGCCGATCCGGCCAATCTACCACCACCAGAAGCAAAGGATTAGAATCTACATTTTTCATGCAGCCGTTTATCAATTGTGTTAAGACAGTCGGGAATAAGAAACTTGTTACAGTCGGTTCAGTTTCTACGAGAGAGAGAGAGAGAGATGCAGAGTTATATAGATACATAAAGAGAGAGAGAGAGATAGTTAGAGAGAGAGATAGAGAGAGAGAATGTGAAAGAGAGATTAAACCTGAGTACCAGAGAAAGACATATAACACTTTATACTTTTGGCCCTATGTGTATTATTCAAGAAATATCGCGATATTTCAATTGTTATTATCTAACTCCTATTACAATTAGATTGTCAACACACACTATTGAAAATAATACAGCCAACCTCATCTTATACGCTAGACATTATGTCTTGCAGACCTATATTTATATTCCGGAAGGCTTTGCGTATAAAACTATTCTCGTCTTTCAATATCGCCTGGACCTTTCGCCTTAATTATTTGCTTTCTATCTTACATTACTTTCACGCCTTCAACAAATTTTGGTGCCAGGTCTGTCACGTGGAAATAATGTTAATTTACATAAGCCATTATTTTTCTTCAGTTAGTGATTTTCACTTTTAACATTCAACCATTAACAAGACTAGCCCTTTTCCTTAGACAAAATACCGGGTACCCACCAACCATAGAATTAAGAATGTCATGTGAAATTATCTTAATCTCTAAACGCTATTTTAATTATTTCACATTGATCTATTGCTCATGCAATCTGCAAAGCTTGGCAACCGCAGATGATACAGAACCATAAGTGTTTACATAAATCATATTTATTTTGAGTCACAATTACACTGACATTTTACCCTGAATTCCAAATAATTTGTCTTTCTTAACCAAACTATATCAAACCTTTGTAAACTACTCGTTGTCGAACACATGAGCTATTGTACAAAATATAATTTTCCTTCTTCGTAGCAGTGACCTTAGACTTCGAAATTCTGATTATGAGATCAATAGGTTGATTGTATTAAACAGAATGCACGCAATCCGCACAGTTTGATAACCGTTGATTCTGGGCAACTCAAAGTGTTGTACAAGATTGAAAATGGTATTATACTAATGGATGGACACTATGCTGCCTGTATACAAAATGTATCATGCTGTTGATAATTTCTGGAACTTTCTAGGCTATCTTATATCCCCAGTTTTACTTTAATTGTGCTTCTCGAAATAGTCGTTATTGTCTTCCTTGCAAAACGAACTTTGATAAACTTATTTAATCAAAATGTTAAATATCTAACTTAACAAAGACTGTTAAAGTGATCATTCTACATGTTAGTTAATACAATCTTGGCGTATTCTCTTCACTTAAAATACAATATTGTACAATAATCTATTGTGTTTAATATATTAAAGTCATTTTAAACAGTTCATACTGGAAATAAAAGTTAATGTCAGCAGATTGCATTTCATTATTTTTTATTTTTTGCATTGACTCACATGATTCAAGCGACAGTTGATTTGCTGGAATATCTGGATAGTATAAACTTAATATACAAATACATTAAAAAATCATAATTAATTATTCGAAAAAGATTTGATTTATTTGAAAGGTTTTGATCAGCCATGTTAATTTATTCAATATTCAGTCAACCACTAATATACACATATGCTTTATTTATCATTTACCTTTTTGCTATGCAATGATATATCATGGGTTACGGGTTAATAAGTGGTTTAAACTTGATTCGAGCATTCACTACTGACATAGAAAACAAAGTGTGTTACAAATGAAAAGTGATAATAAAACAGCACATTTAACATGTCTGGGTTGGTTTCAAACAGCAAACAAACCCGTACCTCCCTTAGACTAGCTGATCATAAAGTTGTGCATGCCTGGCTAATTAACTGAAATGTCCGGGATGGGATTTGATAAGCCTAAGATGACAATGAGCTGATATCGCTAAGCTTACATCTTAATAATATCAACTTTACCAATTGATAAATGATAATGAGATGACAAACAACGAAATGTATAGAAATGTGTATTAAACTATGAAATACTTAGGACCACAATATACATTCTTGCTGGAGGTCTGCATATTGTATGTGCATAATTCAAACTGAAATTCAGTAATAAATATCGGCAACAATCAATGCAATGGTGCCTTTATTAAAGTTCATCTTTATGGATTGCACATTTCTACTATCCAAATTTGGTTGATATTGAATAATTGCTACTTATGTAGGAGGCAAATATTATTGACGTTTCTGATAAATAAGGCTTTTCACATAGCTAAATAATAGTGAAGAATGCTGACAAATGATGTTTACCTAATATTAATTAAATAAACTTCTCTATACCGGATAATGTGATGCCATTTATGTAATTACCTTAATGTTGTTCAACTAATAATCGTTTGCAATTATGCTGATGTTACCGCCGATTAAGTCTTTGTCTACTAAGTTAGATTTTTCTCATAGGTTAGATGTAATCTATCTGAAGTATATCGTAGATCTCATGACATCAGTTCTAGAAATAGGAAGATAACTAGTGTAGTTTATTAGAAATGTCAAATGTAGCACCTTAGGGTAATTGAGATTAGCGGGCTGTACCATCATATAAAACAATCCAGCGGTCATCATCTTGAGTTAACTATCTCCTGAATGAAAAAGAATTCCCAACAGATATAATACAATTATTATTTTGTACACAAATGCATAATGTGTACCATACATTCTCACCCAGAATAGTTTTGGTACACTTAAATGCGCATTGGACATACTCTTCCCAAACGTCTTGACTTCACTCTAATTTCATAGTGTAACAACAATGACCTGTTTTGGACAGCGTTCTGTCACATGCTAACTCAAGCAGATTGGAATATATCTATCTATCTATCTCTCTGTCTCTCTAACTCTCTCTCTCCCTCTCTTTCTCTCTCTCTATATATATATCTTTCTCCCTCTCTCTCTCTCTCCCTCACTCTCTCCCTCTCTCTCTCCCTCTCTCTCTATATATCTTTCTCCCTCTCTCTCTCTCCGTCTCTCTCTCTATCTATCTTTCTCCCCCTCTCTCTCTCTCCCCCTCTCTCTCTCTATCTATCTATCTATCTACCTTTCTCCCCCCCTCTCTCTCTCTCTCTCTCTCTCTGTATATATATATATATATATATATATATATATATATATATATATATATATATATATATATATATATATATGTGTGTGTGCGTGTGTGTGTGTGTGTGTGTGTGTGTGTGTGTGTGTATCCGGTTTATCGTTGATTTATATATCCGGTTTATCGTTGATTCCTAAAAGCGTTTTTATAAGGTTTGCTGTATCCATAGAGTTTACTCTTTTAAAAATTAACATTGCGACCTCATAGTAGATTTTTCCAGATGACTACAAGTAAAAGCATCTTTGTTGCCCTGTTGTTACTCGCAGGGTTGATCAGGACATTTTATGTGCAGCTCCGGTCCGGTAATTATGTTTATTTTGACAAGCACATTACCTCAAACAGGTTTATGTGTCCAACGTAGAGCTTGGCCAGACAATGCATCGTAATTATGTTTCGAACATCGAACCCATATCCAGATTGGATTACCTTTAAAAATACCACAGTGAGTTAATTTACATTAATTATAGTATGATCGTAAATATGTATCAATCACTACAGCTTAGGACGTGCTGCTATCTCTGAACTAATATTTTAAAATAAAAAAAATTAAAGAAATATAAATAATATAATATTTACCAAACCAAAGAGCGGTAATCATCTTTAACACATATAAGCGTTGGTTTAAATAAACCAAGCCATGTGAATGACGCACCGATGACTGTAATGTCAGGATTATTGAAAAATACTGTAATTTGAGATCAGACTGTACGCTGCACTCAAAGTTTATTTTCCATAGAAATTAATATGGTTGTAAATTTAAGTCGGTATCATTTTATTTACTTTTGCATTATCTATTAATATTAATGTCAAATATAATCAGTAGTCACAATGTCACCCAAATCTGCATGTGATTGATATATTAATGATAATGTATTTCTTGCAATTATGTTGCACTTGATCCAAACAATACAAACAACACATGAAGACAACTTTCAATAGGGCTAATCAACAAAGGCATGTTTTGGTCCAGCGAGGGCACCTTTACTTTAAAATACCCACAGCTGCAGTTATGATTTTGTAACATCTTCATCTTAACTCAGTGCATTTAGAGTACGGTTGAAGGTATTGTTTTAATTGGCTTCCTTGACTACAGATTCACATACAACGGCCCTTCTACTAACATTTGTTCATATTGCACATGTATGAGTACTGTAATTATACTGTTTTGCTGCAAGGTGGCATCTACAGAGAGTGAAAATAATTATACCATAGCACTTGAGCAAGTGGAGATTTCATAGTATTATTAAGCTGTCAAGCAAGGTATTAGGTACTAATTACACAAAGTCTTAAATTTTATAAAATCGAACATATAAACATATACATGTTGTTAGAAAAAGAATTAGTATGAGCTAGTTTCCTTCACGTCATTAATTTTGCACTATTTGTCCATACTACTTTGCTTCGTACACGACGACATGCCTCAGTACAGTATCCTCAATTACTAGTTTTGTTTAATAATAAATAATCGAAGCTCATGTAGCACACTTTGTGCATTTTGAAATATTACATTTGGGTGTGAAATATACATGCTGTTTGGTCAATTTGTATGTACAGATGATAAAGATGACGACGTAGACGTGTTCAATGAGTCACACAAAAAACACTTTCAACAAAGCAAACGACTGGGATTGATAAATGAATTTTCTGCAGCAAACTTGAAACTCGTATGATTATGTATACACCGTTTAGGGACCTTGACGAAATCCATATAACTACTCACAGCTAGAGATTAATGGTTCCGGATTTGATATGTGTCTGTTAGACACCGCATAAGAGGCATATTAAAGGCCAATAGTAATATTGTCTCCTTCATAGAGCTCCATTTATACACGTCAATCGAAGCATGAACGTATTAAAACAAATGCCACCAGATAAGTCAGAATGTGGAGTATAAACAAGAGACAAGGAATGACGACAACGAAAAGCTGGAAGAATAAAACTGTACTGTCCAAATGCTGAGCAATTTTTAACGTTTTACATTTTTAGAACATATTTCGAATTGTATCACCGGTACACGTTATTTAGGTTATATAAACAATTGTTCTCCATCCAGCAAACGGCTGGTAAGTGGCATAAAGATATGCTATTTAATAGCAATGCATATCATTTTGCATTTTGAGTTTCCTCAAAACGTGCCTTCCTAGTATGTTTTGCTAACTGGAATTAAATGAATTCCACAATTGGATCCACGCCACGAAATTTTACTGTAATTGGGACTTTATTTCTAATATAACTCAAGTTGTCATTATGCACTGAAACAAGAAATGAATATGATATTCCCTAGAAAACAATCCAGCGACCTTTTGATAATTTCATTTCCATGTTTTCAGACTTTGCCACTTTCAAAATTTGCACTGGCTTTTTGTGATACACGGGGCATATTGGAAATTTCCGCGTTAACACTTGATACAATGTTTTGGATTTAAGCTAACGAGGGAAGCCATGATACTGAGATCGGGTCATAATATAACTGGGCAAGCATGAATGCATCCACTCCTAAACATATCCTTTTCAGCTGGTAATAAGAATGGCAATGATATACTTACATGTTTGCATCTTGATTTTCCTGATGATTTTCTTTCTTAGTTCTGCAAATCTGAATTACATGTTTATAGTTGCTTATACATCTATCAAAATCGTACTGTAATTTCGCCTACTCTCAAATTGCATTCTAGTCATTATACTCAAAATAAATCAATGTGAAATTCAGCAGCGTAGTTTGGATGATTACAATTGAAACAATTCAAAATTTCCCACATTATGATTCCAAATATTCATTGATATAATGGATAAACACATGACATGCAGCTGAGTGAAAACGTGTCGCACTCTCCTTCCTCACATCACTTGTGTGGAATTGAAACAACTAATAAATCATCAAAATTGAGAAGAATCGACAACAATTTCAAAATCCATTCATTCCAGATCAAGGTGGATAAGATTATGCAATGCGCATTCATTAAACGTAAAAATAAGTCAATTCCTTTTGCAATTAATCTCGAGCGCGCGACTTAGTTCAAATTTTGATTGGTGGATTTATGTGGGTATTAATAGTTTTGTTGTGTGATGCTGACTCTGCACTTGTTTATTTATTTGGCATGCTACATACATTCAATTACTTTGTTTATTGGGGTGTTTTGCTTTGTTTATATGACTAAGCATTATTTAGAATAAGAAAATTAATATATAATAAAATGGTATTGCATTTGTATGGGGACAGCAGCGACACCAATGTGCACTACCACAGCGGAACTGGTCACAATGATTACAACGTCAAGCCACTGGTCGACCCCCGTAATGTGCTGATGACACCACCTCACATCAAATTGGGCCTTATGAAACAATTTGTCAGAGCTTTAGATAAGGGGTCGGCAGCCTTCAAATACCTTCAAAACTTCTTCCTTAAGCTGTCTGAGGCAAAGATCAAAGCCGGTGTCTTCGTCGGACCACATTTAAAAAAGATCATCCAGTGCAATGAATTCCCAAGGAAGCTCAGTAGTAAGGAAAAACAGCTTGGAACAGGTTTGTAGAAGTGGCTGGGGGCTTCCTGGACAATAACGAGGTCAAAATATATGTTGAGCTGGTTAAGACTCTGATGTTAAACTAAGGCACACTGGGCTGCACGATGTCCCTCAAAGCCATATCCTTGATGTTTATCTTGATAAATTCAAGCAAACCATATTTTTGATTCATATGTTGTTTTTCCCGACTTCGTGTGAACGAAAATACACATTCACCCGTTTCTCTTTTAGAATAGGTAAATTTCAAAATATCACGGTCCTGGTAACAAAAGCAAAGGTTGTGGAGAATAATAACACATTTCTGTACTTTTAGGCATACGCTTTAAAAATAACACTTACTATCCAGGAACAAATATTGTGTTACATACTGTAAAATCGGTGTTTTTGTGTCAACCTCAAGAAAATATCCGAGCTGGATTTGATTGTTTGTCTATCATTACAACATTATAGCGTACGAGATTGTTGATGTCCCCGATGAGATTGCTACCAATGGTGCATGGTTGATGTCGGTGATAAAGTCAATAATATCATTGCCTTCTTCGTCCATTGAAATTGCAATTTCTTTAAATCTATAAGCATGTCGTAACATCGCTTATCATCTGCAGATGGCGCCACTAAATACAACTTATCCAACTTGAGTCATCTCTTTATCAGGTTAAGTAACAATTGCGTCTTACCAGACCAAGATGGACCTATGATCGTTGCTTGAATGAATTTGGTAGTTCTGGATGATAACTGAATCACTCTTGCTCTCGTGTCTTTGATACGTCAATTACATTAATGTTGTAGAAATATAATACGTATATGAATTTATATTGTGTTTGATGCAAGGGCCTCACTTATACCAGTGGATTAAAAGTAAAGATCAACCGCGAATTTTTGAGTATCTAATAAATTCGACTAATCAAGGAGATATAAAGTATCATAACTATTAGCAACTAAACCAGCAGCTGCAGTTGCATCTGCGGTTGAACGAATTTACCAAAGATGCCGAATGCGATGGTCACAGTTGCTAGAGGGTGATCCTGTCAAAGAATTGATAGGTGTAGTAATATCCCTGATGAAACGACACAATGTGAAAATCAGACGAGAACATATCGCAAGGCATCGCACTCAGGCAATTGTTGAGCGATTTAATCGAACTCTCACTGTCCGATTGTTTGAATATCAGTATGCAATGGAAATACACGCAAACAAAGTTCAGGCGGACAAGCGATATCTAGAATCGTTCGCAAGACTACCAAGTGGGATAGCTGCGCTACCAAACGTCATTCGTAAACTTTCTATGAAACCAATCGATGCAATCTCTAAGAAACTCATACAATATAAGCGACATGACTCTTCCTCTCATAAACCATCACTCAGTAGTGTGACGGCCATATATTTGTATGAACCTGATGAATATGAAGGTCGCCTAAAAAAGAGCAACTGATAAGATTGGGAGTGGGACCACATATACATTTTGTATCTTGGTACGATATACTTTCAGGCCTACAATTTTCATTTTATATTCATCTGCGCCTTAGCGTGGATTTGTCTGTGAACAATAACAGGTAATTCTGAAAATCAATTACCACCGCTTTCACTTTTGAGAAGGATGATTCGTTTGCAATAAGGCACTTTCTCCTTGTCGCCGATTACACTCAAGACAGATGAGCATCACATTGTATCGTGTGTGGCCGGGACTACTCTTTATTCTATCCACGGTAAATTGTCTTTATATCAAGAACAATGATCATTTTGTCATTGTTTCAGAGTCGCGCTTATTTTTTGTGACATGGCTAATAATCAGCTAATCTTGTCCTTATTATATCAGCAATGGTTTCCTGAGTTTGATCATTGTCAACTTTGTCCAAGTACATGGGAATTACTTCTATTACTTCAACGGTGCTGTCAATGATAACATTCCGTAGAAATTATTCTGATTCTTATTAGTTTTTAGTATCTAATATTGGTAGACCTTGTTATGCTAGTGTTTATCATGATGCAGCACCCGCTAGAGCTTTCTAAACAACATCCCCATGAACAAGAACAATATGATCAAGAACGACCTTTTGTTTCACCCTTGTCCCTGATATGGATCCCGGAATCTCAACATCAATATTTGTTTCTGCTGGGCATTAAGACATTGGTAGATGTAAATGTGATATCTTGTTTTCATGAACAGTCATAATTGTGGCTGAAGTGAATCATGAATCTAGATGTTACTATTAGATCGCTATCATGCCCTCAATTCTAAACATTGTCGTGTGTTTTCTCTGGAATTTTCTCACGCATTATCAAACATTGGATGAAATCCAGCTGCAGTATGCTTAACGTTTTTGAACTCTTTTAGCAATTACTCAATAGCTCTATGATAATCAAGCATATCCTCAAAATAATCTACAAATTGTCTCAACCAGCGATACAGCGATTCACCGAAAAAGGATTGTGTTTAGAAATGATCATCACACATGATAACAGCTGTATTTTCCGTGAGTACCCACTCAATAAATATTCTATCTAATCTCGAGCTACTGTGCATATCTCATCGCAAAGAATACTTGTACAAATATATTTATCACATATTCGTTCATGAGTGCACGCATCTTTTATTTCCCACCGAAATAACTGTGATATGCATCAAACATGACACCTTTCTGTTTCATCTTTCTTGCAATCCGGTGGGTCATAATGATTGCTACCATGTCTAAACACTTACAGAATTTTAAGTTGAGTGTTGCTTTACAAGAACTGCCAAGCGAATAAAGATAGTTGTATGTCTTGCCACATGATAATATACCGATGATGCTGACGAATTCTGTGACATTTGACCATTTTGTAATATAACTCAACATATCCATTATCAGGAGATTCAGAATAATCAATTATAATTTCGTTCTTGACTCGTCATTGTCCCCATTAAGCATCACATGTTCGTATATCACATTCATCTAACAATCCTATATTTTCTTTGGTGATATAAAAGTAATCTGTGGCGATCAAACTGTTGTATCGGGAAATGTATATATCATCGAGTAGGTTTATGAACATACACAAAGATCGAAGATATTAAATCAGTATAATGCAGTGAGTGCATGTCATATTAAAATTATATAGTTCCTAGGTTAGTTCCGTTACTCGAATATGAATTTTCTCGCAGGACAAATATACCTTTCTTCACCGTATCAGCGATTATAAAATTAATTTCAGCATCGTCGATGATTAATCTTATTCAGCGTCGTCAATGTTTAGATGAGGATCCTTGTGCAGATTTACCTATGATTTGTATGCCCATATGATCACAGAGTGACCTGTCATAAGCATTGTCAGTTTCAGATTCTGGCATCCAAACCTGACTTTGTGGGCGATATGAGGTTATTGCTTCACTCACGGTTAACAATGTTAGTATATACTTATCAACCATAGATCACATAAGCACTATGGTAGCCCAACCACGCGAGTTCTTTGCACATAAGTCGATCTGATATGTCTCTGGATTATGTTATTTGAAATGCCGCCCAAAACAAACAATAACAAGATAAACATGCGCTGAAATCGAAATATGGTGTTGTCTTCTTTGCTAAGTCGAAATGGATGGACCAGTTGGACATTTAACAACTTTAATGTTATAGGCTATCTAAAACAAAAATATTCCTCAAAGTCCATTTGCGGATTCAAAAAAAAAAAAATAAAGAGGGAGAGAAAATCAAATAATAAGGCAACCAATTTTATTTTAAAATATCACAAATCAAGCAACGCCTGCTAAATCAACAATTCAGCAAGAAAATTGTGCAGTTGGGGTCATTAGGGTAGTGCTCCTTTTTACTTTCAAGCAACGAATGTCAAACGCAAAACAGCATTAAACATAAACGTATCTTTAATGCTCGCAACGTCGAGAAGGAAGACCAAACTTCATTTCATGAATGGACAGTGTCATTTCGCCATCGAAGAATTCCACGATTCTAAGAAAAATTAAAGGAATAACCATAATGATCGCTAAACACATTTTTATGTTTGAGTCTTTTCTAGTAAAATGATATTCAAAATAAATAAGAAGGTAGTTTAAATGAAATCCAACATCTCGTCAGTCAGGTCTCCTTCGAGCTAATAAGACTGCCACATAATATGTTCCTGGTCAATGAATTTTTTCTTCTTCTGTTCATTGAATTAAGTCATGGTTTGGCTTAGGATGAGGAAGTTCATTGTAACACACACTACTGGATTCCAGGTAGATATGTATGAGGTGATGGATAGGGAGCAATAAAATACCCAATCAATGATTTTCACAGTTAACAATAAGAATAGCTTCGCCTTATTGTTTTGTTCAAGGATGTTTATCAACACAGATGTTGGACGTGAAACCTGTGTACTCTGCTGCAAGAACGCATTTCCTCTATAAAGGTGTCATTGGAAAGCTTAAACGGTCATTCACGTCGTTATATCACTCTTTCAAGATTTTTGTATCTGATACAAGATTGCAAATGTCTCCCAGATACATTTAACAAGCTTTTTAGTTAACTTATCATCATATATTAATGGTGTTGCTTTTGATTAGAACGATAGATTTGGTCAATCATAGTAATGTTCTCTGATCAGGAGTGTGAAACTTTTAATGGCATGGTGAAAACACAATAGACTCTATGATTGTCTTGTTCTATCCAACGTGACGCATGTGTCTTCTATCTCTTGTTCTTATACTGTTGGTAGAGTTTATGTCTTCTGCAGTTCATTCTAATCGATGTTCATGACGTTGTTTCTTATGTATATATATAATAGTGTAGAATACTTTCTCTTAGTATGTAGGGCCCCGATTGGCCGATTGGTCTAAAGCGCTCTCCGTTACGGATCACTGCCATCTCACATCTGTCTGCGTGGGTTCGAGTCTCGAATTTGACCAATGTGGGTATGTGAGAAAGCTCGCCAGTAGCTTCGCGAGGATTGGTGGTTCTTTCCGGGGGTTTCCCGGGTTCTTCCTTTACCATTAATACTGGCCCCCATGTATAGCCTATCGTGTGCTGCAAAATGGCGTTAAACACAACAACAACAACTTTTCTTAGTTTGTTAGTTTTCTGAGTATATTGGATTCAAGATACACGAATACGTTCACAACTTTATTGACAGAGGTAGGTTCACCGTCTAGTAAATTGTATTAAGGGGGAAATTCAACATCTCACATACGAGTTTACTACAATAATAAAAAGATATCTTGTAGCCACTCATAGCAAAGAACACTGTATATATAGATACATTAGGTTACTAATAACAGCGCAAACATGAATGTGTAAAAAGAGAAATTGGTAACGTTTCATTAAAATATTCTTTCTGAAATTGAAATGTATTATTTACTGCATTTCATAACAGTGGTTAAAAATAACAATGAACACAGTAACCTCTACTTACATCTTGATTTGCATGATCTAAATGTTAGTTTTTTCGTTGACATCATTATACCTCTTTCCTGACGCTGACATGAGTCAGAGAGGTAAAAGTGTATTCATTGATTGTAGTATTGGCATAATATATTGTTACGTATGTTTTATTAATATTGTTTGTTGGATTTCTAGACGATTATATGTTACGCACATCAGTATTTTTGCTATTGGCCCTTACCAGAAACTTGCTAAATGTATATCGACTACTGATATTTATTTTGTAAACAACATAATACATATTTAATATTTCGTGAATATTATAGGTTACATATTCAGATAATTATATTCGCAGATAAACATGTTTGCTTGAATGAAAATCTAGGACACTATCTTTACGTTTGGAAATTCCAAAACTTGTTGACAACTTCTGCATGTTTTAGAGGAGTGAATGAAATACATCATTGGTTTATTTTTGTGTTTTGCCTTATATATATATATATATATATATATATATATATATATATATATATATATATATATATATATATATATATATATATATATATATGACATGGTTTACCTGAAAAATGACTCATTCATAGTATTTTTCGATTTAGTCTCTCATTTGGGTGAAAGTATTTATTCCAATTCAAATAAACTGGAATCCCAGAGTCTTCCATCACGTGTTAGCACATAGCCATGCTCCAAATCAATGACACTATATAACGTTCGAGGCTACATACACGTCAACATATTCAATATTGAAACCTATTTATTCTCATTTGGACACAATGGAAAGTAGAGTACTTAGAAACAAATGTTGCGAATATAGCATAATTCATTGTGATATCATTCTATATGCCCATTCGATAGTCACAGTCAATATAGTTGGGGTACCCCAGCCCGGTGTTGATTTGAGTTGTCAGTAGGCATTGTTATATTTGATACGCACAAACATCATAGCATCAATATTACAATGTCACAGGTTGAACCTTATTTTATACATGAAATCTCCCTGCACCGTCACATAAAATCACCAGAAGGAAATAGATTACCGACATGTTCAGTTGTTAGTATTTCTGCCTGTTTTTGTTTATCCGTCCGATGAGTGAATAATTATCATCATATTTTTCCCAGGGGTACCCTGGATATCCGTAATACATGCATTTTCTTTCTGCTATCTCGCCATCTCATTCAAGTTCATGGATATTTTTCGAATTTGTTTAAATCTTATTATATTTCTGAAGATGCACACAAAAAGACGTTAACATTTATATTTCCCTTTCACGCTTTTGTAAAAGGGGATGAGTGTGTGTATTTTATAATGTAGTAATAGAGGTAAGGAATTTTGGTGTGGTCGCAAGTTTTTAAAGTAAAGCATTTTCTTATATTAATCTTATGTTTGCAAAGTCTAGAGGACAGACGTTATTTCCTGAGAACAGGTTGACGTTGCAAACTGCGTCAGATAGTTTGAATTCTTTAGTATGTGTATTATAAAAACCACCATTATTCCCTTTTGGAAACGTTATGAGAGCTAAGTGCCTGCATTAAAGTTCAGTGAGAATTTTCAGTTATGAATAGTGGTATATGGACATACTTTACTTGTTTGCGGCAATCAAAGTGTAATGTTATTAGACATGTCAGGAAATACGATTTTCTATAGACTTGTTTAAGATATAAAAGCCAAGTGGACAGGAATCTCAATTAAATATAGTTATGAATCGGGAAGTTGCGTTAATTGAACACAAACACAGTCGGAATATAACAAAAATGCTTAAAAAATGTTAGTAATTAATAGCCGATGGATGTAGCTTGGGTTGGGTATACAGCTATATGTAACGTCAATAAGAAAACATTAACTTAAGACAACCATTAAGTGCTTTAACTGCCACACTACCGAAGATCTACACCACGTATTCAATATATTTCCCCAAAATATCAACCCACTAGGAAAATATTTATCAAAAACCAAAAAGAGATTGGATCACAACACACATACCCAGAGTTACTTATGGACTCTAATAAAAATAAACAATCAGCATATAAAAACATAAAGAAATTCATAGACTCAGCAGGACTTAGGAACAAAATATAGTTAATATCCCCACAAAACCAAAAGACCCAGTAACTATATAAATACATTTAGAAGCCCCCACATAAAAACCCATAACATATCCGCAAAATCGGATGTCCTAGATGTCAGCTAGGACTCCGGTCCTAGATGTCCTTAGCGAACCGTATAATCGGCTAGGACTCCGGTTTCTTTTCAAATAAAGTATAAATAACATTCAGTCTCTAAAAAAAGTAATAAATAAATAACTTAAAGAGGCCATATCTAAAAACTTATAAATAACATAACGTAGAAAGCATACCCTAAACACCTCGACTAGTAATACCATGATAACCTTGAAAATATCTCTTCATACATGAGTTCTACTAACAACCTCTATAAACAGCATAGAGCACTCCCCCTTTTTGGAACATTTAGAGAAAGAGAAGAAAAAAAAGAAAGACCCCCCCCCCAAGAAAACCAGGCAAATGCATCAAGAAACCAGCGATGTGAATCTACCAGGACTGTTCCCGAGCTCTCCTTCCCACTAATGAGAGCCAACCATTCAACTCTAAGGGACCTTTATTGACCCACAGATTGAGGCCAAACTATTAGGGTTCCTTGAACCCATAAAGGCCTGGGGGAGGTGGCATCATTCCCTTCTCCAGGAACAACTAGCAGGCTGCGGTACAGTCAGAAAAAAGTGGCACATGCACAATTGTGCGCACGCCACTATAATCAAACTCAACACCAACAAGAAGACACTTATTAAAAGAAACGGTCCTTTAACAGTGAGAGAAATAATGATGTTGATATGAAGGTATAACAAAGCATAAAGTTAAAATACTTCGATATTGAAATGCTTCATAAGTATCTAGACATTTCCATAATTACCATTTCACAGAAAGATTCCTAACAAAGTGGTATTCCATATAAAAACGCCGGAAATGTTCTAAAATAGTAACACAACAACTTAGAAATATTCGCTGAGGCATGGTACAATTTTAAATTGTATAGTCGGTTTCATGTTATATATATATATATATATATATATATATATATATATATATATATATATATAACCACAACATATGATCATGGCTATGTGCATATTAGGACAAGAAACGTAATCGTTATAATGTAACCTCAGAGGATATTTGTACCTTCAATCTCAGCAGCCAAGACATTACGTGATTAATGTTGTATTTCAATTGCAGGGCAGAGCTGATGCAAGGAAGGATAATGATTTGTGATGCCATAATCAGAGAAATGTATAATTCGACATGTTGAAAATTGTCGCCAGTCGGTGAGTACCAATATCACCTTTGCGGATAATATAAATATTTGATGTGCAAGATTAAAGACAACGAAATAAAGGAACATGACTCGTTCAGTGCATAAACGTCCTGACAATTTAAGCATACAACCTATATTTTTACTTTTCTCTCTCATAATAGTTCTACTCTGACCTTATTCCTTTTAAATAATTCAATAAATGTGATAGGTAATGTTCCTTGGACTAGTTCAGGTTAATCTTCGAGTACATCGTAGCGGTCATTGTATCAGCTGTATGCCGTAGGCCGTCTATGATCTCAATAATGCACAGTTTCAGTTGTATTATTTAAAAGTTGCACAAAGGTATGCCAATAATCTCTCCATTGTGCATCTTGTCAATGTAAACAACCTCACATTATTCGTATATTTTTTGAACGGGGAAATTATTGTAGTTTCACCTAAGATACAAAACTCTTTTGTTACAAACGCTGAAAATCATTTGACAATTTGAAACTTTTGTAATTACGTCAAATGTCCCGTATTTTCGTCCTGTTACCCAGTGTGAAACTTGGACGAGAAGGAAAGCAGTCATATATACTTCAGCACATCCGAGGGAGGAAACTCAGATAAGGAACGAGGCAGTCATATAGACTTCAATACATCCGAGGGACGAAAAATGTTTGTTTACGCTTTTTTGAAGATGATTCTCCTACTTCAAGGTAAGCAATTTATGACAGTATAACATTATTCTCTCTCTACCTTTGTCTCTATCTCTTGATTCATCATATCTTGGTTTAAAATATATATATATATATATATATATATATATATATATATATATATATATATATATATATATATTTATATTTATATATATATGTGTGTGTGTGTGTGTGTGTTGTTTAGACGATGTATGCGAGGGGAATATGTCGCAAGGTGGGACAACCTACAAAGAAGGATATGGTGAATAAATCGAGGACATTATAGCGTTATTCTCTTCCGCTTTCATCATTTATCACATTATAAAATTGTTGATTTACAGCAGTTTTCGTTCCATAATGGTGTGGTCACCTCCTTATCTCTATATCCAGCCTCCACTCTAGCAGCAGAGAGGGCTAACAGACTCTAATTAACTTATATCTCAAATCGCAAAATACGCAAAAATGAAAATCTCAGAAACTCTAATTGGCTCACTCTCTAATTACAAGAAATAAGCCTTCCTGAAAATCGCAAAAAAGAGTTTGCGGTCACTGGTTGTCGATTATGAGATTTCGCCTTCGTTGCTGATGCTAATCACAAAGTGTATCAAGACCGACTCAGTATATCGACCTTGGGTCATGTAAGTCTATTGTTATAAATCCGTACGGGGTTGACTGAGCCTGACTAAATTACTTTCTAAACTTAATTATATCTATATCTCCGCTACACCAAGTCTGATGAATATTTCACAACGTATGTGCATCAGCTCCGTTAATCACAGCAAGAATATTACCGTTATCCCTGAACACGTTAGGAATTTTTGTGTACCGTTGAGTAACATAAATTACATCTGTCTTTTATGTCTACCGTGTGAAAATATTCAAGCTGAATTTGATTGCTTATCCAGCATTAAGTCGTCGTATACAACTAAATTATTAATAAACCCATCAATATCATCTACAGATGGCGTGTTATCGATATTAGTAATAAATTCAATAACATCATCACCGTTTTCATTTAACAAATTTGAACGTTCGTTAAAGTCTTTTAACACTTCGTATCATCGCTGAACATCTACAGATGGAGCAACTAAATACGACTTACCCCATTTCAACCACCTCATTATCCAATTAAGCAGTTGCGTTTTGCCACTCCCAGATGGACCTATGTTAATTATTCGGATAGAATTTGGTAAAGCAGTATGATGCTTGACCAGCTCTTGTTTTCTTGTTGCTCAAAAATCAATTACATTCATGTTGTAGAAATATAATAAATAATATGGATTTATATTGTGTGAAATGAAGGGCGCGTACTCACACAAGTGGACTAACAACTATTACAACACGAAATAACAGAATTAAGTGTGAACAATGTGGTACAAAGAAATTTAAATTTAATTCACGCGCTAAATTCCATGAAAAATAAATGTTTCAAAGAATAATTAACTAATTGGCTGGTGAGTGTTGGAATGTAGGGTAAGCTAGCATTGAGAAAAGGAGTTTCATGAGCTGGTAATTAATCAACATATTATTATCATAAAGAAATCGATTTATTATAGCCCAAGCTGACACTGGAGAGGTTAATAAACTCGCTGAAGCAGTAGGTGTCGTAAGTTCTACTGCTGAAAAATGGTCAGCACGACAGGCAATATGGGAAATTTATCTAAAACAATATAGTACCCGCATTTTGATTATTAGTGTACCAAATAAAGTTCATCAGGCGGATAGTTTTTGTTCTACCTCATGATACTATTAAAATATGAAAACGTCAATCAACTGTCGTTGATGTTACAAGTGGATACGAAGAAGCAGAGCCGTTACAAACAAAGACAGCTACTGAAGTAACTTCTGCATTTGAGCGAATTTATCTACAAGGATCTGGACTACAACGTGGTCTAAGATGACCACAGCTGCTACAGGTTGATCCTGGCAGAGAATTTTAAGGTTTAGTATCATCGCTGATGAAAAAACATAATGTCAAAATAAGACTAGGACATACTGCAATTTATCGTGATCAGGCAATTGTTGAACGATTTAATCGAACGCTTGCTGAGCGGTTATTTGGATATCAATACGCGAAGTAAATAATTCAAGACAAAAGATCACGCGAATGGGTTGCAAGATTACTAAGTGTGCTAGCTGCGTTAAGTAATGAAATTACTCGAATAACTGCAATGAAACCTATTAGTGTGATCACAAAAAACATATATCAGTACAACGACATGATGTTTCAAAACAAACAGTGCTGGGAAATGTGAATGTAAGATATTTATATGAACCCGGTGAACTTGTAGGTGGTAACAAAATAGCGACTGATCCTATCTGGAGTATTACCACACACACACTTTCCAGTGTGGTTACATCTACAGGTAGAACTGCAATATACAGACTAGATTCAACTGCTCCTCAACGGGGATTTGTGCGCGAGCAATTACAAGTAATTCCTGAATACACACAATTACCACCGTAATCACTTTTGTAAACTAGCGCCATTACGTCGATTACACTCAAGACAGGTCTGCATCACATTTACGCGCAAATGACCAAGACAAGTATATTTTCTATTAAAGGTAAATTGTCTTGGATTATTACTCGAGTACTGCCACAACATTATACAAATACAGCTTGCACAATGATTATTCTACTGCTGCTTCAACGCTATGACAAATTTAACATGTAGATCAAAGCCGCGTTTTATTGTAGTCAAAGTGTTTATAACCAGATATTTTTTTCTTACTACAACGCTGTCAATAACATCACTGATGGTTTTTTTAACGTCTATGACATTTCTCCGGAGCCGAGATATTCTTCTGACTGTAGATACTGCGAGAAAATGTTTCTTAATGTTATCATGAAGCTATTCTTTACGATACATTTCGTCGTTTGGTCGAATAAATTGATCATATTTTGCATCATCTGAACTTTTAAACAGAAATACTGATACAGGATCGTTTGTGCTTATTTTTTTCAATACAATCAAACATACCTCCTTGGTAAAATCTTGCAGTCCAATCTAGTGGAAATATTGTGACTACGCTGGTCCAGACATGAGGATTGTGATCATTAATTTAAATTGGAGATCCTCTCGATTTATGTTTTGCTTCGTATAAAATCTCACCTGTTATCGTTGCTACCTTTTTGGAAATTTTAATTTATATCCCAACTCGGCTACATCGGTTATTGTAGCTCATAGGATATGCTCGAGAGCGTAATATGGTCTATCAGTTTTAGTCAGCATTCCTGGCTTGGAATTTTTACTTAGCACAGCGGTTTCTCCATTAGCATGGACAGAGTCACGTTTGCCACGAATAATCCACCCATCAAAATCTGTTTCTGATAATACAATACACTGTATTCTGAAAACATGTTTTTGATCATTGCGATAATCGATAACCGTTTTAGCCCGCTCATCGTTCATTGTAGCATCAATGATTTCGTCTACACCATTGTCATCGCGTATAATTATAAATGTCGACCACGTGTTAGATGCCCCATCATTACAAAATTCTTTTTTAGCATCCCGAAAATTATCAATCAGATTATTCGTTGGATCCGCCAGAGATCGCATCCGCAAGTATGAGGTTCTTTTGACAAGATCGAAGTCGGATTTAGGAAACGAAGTTACCCAAGGCTTGACTGTAGATAATCTCAAACACTTCTATATTATATTTTAGACAAGTATTTAAATAATAATTATTACATATATGATGACTCAGATAAGAAATCAGTTCAAGTGGTTGGTGGTAGGGTCTTCAACTCCTTGTAACAAATCCCGCGCAAATTAAGTCTGCGGACAGCATTTGCAAAGCGTACAAAGTGGGAGTCTTGGTCCAAAAGCCTGTTTACGGTGTGGTGTTGGAGTTAGAGGGAAACGCATTTGTGTGCGCAACGTGGTGGTAAAATATATAGAGAATTAAATCGGTATTATGATAAAAAATAACAACGTTGACTCTGTCAAAGTTATAAGAAAGCATGGAGATTATATAGCTAGATTTATAAAGACAAATTATAATTTAGACAAATAATATTATATATAAATGGAGCAAAAAGAAATTTTCAGACATCCTATCAAGAATTATGAAGCATCTCTTCATGGTATAATCAAACACTGTCAGCGAAAAAAAAACAGTTGGTTTTGTTGATAATGCTGGTTATCTTAGAGTCAACGACGAAGGGAAGTGTTATCTTTCTCATAGGTTCATATTCGAGTGTTAGCTTGGGGTGATCAAAGATGGTCCTCTGATCCATCATATTGGCTCGGATAAAACAACAATTCTTTGGATAACCTGCAAGCTATTACACAGAGCGATAATTATGCACGTGGGAATACAGGCAAGTGTAGGACTATTGCATATCTTTCAATATTGGAACCGGTAAAGAAATAATATTTCAGTCTATGACCGCGGCTGGCAAGTATTTCGGTATTAACCCACGTGGGGTACAACGTGTTGCAGATAAAAAAAAACAAAAATTAGCGTTTTCTCACAGGTATGAAAAATGGATTTTATTTCTTATGTTCCAATTGTGTTAGATACAGACAATGAAGAGAGTTAAAACTGCTGCGGATATGTAACGCGTTTCATTTATTCCCCTTGACACTGTCCCTGATTTTATCATTTACTCTGTCAACGGAAATAAATTTCAAAATATTTGTAAATAAATATTTTTTGTGGTTAATTCTCACCTAAGAGTCCCTTACTGAAGTTACACTCACGGGGTCATGTATTCCTAAAGTCACGAAATCTAACATTTGAAGAAAAAAAATATGTAATAATGTAATGTTAATTTGACAAACGCGGAAGTAAATAACTACGGTCTGTCGAGCCTGTGTGTTACACCAGGAAGCGCTGGCATTTGTCTCCGTTGTTTTATATCAAGAACTGTCAGAACAGGTAAGTGCAATGGTTTATTTAAGATAAATGGAGGTTTTTTAAAGAAACAATAGACTCGTTTTGCTCAATCTTTCCGGGTTCCTGGTTCATCTGTATTTTTACAGCGATTGTATTTAATAAAAACAAACATCGAGCAGTCACACCATTTCCTGAATTATTTTTAGGTATATTTTATATCCAGAAAGTAACTAACTTTTTAAATTTGAATATGTTAAGTAAAAATACTTTTATATAACGTATTTCTTGTGAATTTGTGTATTCAGAAATAAATACAAGTTGTATCTTGCAATCCAACAGAGGTAACTTTATAATAATTTCTGAAACATATATCTGTCAGATGTCTCCGTAGCTCATTGCTAAAGCACAGAACTCTGATACTCGAAGTCTGGCGATCGAATTCCCGTGACGAATAGTGTCGACAGTTGAGAATATTTCTCGATTTCATATATATAATTTGAGGCCCAGCCTCCAACTCGAAACTCAACCGGAATAAAACACACTTCCACATGTCACTACGTGGTGTTTTGCCCTTTTCTTCTCTCTCGGGGTTGATTGTAGACAATGGCTTCCGTATATGTTGTGCTGTCCTTGTATATACTACATATATTTACCGTCCTTACTGTAAATACTATATATACTGTGCTGTCCTCCTTAGAATTAAGGTTTACTGTATCATTCCTGACTTGCTAGAATGCCATATGACACACTATGTGTTCAAGTAAGTTGATTGTGACGTCCGTATAATTAAGTTAATTAGGATTGATTTACTGTGCCGTCCATACTGGAAACAGGCCATATTCAGCCTGCTAGACTGTTGTTTGACAGGCTAGGGGTTCACATTGGTGGTTAGGTCGTCCACATAATTAAGGTATTTAAGATTTATGTACTATGTCGTCTTCCACTAAATACACCCTCTTGAGCATTATTAGACTGTTTTTGACAGGCTAGTGGTTCACATAGGAGTTGTGTTTGGTGTGCCCCTGAACCTGCTAGGATGTCATTTGGCACACCATACATTTTCATGGGTATTGTCGTCCAAGGTGTAAAAGAAGACACCCTTCTGGACTTGCTAGGATGTCATATGGCACCCTAGGATTTCACATAAATTTGAAAAACATTTTTCTTTTCAGCGTATAATATAAAGACTTACGAAAATATCAATCATATTATTTCTGCTATTAAACAATTAGAAAAATTAGAAAAAGACTGCATAAATATATTTGATGAACTAAATCCTGGAGTAAAAAAAATATTTCTGAATTTGAAACATTACAAGAACGTAAAGAGGAGGGGGATATACGATACTATCAGAATATCTACCCGTAAAAAATTCAAACGGCGATGTTTTAATCGCTGGCAGCTGTACAAGAAAATGACGCGAGGGAATTCGTCTCTCTTTCTCATGCAGTCGAAAAAATTAGATCAGAACTATTTTATGAAACGTAGCAAAAAAGACAGTTAATACTCGTTTAAGACAACTAAGAAAAATAATGTCAGAAACTGTTAGTGTTAAATAAAGTGAAAGTTAGACTCATTCGTGGAAAATGAAAGTGAAAGTGAGTCAGATTTAAGTCCATTGTCAGTAAATAAAATATCCCCGCGTTGATTTTATCAAGGAGGATAATTATTTTTTCTGCTGTTTTTAATGTGTATCAAGTGTTAGTGACTTTTTTTAAAGTATATCATTGTTCCCTTGTCCTTGATAAAATTAAGGGAGAGATTACACTCTACGTGGAAATCCTCGAAAATCGTATAAATTCAGATTTAAAACCTCACGAAGGTCAATAAAATTATTGCTTCGGTCAGTTAGTTAGAAATATATTCTATATAATAGCGGATTTTGATGTCTTAGATACACCAGGTTTTTAATTGGTTCCTGCGCAATGAGAGATGCAGGTGGGACTTGCGGGGTAAAGGTATAAAGATAATATCCTTGCTGTGCCTGTGCCTGCGCTGATATTTCTGTGTTTGTCTTATAGCTTCCATCAATTACATCACATAGAAGATTGACCACGATGGTTGAAGTTATATTTACAATATTTACAAATGTGACGTCCCTGTCCGTGTGGCTCTTGTTGTATTTGAGAACAGTGTTTTTCTCCACTGTTCAAGTTTTTAGAAAAAACTCATCAATTATATCATTTACTGATTTTTTTTAACTAAGGTGCGTTATACCCGGGAAATTGAAAATTCTGTAGATCTGCCTCTGTTATCGAATATGCATGAATTGTTGTTTAAAGCGATTTATGTCGTTAGTATACTTAATTGTTGTCTGAATTTCTCGCTTATTGATATATTCCATGTCGGATACAAGCTGATTTAATATTTCTATTTGTTTATTGATTTCCTTGCGTGAACATGTAATATCAAAATAATATTCAGTGAAACTTTGCCGTAGGTTTTCTAGTTGTGTTTTATGTTATCGATAATGATTTCAAAATATCCAATATTTGACTTAGGTGAATGCTAATAGATGCACTTCCTCCTCTAGAGTATTTTTCAATAATAAAATTCCACCACATATAATCCTTACCGCCGAAGCCAAAATCACTCCCCAACGTTGCGCTTTTTATATCAAGTAAATGTTCTCTGTATGATGAGGTAATTTCCCAATATGATTGTTCGTCTGAAGTAAAATCAGCTTGTCTTGGTTCAGGTATCGGTTGTGGTGGCTCCGTGGCAACTTCAGGCCATCCTAACACTGATCTGATCGATGACTCATGTATATTACCGGATAATTATTTCCAGCTCGTTTTCCTCCTATGAGAACTTGTAGTCGTTGCACGTCATTGATGGCATTGTCAGGACAAGCAACAAGACCACTTCCCGTAAAACCACTTCCAGTAGGTGTATCGTAAAACTCCCTTGGAAATTGTGGTCGAGTATTTTGTTGATGCCTCGCGTTGTTTACACACAGTTTACATTTCTTAAACTCTGGACCTTTTATATTAACCCGTGAATGTTGGGAGGCAAAATATAATGCAAGAATCCAACTTACAGGACCTACGTTTTCAACATAATCAGATTTTAAATAATCTTTTCTGGAATTATCTTCATGCGCAGCAATATTAATTAATTTAATTAATTAATTAATTTATCCCGATCAGAAAAAGTATTAAGAGCTTCACTGGTAAATATTACTGCAGGTTGTGGGGGTAACCCAGTAGACTTAGGTGTAGGCTGAGGTTCTGGTTGTGGTTTTTATTGTTCTGTTTGTTGCAGATGTGGAGAAAGATGATAGGATGGCTCTTGCTCAAGAGGTTGTGGTGGCGGCGAATAGGGATTGCATTTACCTCACAAATCCATTAAATTTTGGATCATCATTTCTGGCTTGTTTTTTGCTTGATATATACAATAGATCCACCTGATGAAAGTATCATTGTTTACGGTGGTAAATTTTGGTTTTAAAATTTTGTCTTTTTGAGCAATACTTTCCAATGTCATAGTATGTAAATATTGTTATTCAATTTCTTTAAGCTCCTTAATAACACCTTCGTTAAATTTTGCAATCAGTTCAATATGTTCTTCTGTTGATTTAGGTTTAGGTGCAAGTTTTTCTCTTAGGGAGGCGAATTCAGCACGAATTTTGCCAATACCCTCAAGTATTTCTTCGTCAACAGGCGGAGGTTGTGCGGCAGCTATATCAATTGCAAGTCTTCGTAATATCCTTTTTATTTGTTTAGCTCTTGCCACTATTTTTTCAGTTTGCTCACCGGTTTGTTTGACTGATGGAAGAAGACCTTCAGGAGCCGTTGCGACTCTTTTAGTAACTTTTGTAACGGATTTAAATAATTGTTCTGCACCTTAAGCAAATTCAACTTGGGCTTCTTGTCACGCTTGTAGTTTTTGTTTAACAGCATCTCGCAACGGATTATATTTAGTAATTGTTCTCGAGCTAATCGAATTGTATAAGCTTCTCCGATGTTTGCCATTATCTTATATAATTTTATTTAATTAATAGCAGCAACGAGGACGAAGTCTCATAATCGGCACCAAGTCACCGCAATACCTTTCTTTGCGATTTTCAGGAAGGCTTATTTTTGCAATTCGAGAGTGAGTCATTTAGAGTTTTTGCGATTTTCAGAGAAGACTTATTTTGCAATTTGACAGATAAGTCAATCAGAGTATGTTCGCCCTCTCTGTTGCGACCCTTGTGCTATTAAATTTCTCTTTCCATGCGCCTCTCGTCAGTTTTCGCTTGGCATATGCTTCCTGTTTTTTTTATAACGTTGCGTGATTTTATCAACATAACTTCCATATATAGAGAATATGTTATTTTCCAAACTTATTACGTGAAATGTACGCTCTCAGGTTAATCAAATCATGTTTGATTCCACACCATGGATTATATCCGGTGTTTAATTAGGACAGGAACACATTTGTATTATATACTTGCTTGCAATGTTTAGCTGAATATTTGGCACAGTACGCTCGTAAAAAAACAAACAAACTTACTCTTGGAAACTCATCATATAAACGTACGTGACTGAAGAGAGCAATATGATTGTTTTGGCCTAATCTGTAGATTATGTTTTGGACATTTTTTTAATATTTTAGCCCTATCTGAAAACAAAGCTAGGCCAACTTATTGATGCATCACCGCGTGTGTCTTTGTTATCGTCGAAGTAAGGGAAGCTAACTTCAGCAAGAAGCGAAAGATATTGTGCTAAATATTTGTTTTAATTTTCTTGTCTGAAATGTAAAGCAGTTTCTATTTCTTTGTCCTAGCTCAATAAGTAGGAGTTGTATACACTGCAGGTACAACGTTTTAGTTAAACAAAATCAATAGGCACAAGACAAGAGGAACAGTTCACAACTTCTCATGTAAAAATTTGAGGATATAATGGGACTATAATTCATCTAAATATATATATATATATATATATATATATATATATATATATATAGATAGATATATGTCTATTTACTTATAAAGATATATATCGAAATTAGAATATACATATATATGTGACTTTGCTGCTCGTAATTAATACACACACATATATCTATATATATATCTATACATACATACATATATATATATATATATATATATATATATATATATATATATATATATATATATATATATATGTCAGCGCGCCTGTCACCATCTGGCACCAGAGGCCTCGAATATAAATTTTCTCAAGACTTTAATACATAATGGGGAGGGGACTTGTGTCTGACATCTACTTCATATTCGATGATACGACATGTAAGCCATCGTTTGGCACTTTGGACATATAATTATCATTTTATTTAATTGAAATCCTACTTGAAACTTTAAAAAACTTGACAAGGTAATGTAATAATTACATTTTAACTTTGTATCGTAACGATCTTCTTTATTTTTTCTGATAGAAACGTTCGTCGAATCCCTTTAGATTGCTAAGACTTTGTTCAGATTCCTGTAAGTTATCATATTCCATCATCGGTGTAACATATGTCTTATATAGTTTAGATGCAGTTTGCCTGTTAAGTCTATATTTCAGTTTTTGGTTCAAATATAATCTAGATAATGCCGTTTTAAAATGCTCTCAATGTGATAAAACCATTTGATATCTGATTTACAAAATCATAGAAGTCGTCGATGAGAATTCACACAATAAATATTATCTTTTAAAAGCAAGATGATGACTACATTTTACATTCTTGTCCGTAAACAAAGCCTTGCTAGTAATGTAGGATGACATAATATGGTCTTTTCGAAGTTTTAATTGCACATATCGTTTCTACATGGTAACTGGGAATTTGAAATTATAACGAAACTTAAAGGAATTTGACTTGAGGGATTTATCTGAACTGTCGAAAAAAATTCTAATTTTGGACGTGGTCACTGGGTGGATCTAGGAGTCTAACATCCCTCTTCATCTTTTCAAAAAATGACTTGCTTTTGTAAATGACATAACTAGTGAGTGTATGATACCTAATTAAATGTATGTGTATGATATCAAATTGAAGGAAGTTTAATAGTAAGAACTACGAATTCTAAAACAATTGCTCATGGACATACAGGTTGAAGTTGTGCATGACCCATTCATTGCGACGGATACAGGAATTGCTATATAGCACGGGGATGCCACGCATATTAGGAGTAGCTGTGAGGTACTCATACACACTCCTTATTCAATTGAAAAGACAAAAAATGGACCACTAAAGCAACTCCTTTGCTTATATGCTAGCCCGAACTGCAAGGCAATTCCAGAAACTTCCTTGCTGGAAACTGTTTCGGCAGACTTGCTGCGGCTGATGGGATCATCCATAGTCAGAACAGACTTGAAAGTATGCCTCTCATCCCTATCGCATATTATAAACATATCGCATAAATGTGCCGCATGACATGCTTTACCAATCATATTTTGAGGTCGTTTGGAAAAATGTTTCCGTGGCGAGAATTTTAACATTCGCCGTCTTGTTCAAGTAACCTCTAAGAAACTAGAAGACATATTTAAGATCTCTCCGCATTCCGCGAACCCGATCTTCAACGCATCTGTAACGAGCTTGCAGATCTGCTGAATGATATAGAATGGCCTGTGAAAATTTGAAATAATTTGTCGTGTCCAGTACTGACATAAAAAGACTTCGAAAATGCTAATCTATATATGGGGGACGTGGAAGTCTTGCATGTGGAGAGGCGGACGAAATACGAAAGGTTCCAGGTCAATGGTGGCTTTGAAGTGGTCATCTGCATAAGGCAAAGAAAATAAACAGTCCAGAAACGCCATAGGTATCACAGGAGAAAACTGCCGTATATGTGGCGGGATATTTCATAGCAACGACAAATGCCGAACTAGGTCATCACAATGTAGAGATGTGGGTTGTAACTTTATTTACAAATCGGGAAATGGGATGAAAACGGGTTGATCTCCCAAACTTTCTGGACAACGTTCTTGTAACTTTGAAACTTCGACAAGGCGTAGTGGACATGGAAGCTATATGTTCTGTTTGTTAACAAAGATACTGATGATAGTGAAGATACTGAATATCAAGGTTTTGTATGCAAATTGAAAAACATTACACAGGCAGCGTGTATAAAGCCGGAATGGCTAAGCTCGACGGATGGCAGAACTACATAGCTCTTAGGATGGCCAGTCTTCCAACCCCAGAGTGCCAGCATTGCTTTGAATGTTATGGCCTAGCCACCCGCTGGCCATTCCGCTGACCTCTCTCCATTATGTGAATAAAATAAAGGCGACATGATGCAATGATAAATCTTTATACACAGAAGTGCTTCAGGTGCTGAGTTACTGTCTAGCGGGCTGCTTCATATGACAATTGCTCTGAAAATGGCATCGAAGGGTTTACAGGAGAAGACGAAGAAAACAGTGGGAAAGCTTGCAGCAACTGTGTTGGAGCCTCAGCCCCAACCGACCTCGGTTTATTATACGACAAAAAGAAAAACCTGAAAAGCTCTTGCGTGGAGCTCGTCTCCCTGCCTACTTACTAAATCAGAGTGGAGGCGCAAGGCATTATCACAGACCTGCAGGCCAATGTTGGAGAAACTTTACTTTGCACATGACACTTTTTCCAATGATGTCTATAAGCAAAGACGTTGAGCGTAAAGACTCTGTTTTCTGCAGCTAGAAAACAAACGTATGTGCATATTCTCTCTAAAAAAAAGGTGGCAATGGAGAGGTTAAACGGTTGTTCAAAATTGTTATACGACTCTTTTAAGATCTTACCCCCTGAGACGAGATGCGTACATTCTCCCAGATACCATTGTAAGTTTTCATTTTGATTAATCATCAAAAATTGTTGCTTTTGACTAGAATGACAGTTTGTCAACCATAATAGTGTTATCTGGTCAGAAGAAAGATCTTGTTAGTGACAGTGTGAAAAAACAGAAGACTAAATGTTTGTCATGTTACATGTAATAGTCTGGAAACAGTTATTGTAGACTAATAGTTTTCTGAGTATTTTTGGATTCTACATGGACAATTTTGTTCAGTGCATGTTCGAAGACAAGGGAAAAATAAAATTGTACACAGGGTTCACCTGGTACTGAATATTTAATATGTTTATCAATGCAATCTTCATCGGAGTTTAATCAATCGTCACAAACCAAGCCCAGCTGCAAAGCGGTGGTATGAAATTCTGTCGAAACGTTTATTTCACAACTGTCCTGTAATTAAAATCAGACAAAATAAGATTTTAAGTAAATCATGTGGGCAATGCTATGATACTTAGATGCAGTTATGGGCAGTGATTCATTGCTGTCCATGCTAGACTAAAAGTGTCGTCTCCATCGTGCCTACAACATCGACTCAAATTTCGCTGCAAAGAAAGACCCTTTCAGCAGGGTCCGCCAATCTGTGCAGAGGAAACTGCATGAGATACAGTACACTTGGCTGAACCGATAGGTTGATGATATTCAATCCTTTGCCGACTTTCACGACATGAATAATACATATATTGCTTTTCGAGATGTTTATGACCAAATGACACCAGGGACAACCCTACTATTGAACTCTGATTGCAGTACTCCCTTAACCGAGAAGTAAAAGATACTGGATCGCTGGGTGGAACGCTTTGACGGTGTCCTCAGCAGACTCTCCCATCAATGATGAAACGGTAAACCTTATACCCCTGGTGGAGATTAACGAGAGAATGGCTGACCCTCCAACAGTGCTGGAAACTCATAAGTCGAATGAATTTCTGTCTAGTGTGAAAGCTCAATGAGCAGAAAACATCATGAATGGGGGCACAACACCCAAATCCACAAACTGCATAACCATTTTCGGGATGGTGACTATTAATAATAATATAAACTACTAATGTTCGTTTATATTAATAATATTTGCATCCCTAAATATCTTCATATTCATATAATTATACAATTATTATTATGTAAACGCTGTAAATATTTTTGAAGGATGATTTGCTGGCCGTTTTATCGATTTTTATTTATTTTAGATAGGTTGCAACTTAGTGTCATATCTGCAAAGTATGTATGTATGTATATGTATGTATGTATGTATGTATGTATGTATGTATGTATGTTCGTACGTACGTACGTAGGTACGCACGTACGCACGTACGGTATTTATGTATGTATGTATGTATGCATGTATGTATGCACGTGTAAATGTATGCAAAGAGAGAAAAATAAAGAATCGTATTATCTTGCACCAGTGTATATTAAGTTACAGATGAATCGAAGTAGAACTGCAGCTTATTTTGACCGCACATAATATATTTTTTTCTTCTATCAAACGTTTATTTTAATTCTATTAAATTGGGAAGAATGGCAGATGTGATTCTATTTTGCACATAATATACTAGTATATGCAATAATATGTGTATATAGTAAGAGATTGATATATGGCTGTCAATATATCTGAAGAAAAAAATTAAATGACCTGTTAAGTTACCATTTTAATGTCTGCTTCATAATGACTGACTCATTTATCTCTCAAATATACATAGGGAACTGACCTGGACTAAAATAGCATCCAGTTAATTTTAGTTTCATATAATATCTGGTATATAACAAGTAATTAAGAGACGCCCCTTTATATGCACTGCCAATGGACGTAAAAAAGAAAACAATGTTTCTGATTTCAAAACGGTAATGAGGAAAATTATACCGCAAAAAGTAAGAAAGAAGACATGTACCTATCCACAACGGGCTGATGCCAAAACGATATAGCTAAACCGATGTACATACAAGTTAGAACATCTACAGAAGATGAACACTGCAACACAAATACAACTTCTTTTTACACGTCTCCCGCCCACATTCTCTCTCACTCTCTATCTCTCTCTCTCTCTCTCTCTCTCTCTCTCTCTCCGCAAAGACGACTCGATGTGTATAAGACACCTATATGTATCTTTGTGCCAATTTTGTATTATGTGTGATAAAGGGGACACGTATATGGTCCATTGTTGCTGTAGAATATATATATAAGTGCACTGACAGCAACATTTTACTTAAGAAAGGTCGATTACAAAAGTTGCCTCAGATGTACGTTGCGTACGTTCGTGAAACCGAATAAATGAGCTATGCATTTATAGTGTAATTTATGGTTACAGTGTAATTTATGGTTCTTCTTCCACAACTACAGTTCTATCATCAATCTTCACAATCTTCACAATCTTGTTCTTGCTGATCTCTCTCTGTCTGTCTCTGCATGTCTGTCTGTATGTTTCTCTCTTTCTGTCTCCCTTTCTCTCTCTCTCTTTCTCTCTCTGTATATATATATATGTATATATATATATATATATGTATATATATATGTATGTATATATATATATGTATATATTATATATATATATATATATATATATATATATATATATATATATATATATATATATATATACAGAGAGAGAGAGAGAGAGATAGAAAGGGAGAGAGAGAGAAATGATGTTAATGTTTCTATTTCAGCCATGCGGGTGGAAGCTGGCGCATCCTGTCAGTACGGTGACGACTACTACACATATTCCTACAAAACGAGATACTGTGAGTATGGCTGTTGTGGCACAAAATACAGCGAATACAGTGAAATTTGTTGCTCGTAAGTAATACACACACACACACACACACACACACACACACACACACACACACATAACTATATGCGTGTGCCTTGGTATTATTGGTACTTATGCCTTGTCCACACGTAGGGCACAATCTCAGGAGTTGACAAACACATTTCTGCTGTGAACCTTGTGTCTTTAGATGCTTTTGGTAACATTCATGGCTGACAAACGTGCCCTGACAAGCATGACAATGCACTCGTTCTTGTCCTTTGTCCAGACAGGGCTGATATGCCAAACATCCTGAGCATTTCGATCCACAATATTTGTGTTGTTCTCGATTTTTGTAGCCATAGTCACATTTCTAACAATAATAACTGTATCCCAGGAATCCAGTGATACTGATAATGGTATCGAAATGTTCATCGTGATGATAGACGTGAATGTATTTTCCATCTTTAACGTCTTGGCCTCGAAACAACACAGGTCCACGCATTTCTAGAGAGTGCACGTTGAAGGTGTAGCGTGGAGCTAGGGCATCTTGCAATTTTTGCATTTCAGGAATACCACAGGGTGTGTCTTTGGACAGGCCGGCTTGTTGTAACAGGAGTTCTGCTTCATTTCGTTATTTGGCTCGGTCAAATTTTCGAATGTTCTCCCAGGCTCTTTTCCATTCTACCGTGTCGTTCTTGTTGGCATACGTTCGTCCCACCACGATAGCTCTGGCTAAGCACATCTGATCTTGAGGGTTGTTAATTTGGACGAGGCTACGCTTAATGGGGAGGAGAGACGTAGGTCATGGACAGTGTCGCTTTTCCATCGGTGATGTCTAATTTGTAATTAGATTGTTGAACGTGTTGAATCTTGTCCATGACTTTGGAAGGAGTCAATTCTGCAGGGCTGCTAAACTCGATCCAAACAGGAGATTTCAAGCCGTCGTGTTGTATGGAAAGTCTCAAGCGATCGTCTTCTTTGGCCATTTCAGTGTGGTGAGCAAAGAATCCCACACCTCGGTGATGAAGCCTTCTCCTTTCTCCAACGTTACGTCGAACTTCACTGTGTAAGTGTAAGCCGTGGTTCTAAACTTTCTAGAGGAGCAATTTTCCGTCTCTCGAATGTGATAGTACTTTTCAGGGTTGAATAAGGGTGATACATTTTTGTTAGGTAGAGCACTCATGTCCTCTTCAAAATCACTGGCATGAATTTGTGCCAAGACTTCAGCTCTGGTACGAGGCGATAGATCACGTTTCTGCCACTTACGTTCTTCTTCTTCTTCCTTCCCGAATGGACTGGATCATTTTATCTTGACATCAAAAAGTCAAATGACTAAAGTTTAAACACTATGGGTCACTTTATATCCATGACAGGCCAGCGTATATATAAATGGTGTGTGTCTTGTCCTTCCACTATTCATTTCACTCTCAAACTGAGCAGAACAATGGACGAGACTACACAGATCGAACTTTTCATCAGAGGTTTGCAAGGGGTCGTCAGAAAAGTTTCTTCAGACAAGCCAACGGACTACTCACCCTTCTTTAGAGATAAAAGTCAAGATACTTGCTATATCTGTAAGAAGAAAGGACATTGGTCTTCAGAGTGTCCAGACCGTCAAAACAAAAATAAACAAAAACGGGTTAGAAGAGACAAAAGTCAAGATACATGTTATCATTGTCAAGAAAAAGGACATTGGTCTCCAGATTGCCCTAAGAAACAACATGAGCAAGAAGAAGAAGAGGGGAGTTATGGAGAGGAAGAAGAGGAAGAAAGACAGGTGAAGAAACAGAAACAAGAGAAAAAAGATGAAGGGAAGAAGTGAGGATGAAGAGGAGGAAAAACTGAAGACATTTAAAAAAGGAGAGAGTGAAGACGGACAAAGAAGAAGCCTATGAAGTTTTTAAAGTGCTATGTTGTGTTGTGAATTGGATTGTAAAATTTGTACCAGAACAGACAGTTTATAAAAAATAAGTGTCTCTTGGTTTTGAATTTTAGAATAAGAATCTACACTCAGGCACTCAACCATTCACACGTACTATATGGGTACAAAGGGGGTTTTGAGTTTTAATTGATGTTGGCAATTGAAATATCTCTTTTCGAGTGAAATAGGCGGCCCTGAATAGGGCCTTTGGGTATTTGTTGGTTTTAAGCAACAAACTTAGGAAGCAATCAACTTTATCTGCCTTAAGCCTTTGCCACGGCCAAGGCCTACTTCTACACTGCCTACTGTCGATGATGATTTGGTAGAAATCAGTAAGGGTGGTATGGTAGGTGTTGTCACAGAGTTGGGTTGTTTAGCTCGGGTAGGTCTTTTTCTCTTCGGTCGTAATAAAGAAGTCTGATACATTTGTTTCAGACTTCTTAACTCCGCTTAAATGTCTAACAGCATCTTAACCGTTTGACTTTCACGCTCTTGTTTCTTTGCTGCTTCTTCTTGTTGTTTCTTTCTTACCTCTTCTTCTTGCTGTTGTAGGAGAGAAGCTTGTTCTGCTTCCTTTTGCTGTTGTATAAATTTCTCCAATTAGTATGTCTGTCTCTGTTTAAAATTGTCCACGTGTGGTAAATAAGGAGAAGGTGGCGAAGGTAATGGTTCCATAACAAATTCTTACGAAAGAAAATCCACAAAATCCCAAATCACCTCTTCTGAACTTAAGTACCGTTTCACTTGGGTAGTCTCCACGGCCGGTGAACCCCAATTCATTGTCTTCTGAGTTTGCGTCATGTTTGTACTAACTGTTGTCCTATGGATTGACTGCGCACAAACGCTAGCGACTCTATACAGGGAATGTGACGTCACGGACTGCTCTCTTCCGATTGGACAAATGGTGACTGAATTTTGTAACGTGTGGTTGGATTGGTCAACCAACTTAATATGTTTCGATCCTCCCTTCCCCTATAAATAACTGCAGTTCGCTGCATTCCTTCACCTGTTCTTGACACCAAAATGTGGACCGACGTGGTATCATCTACTCTCGTCTCTTCAATGCAGTTCCGGTCGGACTTACCGATGTATGTCCGATCCTCGTGGACTATTGTCAAGATGACGGATACATATGTGTGGCAAAGAAGAATCTACGTAGAAAGACAAGGTTGTTTAAAGAGGGTTTTGATTTACGGACCAGAAGTGAGACAGAATTTAAGGAAAAGTAGGAGACCTAAGCGGTGCCCTCTATGTTAACAGTAGTGTATGTTAACATAAAACAAAAGGCCTTTTTCAGGGCCAATCATATGCCTCGAAAAGATATTAACTTTAATGCCTTATTTTTTTTTTAAACAAAAAAATGTCTGTTGTCTATTGTCTGTGTTCTATCCATGTCCCATGTTCAATTTCCCCATGTTCAATTCCCCTTGTCCCTAAAGTGCCGGGCCTGTATTCCCCATGTTAAATTCTCCTTGTCCCTAAAGTGTCGGGGCTGTATTCCCATGTTAAATTTATATTGTCCCTATAGTACCGCGACCCTATTTAAACATTAAAGTCCCCTAGTCCCTATAGTGCCCCATTATACTACTTATGTCTATATATATATGTATGTATGTATGTATGTATGTATGTATGTATGTATGTATGTATATATATATATATATATATATATATATATATATATATATATATATATATATATATATATATATATATATATATATATATATAAATGAACTGGTTCCACTGGCGTGGGAAAACGTTTAGTCAATCGTTAAAGTATCAGATCAATTAATTTTGTGTTTAATAAACTCTAGCAAATTGAACAGATATCGTTTGCCAACAAAATTAAGAGATATCGTTTGTATATTAGAGAGAATCCGAAACTTGCTGAGTCTGCGTTTGTATCAGTTTAGTTCGGCATTACATGCTATAGACGGAAACCATGACAAATATCCACACCTTTTTCAAGTCTAATCATCATCACGAAGACCACTACACCAACAACAGTAACAAGGATAAGAAATTTGTATGGTCGTCAACTCATCGTCCTGAAAACATCACCAGATGTTGAGTCACTCTCTTTTAATAAAATTGCTTACTCAACACGAGGGACTCAGGCATAATAATCTATATAGGTAGTTGGAACCTATTAGCCAATTGTGAAATTATTCCCTATAGATATGCCTCTACATTCCACAGTTACAGTTACACGAGTTACGACAGTTCCAGTTCAGCAGTTCCAATCGGTACCATTGTTGGGTCTGTGATTGGAAGTCTGGTTGGGCTCACTGTCCTGAGTATCCTCATCAAATGCTGCTGTGCTGCCTTAAACAATCCTAGCAGACGCTCAGGGATCGTTTTACAACCGACAAACACGAACATGCCAACTTTAGTCGGTAAGCAATCGAATAATGTGGCGATTACAAGTTATAAATGTAACGAGTATATTAATACAACCAATAAGTCGTTGAATTGAAATCAGATATTATGAAAACGAAGACTGCACTCTAAGTAAATCAAATTGGCAGCAAAACAATACTATACTGTAATGAATTGAATAGCAGTAAAAAACGACATGGTGTATGTGAAATTAAATTGAGTTTAACGTTGTTTTCTTTTTTACGTTTATCGCGGTATGAATTTTAACTTGGCGAATCGAACAGCAAATAACGCCGGTCAAGCGTTATAAAAGCTGTCAGTTAGCTTTGACAGTTGATCACACGATACAATCAGAAAAAATATCGCTAAGCTCTTATAATTGCAATTACTGATAAATATATTGATTTTGTATTGTTATTTTTAAGAACAAATTATTTCCTATCAGACCTAGAGCCTTCTTAAGCATATGAAGTCTTGTTAAGGCGGCTGATACATGCATATGTATAGAACCGAGGATTCTCCAACTACAACGTAATAGCTACATGGATATCAGACAAAAATGTTAGACTGTTATAATTGCAATTAATTATACTTTTAATGATTTTCTATTATTATTTAAAAAAAGATTTTTCCTGTACGATAACCTGCTTTAGCTTATTGATTAACTAAGGCGTCTGCTACCTAGCTATTTCTATAACAGAAATGTAATAGCTACGTCAATATCATACAACAATAAATAATACCATGGTATGAAATCAAACGTTTTTAATATTCCACATAACGGTTTTAATAATTTATTTACATTATATTATTTGAACTGAGCAGACGTTCACTATTGGTAGCAAAGGATTTGTTGCTTATTTTGATATACGAATGAGGCTCGGAGTTGATGACATCATGTTTTAATTGTGTCATGGTCGATTCGTTTTCCCAAAGCACATGATTAACCAATTGTTGCGTCCTTAAATCTATTTTTGGGTTGATTAACACTGTAGGCTAAATACGAGACCGATTTACAAATAAAATTCCGAAAATAGGTAACTGCTGACAGTGATTTGTGTCCATTAGTAAAACAATGCAAGACATCGACTTTGATAGATACAGCGGGTGTATAGCATATCACCCACCTACAACACTTCGTAACTGTCAAGGGGGGTGTCCTACATGGTAGGACTGTGAATCCAAGTGTTTTAATGCTAGTCTTTGACCTCCTCCTCGTAATCGATTTTTCTATGTATCGATAGTTTTAGATTCAATTGTAACGAGCTGTAATGAAAGTTATGTAGCCCCAATGTACTTGGCAGATTTTGAGTTTCAAAGCTTTTACTTCTCAAATCGAGTCAAAGAAAGACTTATTTATATTCTGAATAACGGGGAAGATGATTTATCTGATTCCAAATCAATTTATTCAATTTTCTAAATAAAATATATACCCACCTTTATATTTCGATATTTTAGGCATGCAGTGTGCATGCCTGCCGTTACGTTAGTTACTTTGCGTGTGCAATATGTACATTACTTACTTTGTGCGTGACTATTTATTGAACTTAGTATTAAGTAGTTATGCGTACATTTAATGCATATATAAGTGGAGTTGGGTATGATCACATGATTATGCTCTGAAAAATATAAATATTTCCTTTATTTTTCCAATGATGCAACTGCAATTATATAGTAGTAAAAAGAAGATTGCATTTATGTAAATCAATTAGCAGTAAAATAATAATGTGCTATGAATAAATATATTTATCAGATAGGATCAGTTTCAAGTTCATCTAAAAGCTAAGATTTGCAGCAGAAGATAAACACATGGACAATCATAATTAATAATGTGCTTAATACTTGGATATCAAACCCTTTGCAAGAATATCATTGCGCAGACAGTTCTTTTAAAATTGTATTGTATGTCGTTGTTGCTCTCCATACACATTCGATTTTATATGCTTCCAAGGATTCCGTGTTATTCCAATCATGTAAATATATGATATTTAATTGCTCATTTATGTTGTCATATGTCCTCATCTTCACAGAAGTAGCGTAGAACCAAACTGTTCTGTACAATTGTTTCTTAGGTAATATTAGTTGGGTGGCTTTGAAGGATGTTGGATTGTTGCAAATATATTCCAGCAATAGACGTCATTTACATACTTGTCGATTGAACATAGCAAACGTATTATAAGCTAATAATAGCTTTTAAAATATTGTTTGTTCCTCCACAAATAGTCAGCATTAGAGTATATCGCACAAAATGAACAAATGAAAATCTACTCTGATTGCTTACAAATTACCAGTGATTCAGTATTTCAATGCTGGTTTAACCGTAGCTTTGAAATTCGATGGAAGAATGTGATAGACTCCACCAGACGTCTCATTGACAGACGAACACAAATACAAAGTGAAAACATGCTGAAATATAAACGTATACTATGTCGTAGAGATACGTTGCCGTCAAGGACTGGCCATTTTGTTGGGTGAAAACTGTATTGTTCCAATGGGTCTAGCGCTCGTCCTACGCACTCATATATATGCAGAGAAGATCACAAGTGCTCTATTTTGTATATATATATATATATATATATATATATATATATATATATATATATATATATATATATATATATATATAAACAAACAATACTTATTTACGAAAATGTACAAACTACGAAATCCTCGCTCTAGTACCAATGTTTTAATGTTTACATGTATTGTATGCCTATAATAGCACTACTTTACGATTGTTCTCTTTCGTAAATTGTCCTGCTTATTCCAGGACGGGGGTTGAACGTATGTTTTTGTTGTTCTCAACAATGGTTTGATCAAATTACATTATGTGTTCTCCATTTTTATTTTCGATATCTAACTTGTCGTCAGTTAGCCAACGTCTTATAATGATTCGTTACATATATCAGCTGACATTTACACACTCCACTTGGAATATTTATCATGATTGGCTTTCTTTTGCGTAACCCAATATTATTTTGTATTTTCCCGGAAATGATTTATTTGCATCACCCACTCCTATTTCGCTTTTATTGCACATGGTATACCACTCATTAATTTATTTTCTTAACTGCATTTGTGACGTTCGATTTATAATCCTACCATTAATAATGTTGTAAAATAGCACATGTGTATCGTGTCAACATTTTTGCATTAAAAGGTGGAATGCAAAATATGTTTAAACTGTATCATATCAATTAACACATTCAATATACTATATGTTCTTTAGCATTATCACATTCACACTTCTAATTTTGCATTAAAGATTTTACAATTTGTGGCACTTTGCTATATCTAGTAGCATTTAGTAACGCGTAGCTTTTATAAAAGTTACATCTTAAGTAAGTCAGTTGATATGTATTTGTATATGATATGCGTTTGCCAAATTTAGTTAAGAGTTTAATGTTATTTGTTTTCTAAGTGCATCGTGGTATAAACTGCCAGGTGTAGATTTGTACAACAAAAACTATATAAGGGCGTTATGTAAGCTGTTCGAGTCGGCTGCTGACCGTTTTTACCACGAGAAGTTCAGAAAATAAAACGTTAAACTCCAGTAATTGCCATAATATGACAACACCTTTATGCAACTCATACGGTGTCATCTGGATTTTAAAAACTACATATAATTTACAGATACTCACACAGTTAATGAAATAAATGGTCTGATATCATTCAGCCATTGAAAGGAATGTCAGCAAGATTCGAATACAGACAGATGGTTCATGGAATTTGCGTGTATGTGCTATGGCGCGGAAAGCTTAAAATTACAGTTTCAGTTACGTCAAAATAACAATGGTTAAAATTCTAGTTTTCAAATATATATATATATATATATATATATATATATATATATATATATATATATATATATATATATATATATATATATATATATAAAGGGGAGAGTTGGTGGATAGATGGTATATAACCTACTTCAAGAGTGATATATATTACCATAATTATACATTCACTGGTATTATTTTCTATATTAACTTTATGATGGAATTATAATACCACCAAAAATATTATTTTGATAATTGCAGTCAATACCACGGCCTTACCCCAGGGACAGTCATCCATCCCTGCCCAGCAAGGAGCAGTCGGATATGGTTATCCATGTGCTGGTTATCCACCTCCATATGTCCAGCATAATAATGAGTCTAAGGAAAGTGCCGATCCGGCCAATCCACCACCACCAGAAGCAAAATATTAGGAGCTATATGTTTCATGGGGCCATTTATCAATTGTATTAAGACAGTCAGGAATTAGGAACTTGTTACAGTCGGTTCACTTTGCACGAGAGAGAGATATAGTTATAGAGAGACATAAAGAGAGAGAAAGAGAGAGAGAAAGAGAGAGAGAGAGAGAGAGAGAGCGAATGTGAAAGAGAGATAAAGCCTCAGTACCATAGCAAGACAAATAACACTTTATTATTTTGGCCCTATGCGTATTATTCAACAAATATCTCGATATTTCATTTGTTATTATTTTACTCCTATTACAATTAGCTTATCAACACACACTATTGAAAATAATACAGCCAACATCATCTAATACGTTAGACACTATGTCTTACAGACCTATATTTATATTCCTGAAGGCTTTGCGTATAAAACAATTCTCGTCTTTCAATATCGCTTGGACTTTTCAGCTTTATAGAATAATTAGTTGGTTTCTATCTTACACTATGTTCACGCCTTCAACAAATTTTCGTGCCTGGTTTGTCATATGGAACTAATGTTATTTTACATAAGCCATTATTGTTCTTCAGTTAGTGATTTTCTCTTTTTACATTAAACCATTAACAACACTAACCTTTTTCCTTAGACAAAATACGGAGTATACACCAACCATGGAATTAAGAATGTCATGTGAAACTAACTTCATCTCCAAACGCGATTTTAATTATTTCACATTGATCTATCGCTCATGCAATCTGCGAAGCTTGGAAACCGTAAGTGTTTACATAAATCATATTTATTTTGAGTCACAATTACACTGACATTTGACCCTGAGTTCCAAAGGATTTGTCTTTCTTAACCAAACTATACCAAACGTTTGTAAACTACTCGTTGTCGAACACATGAGCTATTGTGCAAATATCATTTTCCTTCTTCGTAGCAGTGACCTTGAACTTTGAAATTCTGATAATGAGATCAATAGGTGGATTGTATTAAACAGAGTGCACGCAATCCGCACAGTTTGATACCCGTTGATACTGGGCAACTCAAAGTGTTGTACAAGATTGAAAATGGTATTATACTAATGGTTGGACACTATGCTGCCTGTATACAAAATGTATCATGCTGTTGATAATTTCAGGGTCTTTCTGGTTATTTTATATCCCCAGTTTTACTTTAATTTTGCTTCTCGAAATAGGCGTTATTGAATTCCTTGCGAAACAAACTTTGATAAACTTATTTAATTAAAATATAAAATATCTAACTTAACAAATACTTTTAAAGTGATCATTCTACATGTTAGTTAATACAATCTTGGCTTATTTGCTTCACTTAAAATACAATATTTTACAATAATCTATTTTATTTGATATATTAAAGTCATTTTAAACAGTTCATACTGGAAATAAACGCTAATGTCAGCAGAGTGAATTTCATTATTTATTTTTTATTTTTTGCATTGACTCACTGGATTCAAAGCGACGATTGATTTGCTGGAATATCTGAATTGTATAAACATAATATAATAGACATTTAAATATCACAATTAATCGAGACCGGTTTAATTTATTTGAAACGTTTTGATCGGCCATGTCAATTTATCCAATACTCAGTCAACCACTAATATATACATATGTGATATTTATCATTTACTTTTTCTATGCAATGACATATCATGGGTTACGGGTAAATATGTGGAGTGAACTTGATTCGAGCATTCAGTACTAACATAGAAAACAAAGTGTGACAAAGATGAAAAGTGATAATAAAACAGCACATTTAGCATGTCTGGGTTAATTTCAAATAGCAAACAAACCCGTACCTCCATCAGACTAGCTGATCATAAAGTTGTACATGCCTGGCTTGGTAACTGAAATGTCCGGGACGTCGGATACTTGGATCTGATAAGCCTAAGATGACAGTGAGTTGATATCACTAAGCTTATATCTTAATAATATCATATTTATAATTTATAAATGATAATGAGACGACAAAACAACGAAAGATATATAAATGTGTATTAAATTAGGAAATAATTCGGACCACTAGAAGCATTCTTGATGGAGGTCTGCATATTGTATGTGCATAATTCAAATTGAAATTCAGTAATAAATATCGGCAAAAATCAACGCAATGGTGCCTTTGTTAAAGTTCCTCTTTATGGATTGCACATTTCTACTAACCACATTTGGTTGACATCGAATAATCGCTATTTATGTAGGAGGAAAATATTATTGACGTTTCTGATAAACAAGGCTTTTAACTTAGCTAAATAATAATGAAGAATGCTGACAAATAATGTTTACCTAATATTTATTAAATAAAAAAATCTATCAACCAAATTTAGTTTTTCTCCGATATCAACTAATGAGTTACTGAATTGAAGCAAGAGTGCATGTCACTGATAAAAGATGACACAGGAAGAAAATATCACGCAGAAACCTGATCGGTGGAGGCTTTGCTGATGTTATGGGAACGCCATTACTAAGCAGATGATAGGATGTACATTAGATCGTATATATTCTGTAGGAAGAACCCTGTAAAAACACGGAAGAACCACCACCCGAGACTCAAAAACAGTCAATAGTGATCTGTAAAAGATAGTGTCGTAAAATGTCATCCCACTCGGGGAAACGAAACTTGGCAATGAATACTAAGCAGCATGCGAAACTTGGTTGAGATCCAATATTGAATCAATGGAGATATTTTGCGGACGTTAATGTGAAAATTGTTACATCACATAATAGTGGATTATGTTTTTTATTCCGTATGTAACACGTAAAGATATAATACATGCTTCTTTAAATGGATATTAAACAATGATCGTAGTTGCAAATATTCAAATAACATCTGCATAATTATTAATGCTATTAATGCCCAGTACTACAGTTATGAATCGTATGTGTAGATGAGTACCTTGACTGCAGCAGTCATCAGATTTATCAGCTATTATTTCAATCAAACCGACTTGCTATTAACTTCTCTATACCGGAAAATGTGATGCCATCTATGCAATTATCTTAATGTTCTTCAAATCATAAATCTAGTATTCAGTGTTGAGCAAAAGCCGTTTTTGTTGATTAGAGCTTCCAGCGATTGACGTTTAAAGATTATGCGGTGTCACTAATGCGCTGGAGTGTGTCTATATAGGTTCACCACTCACTTTTCCACGATTGATGCAATTTCATCATGGTAAATAATGTTTCGCATCATGTAGCTGCTTTATTGACTAAAAATGGCGTGCGGGAGTGCTAGTCAGACATGTCAATATTCAATGTGACCAAGCAATTGTGAAACGATTTAATCACACTCTTGCCGAACGGTTATTTGGTCATCAATATACACAATCAGTATACACAATAATTGTTGAGCCAGCCAGATATGTCTCAGAGCAGTATACAACACGCACAATTTGATTAAATTGCTAATGCCACTCGGCATACGACTGTCACTGTTACCCAGATAATTATTTCACAGCCGGAACTGCCGCCAGGATTTGAGTTAATGCGTTAGAGTATGACATCAATCCAATGCCTTTTCACAATTGCACAATGGCCGATCTTGATAGTAATGTTAGAGGGGCTAGTTAGTCTATCGGTTTGTATCTAGTGGGGTCAAGCTCAATTTTAGTATATTGGCAAACGCCCATGTGATGTTATTGGAACCGCATCATATTTGCCAAATGCATAAATTCATGTCGGCCATACAAACATTCAACTCAAATTATTTTGACAAGCACATTATCTCAAACATTCAACTCAGGTTTAGTGTTTGTAACCTTTCTGCAGAAATAACCCGTAAAACGCCTTTTTCTTTCTTAATTTATTTTGGATTCCATTAAAGCACGTTAAAGGTCGCAGTCATAAAACAACAACAATATTATTAAAAACGAGCTTTCCTTATCCCCTTGACCTTATTAAGGATCCCGGAACCTTAATATAAATATTTTGTGATGTGCATCTGCGATGAAACAATGGATAGGCCGATCTGAAAACGTTAATTATCTAACAGGACTAATTTTCGCTGAAGTGAATAAAGAATTATTTTTTCAAGATGCTACTCTCAGATCGCTATGGAGCCATAAATTCCAAAAATCATCGCTTGTAGTGTCTGGAATTATCTCACCCATTATTAAACATTGAATGATACCCGGCTACAGTCTGATTAACTTTGTGGACACTTTTTGCGATTCATCAGTAGTGTTTGGCCATGATTACCACATGTAATAACAGTAGAAGTTTTCGTCATTACCCAATCTATAAACTTTTTCAACACATTTCGAGATATCTTAATGAATTATATCACTTCTGTTGTTTTATTATTACAGTCAGGCCTATTAAGATCAACAGTTGCATGTCTGGCCACAGGATCATATACCAATGGTGCTGATGATGGTTGTGACATTTTACCATTTTTATACTATATTTCAACACGTTTATGATCAACAGATTCAGAATAATCAAGTTTCATCTCATTCTTGACTCGCCCTTGTCTCCATGCAGCAACATAACTTCCTATAGCACATTCATCTAACAATCCTATATTTTCTTTGCTGATATAAATTGAATATGTGGTGACTCTAACTGCGGTATCAGGAAATTTACTCATTATCGACAGTAGGTTTAAGGAAACATTTGGAAATATCGAATATCTTTAATGAGTACAGTGGTTCCTTGACTTCCGAGTTTAATTCATTCCGTGACGGAGCTCGTAACTCAAATTACTCGTATGTCAAATCAGTTTTCCCCATTGAAATGAATTGAAATCCCATTAATCCTTTCCGGATCCCCAAAACACACCGCAATTTTTTGTTACGTGTTTTTAAATAAGGAAAATTTGCTTATAAATAACGAATATTGTATTAAAACACAATACTATAGAATGTACTGCAATAAACTGGTTTTGTTAAGTATAATGTACGGCATTTACCTTGGAGATCAGACAACTTGAATATGCTGACGGAGGTGGAGGAGAAAGGCTGAAGTGAATAACTGAATCTTATTCACTGATTTTTGCCCTTTTCGCCACGCTTTCCTCACTTTCATCTGCAGGGGTTTTCGATAAAAATCTGTCCAATGAGGTCTGTTTCATCCTCCGTTTCAGAATGTTTCTGAAATGTGTTAGGCAAGCGTCATTAAATAGCGCCGTCGCACGCCCAGTTGCAACATTTTCTGGGTGTTTCTTTTGAATAAAGTCTGAAAGTTTCTCCCACATTCCCAACATTTCCTTTATCTCACTTGTAGAGATTACCTCCTCCGCGTCATCTATTTCCTGCAAAACCTCCGTGTGCTGCTGCATCTGTAGCTCCTTTAGCTCGTCCGTTGTCAGTTCCTCGTAGTGCTCCTCGATGAGTTCGTTGATGTCACCTTCATCCATGTCCAGGCCCATGGACTTGCCAACGGATACAATCTCCTCCACCACTGCCGCTTCGCGTTCGAGTCTTTCAAAGTCCGTTTCAAACACAACCTCAGGCCACAGCTTCTTCCACGTAGAGGTCAAGGTCCTCTTTGTAACACCCTGCCAGGCCATAGTGATAATTCTCAGGCATATCACTACGTTATAGTGGTCCATCCAAAAACTCTCGAAGGGTGATGTTTGTGCTCTCCGTCACCTCAAAGCAGCAGCGGAACAGGTGCTTGGTGAAGAGCTTCTTGAAATTAGAAATCACCTGCTGGTCCATGGGCTGCAGGATCGGGGTGGTGTTGGGTGGAAGGTAGAGAACCTTTATAAACTGGAACTCTTCGAGGATGTCATCTTCGAGGTTAGGTGGGTGAGCAGGTGCATTGTCCAGTATGAGAAGGGCTTGCAGGTGTAGGTTATTTTCCTGGAGATATTTCTTAACATCAGGACCAAAGACCAAATTCACCCACTCCACAAAGAACTGCCTGGTGACCCACGCCCTCTGGTTTGCCCTCCACATAACCTACAGTTTTCCTTTCAGAATCTTATGTGACTTAAAGGCTCTGGTGTTTTCCGAATGATACACGATCAGCGGCTTAATCTTGCAGTCGCCGCTCGCATTGGCGCACAGTGCGAGGGTTAGCCTATCCTTCATGGGTTTGTGGCCTGGCATCCTCTTCTCCTCTGCCGTTATATAAGTCCTCCTTGGCATGTTCTTCCAGAAGAGTCCTGTCTCGTCACAGTTGAAGAATTGCTGGGGGATGTATCCTTCTACTGCTATAATTTCGGCAAAAGTTTTGAGGTAATCCTCAGCTGCCTTTCATATCCACTCTCGCTGCCTCACCATGCCTGACAACCGCGTGAATACCGGCCATCTTTTTAAAATTTTCGAACCAGCCCCGACTGGCTTTAAATAGCTCGCCCGATGCCTCGTCCGTCGAAGTGCCTGGGGTCTGCTGCAGCAAGTCAGCGTAAATAGCTCGTGCCTTCTCGCAGATTATAGCCTCCGTCACGGTATTTCCTGCGAGCTGCTTCTCTGTCAACCACACCATCAGCAGCTTCTCCATATTTTCATGGATAGATGTCCGTTGTTTAGAAATTATTTTAACGCCCTTGGCTGGCGTTATAGCCATTATCGACTCCTTTTGTTTCAGTATCCTGCAAATCGTAGAAGTACTACGCTTGTATTGCTTTGCCAAGTCGACTACACGCACACCTTGGTCATGTTTTTCGATAATTTCTTTCTTTAATTCAATGCACATCATCCACTTCTTCTTCTCAGCACTGTCCTTCGCACTCACTTTCTTTGGATCCAATGTTGGAAAAACGAAGTTTTTCAAAATGACTGCAAGCACAAATGCGAGCACAACACTGATGCTTCCACTACGAGCTAACCGCTTAAAGTGAACGAGTGAGGCACGGGATGCTGATGCTGAGCGGATGTTGCGACGTTCACTGTGGCATTCACTGCGTCAACTAGCGGTGGGGTATCTGAAGCTGGCTTGTAACCCGAATTTTAGTTCTCAACTCAAAGCAAAAAATCGGCCGAGAGACAGCTCGTATTTCGAAAAACTCGTTAGTTGGGACACTCGTAAGTCAAGGTACCACTGTATATTGTAGTGATAGCCGTCATAACATATTTCAATTTCTAGTTCAATCACGTCACGCAAATATGCATTTTCCCGCCACGCAAATGTACTATTGCTAGTTGCATAATCGGATACAAAATCAAGTTCAGGTCTTCAGTAATGAATCGTGTCCATCGTTGTCGATGATTAGATGATGATAATTTTGTAAAATTACAGATGATCTGTCTGCCCAGATTTTTGCCAGTTATATGCCATAACCTTTGTCACTTGCATATTCTGACATCCAAACATGATTTTCTGGGCGATATGAAATTATTGATTCACTCACTGTTAGCGATGTTAGCATATTCTTATAAAGCATACATCACTGGAATAATATGGGACCAAACCAGGCGAATTCTTTGCACAGCAGCCCATTGGAAGTATCTCTGGATTAGGGTTATTGAAATAAAGCCCAAACCAAACAAATAACAACATCAAGAAAATGCTCTGAAAACTCAAATGATCCAGTCTCCCCAAATCCAGTTAAATCGAAATCTGGTCCTATCGGAGGGGGGGTTACTTATCAATATCCTTGTCATCTTATGTGTAGGATGCCCAAATCTCTTATACCATTTCGCGCATTGTCTCATGACAAGAAAACTTCCAGGATAACATGCAACCATGTCATCTGAGATCACTTCGTTGAATCATATTTTGTATTCCAAAACCCTGCGTGATTGCTGAGCGCCTTCAAGAAATGTTCCACGCAACGGTCTATATGATTTTTTTTCCTGAGCAAAATGAACAACAACAAAAACAGGAACAGGAAAACAGTTACTCAGTAATCGTTCATTCTCGTCGTTATCGTCCGTTTGTCTCAATACAGTCTTGGTTGCCTGCGTATGAAGAGATTCCGCACGATAAAGATCACCAAACGGCAGCAGGAATTGATCGAATTTACTTTCCTCGTCAATCTTTAACAACCACACGGACACTGGATAATGATTAATACGGCTGACGTCATCTTGTTGTGCATGCCTGAAACACTGACGTGAAGGAAAACAGTCTTAAAATCAAAGCAATAACAAAACGTGAGAAATAAGTATCGCGCGGGCCTAAAATATAATATTTTTGAATTTAAATAAACATATTATACCATTACTACACCATTATACCATTACATACATATACACACTAGATACGACTAACTTTTGTTTTTTTTGGTTGGTAAAGGAGTAGGTTTTAACTGAAGGGGACGAGATCACACAAACATGATATCTAACACACCATGTAATGCATCATATATGCAATATCCCAAACCACTTCCCCATACCAGCTATCAAATAAAACGGATGTGAATAGAATGAAGACAATGAAATCGCTCAAGTACACTTTCCATTATACTACCTGTACAGTCCAGTACCCAGACACACTATGCAAAAGGATTTGTGTATCCCAAAATGTCTAAAAGAGAAACAATTAGTTAGTTTCAAAACGCGAACCAATGATGTTTTTTCAGTGCAGTTTTAAGTGTAACAAGAAAGATGCTACGACACAAGACACATGATTGCATATTCCTACCGGCTATCTCCCCTGCAGAGGTAGAAAGAAAACAATCAAGATAGTAGCTATTACATTACCTTATTACAATACAATTCGACTCTCACAGTAATGGCTCCTTGATTTGTCTGCAGCATTTGACACAATAGACCATGATATATTACTTCTCTGTCTCCAGCATGTATTTGGCATTCATGATACAGCCTTACTGTGGTTCAAGTCCTACTTTGTCAATAGGACACAAATTGTGTCTGCAAATGGAATACACTCCAGCCCAGTTAATATATGTTGTGGTGTTCCAAGGGGTCTGTTCTTGGACATGTACTCATTATTCTATACACTCAGCAGCTCTCAAGTGTCATAGATCATCATCCAGTGTATTACCAATTGTACGCTGACGACACCCAACTATACAAATCTAGCCACACAATTGAAGTTGATGCTACCATCCAAGGTGTAGAGAGGTGCATTTCTGATGTGAAATCATGGATGACATGTGACAAGCTGCAGATGAATGATGATAAAACTGAGCCATTCTGATCACAACACAAAGTCTTTCTCATTCACATCCTTTACCCAAAACAATAAATATCAGCAACACCAACATTAAATTCACACAATCAGTACGACACCTAGGCGTTACTTGAGCTGAGACGCATCAGATCTATTCGCAAATATATTTTAGTTGATGCCACTAAAATAATTGTGTGTTCATTAGTACTTTCAAGACTGACTTATTGTAATTCAATCATGTCTGGTTCGTCTCAATATCTACTCCAGAAACTTCAAAAAGTTCAAAACAAAGCTGCTCGGATCATACTTAGAGTACCATGATCAGAGTACACCTCCACGCTGCTCTGTAGCCTACACTGGCTATCCATTAGCTCCAGAATCAAACACAAGATTTGTTCTATGTGCTACGTTTCACTGACAGACTCTAGTCCAGCATTGCTCTTTTCCTTGACAATATACACCTTAATGCCCCAGAAACAATTTTTTATATATAAACTCGCTTAGTCCTTAAACACTTTCCAAGCTATTGAGTCTCGAGCATGTTATTTTCCCATTGCCTCCCAAGATTCCCCAGCATGTTAATTTTCATAGTGTTCTACTTAGTCTCTCAAGTGGCCCATATAAATGCTCTAGCTGCAGTAAAGACCAACTAACTAAAAAGGATAATAATGAGACATTATAATGAAACATATGACCTGTTCTCCAGAAGTAATGTAAAGTAGGAACAGGCTGTTAAATTGATGGCATTACTCATTAACTGAATCAAGAACGCTTATCAAGAATACACTTCTTGTATCAAAAAGTAATGTATATTTAGAACTATTCTGCATGATATACTGCGTATCTAAAATAAATCTCATTTTGGGAGAACCTGGAATTTGGAATTTTCTTTCGAATCATGCTGTGTTTTATTTTACAACTTCATGGTAATATATTTTTTCAACCAATATAAGGTATCTAACTATATTCATTTTCTCACAAATCAAAGCAACCTTTTGGTTTATATAATTGTTTCCAAACAAGCATTTAAGGCCCCCGTCCATAACAGTTAAATGTCCGGTCTCTTATAAAGAAGAAACATTAAGGTCAATAATATAAATATTAACTTTATGTACAGATGAATCTCCCTTTATTAATCAACGAAACAACTGTAAAGATAAAAGTTGTATTTTAAAAGCAGTTAATATAGTTTTGGTGTTGGTTTTGGCAATTAGACAACACAATAACTGAATGATATAGCTTTAACTGTACTAAAATATTTTAATATTTGTTTTGCTTTATTTTAGTAAACAAAATGTTTGAAAATGGCACTAAGGTGTTTTTAACTATTATTATCTAAGAGATATAAACGTATGTTTCTTTTCCTTAATCAACAGTGTGAATTCTTTGCTTCCTGACTGATGTGGATTATCAACAGGACGGTGTTTTTTCAGAAAGAAACACGAACAATGGTACATAAAATAAGTAGAGATTGTAGTTGCTTCTGTATTTTACATTTGAAAGTCAAAGACCTAACAGAGGAAACCTGACTTTTGTAAGCACCACATACGAAATAAAAAGGAAAATAGATACTGAATCATACTACACCATATGGTGCTTAAAGTTATCTCCTTCAATCTTCACCTTCGGGAAATATAGCAGGAGCATCAACATAAGCATGTTCATTAATATCATGTTTGCATGTGATGTCTTCAAAATCGGAGCTCGGTGAGACCATTTGTCTCTATTTTACTGCGAAAGAAAACGTTATCTCAGACTCGTAATTAGACTTATATTTTATCACTCCATTTTTGCTTGACTTACCCCTATCCAAATCGATCCTTACCACCTTCATTGCAAAGGTTAGTAAACTTGTCTGATATATATAACGTAAAGTTCACTTTGCTTGAGAAAAACATCAAAAGTAGACATAACATACGTTATGTCAGTTTAACATAGACACAAACTGATCCTTAGTGTAATCGCCTGTAAGCCCAATGCAAATTGTATATATGACATAGAGCTACATATCTGCCAATCCCTGTTAGCTGGAACTTTTTAAGTGAGTGATATATGGGGATCAGCTAGGTCCTAAAGGACATAGTTTAGCATATAATCCACCAGCATCCCCATAAACGTTTCATTTAATAGCACGAAGTGGTCACTGATGTCAGTCGCATTTGCGTGCGTTTTATGAAGTCTTAATTAAATAATGGGATAAGTGATATACATATTGGACAATCAATATACTTCAATTCCGATACAATAAATTGATGGTCATGTTATTTTATCTTTACCTTTTCGTTTCAATCAATCAAGTCACTGTAATGTAATTAAGGAAATGCAAGTTACATACACTAGTGTTGATATTTATTATGAACGTATTAAAATGGTGATATTGATTATATTGATACACAATACATACAAGCAGATACCCTCAATAAACTATGCAGAGTGTTAAAGTGGATGGAAAGTAGAAAGTATAGCATTACAGTAGAGCAGACAAAATTACACCTTACAACAGCGCAGTGTAAAGAGAGATGAATTATTTGCATATAAACACACTTATATGTTATCACAATTGAGATGTAAGGATATAAACGGGTAGAGGATCTCTCACATTTAGAAACCCAAAATATACTAACACAAGGGACAGGTTGGTGAAAGGAGGTTGGCGGGTGAACGTTTGGCTGTAGAAGACAATATGTAAACAAAACATACAAACTTACACACCTCAAACATAGATTTTGGCGATGGCAGAGTGCTGCTCCTGATAAGTACCAATGACACTGAGATGTGCCACTGGTGGTTATTCTGATGGTTTACATTACCAATATCCACAGCGATTGCACCTTTAGGATACATCTGATCTTATTATTGAATCATCAAGCAGAGAAATAGTCTAAATTTGGGATATGCGCTTCCAACTCCCAATGACCTGTGTGCTGAATTAGGGTATTTTTCTTGTTTTTCCCCTTGGCTCCTGCGGTTGCTGGACTTCGTCCCGCACTTTGTTCAGAGTAGTAGTTCCCTTTCCCTTGTATATGGCTAATTTATTTTCCGCCAAAACTATCCTGATTTTCCATGTTTCTTTATCGATGAATTATCCCTTGAGTTGCTTGTTCATACAGAAGCCGATCAGTTTCCTCATATTGTGCCCATCGCGGAGTTAGTGCACTTTTTTGTGTTTCCACCCCATGTTACGAAACTTTGTTTTACAGTTTAGCAAACTGGATTAACTGACCCATTCATGTTTTCTTGCTAAGTCGACGACGGATGACAAAACTGAACAAAAAACAAATTTACGCTATTAGCGAACTCACAAATTAATAGATCTCTAAGTTCAGGTGCGAGCATGAAAATAATATTCCCATTTGAACATTGAAAACAAATATAGAAGAAGAGAAAATCCAGTAATAAGACAACCCATGTTAAAAAGTCACAAATCAAGGAAAGTCCGCAAAGTCAGCTACGATACAAGAAACTAATGCAGTGAGATTATTAGTTCAGAGTTCCTCGTCATGTTCAATTGACGAGACTCAGATGCACAAACATGTTAAACGTAACCGTACTTTTAAGGCTGGCAATGTCGAGAAGTAAGACATAACTACGACTGATATGGGACAGTGTCATTGCCATCAAAGCTTTATACTAATCGGAATACCATAATGATCGCTAAACACATGTCTATGTTTGAATCATGCCTTAAGTGTGATCATTTCAGTGGCATAGTGAAAAAAAAAAAAACCAGGTGACTAAATGGTTTTCTTGTTTTGAAAATCTTGACCTTGCCCATTTGTTTTCAATCGTTCATTCTTACACTGTTGTTAGTGTGTATGGCTGCTGCGATTCCTGTTCTGGATCAAAACATCATTTTCATCGATGTGCATGGCGTTGTCTTTTATGTATATCTTTTAAAGTATATAATCATTTTTCTTATACTGTTATGTTTCTCATTATATTGGATTATATTCACAACTTCATTGACATTCATAAAGGAACAGATAAGTGTACTGTCTAGTCTAGCAAAGTGGATGAGGGGCAAATTCAGAGTCTAACAGGCGAGATTACGTCAATTAATCAGATTTTTTTTTGTATCCACACCACTGTTATTATAGAGAATCTTCAAGGCCAAATACACACAAATATAAATATGCTCACAACAGCTAAGAATGAACATTGTAAAGGCGGGGTGTGTTTTCCCTGGTGGGTGTCCCGCTTAATTTTTGGTTTTCGTTATCTAGGGATTGACCGCCCTCAATGTTATTGCCCGGTTCGAGTAAATATAAATAGAACTGGTTAAACATATAGGTGAAATAGATAGAGATCTGAGCAGGTATATAGAACAAATCAACACGAGCCCCCGCACATATAAACAACAATTTAATCAATTACATAAATCAACTGTGAAAATTCATTACATCAGGAATATGCTCTGCTTTTAGAAATTTAAACTTTCACCGAATTACAAAGAAGACGCAAACATATTAAATAAAACAGCCGAACTGTTTACTGGATGATTTAGTTCATCATATGATCGAGTGAACAATCGAAGTCAACGTCTTGTACGATTGCATAAACTGCTTATCCTCAGTTTGTTCTGCTTCCACTATAGCTGTTCAGACCCTTGGATCTCAGCATGATACTTTCCACCATCCGTCTCAGGATACTCTCACAACAGGTTTCAGAAATTAATACGTCGCAGGATTGCGTCACAGAATTATGCGTCTCACTGCACTTCTCTCTATACTTCTCAGTATACGTCTCAGACTAACATCACATCATACGTCCCAGAATAATGAGTCTCAGGATAATACGTCTGAGGATAATACGTTTCAGGAGCTATTTTCCCCCTAAATTTCCCGTTATTTATGAAACAGGAGATTCTTCATTATTCTCCCACGTTATCATATTTTAATATCAGTGTTAGACAGATGCTAAGGCTATCAATCGACTCCACAATGACCCTTGTTAGTCAAATGGCTAATTTGTTACGCCTTGACCTTACACATTAACGCACCATACACGAGGCATGGGGTTCTGAGCCAGCCTCAATTTACACAGCAAATAAATGGAATACATCAGATCAATTACTAAATCAATTCAGTCCATACACACTTACTCTTAATAATACGTGAAATCTTATATCTTCGGTGAATTCACACGAATTCTTGTAATCTCATTAACTAATGTAATGCATTCAATTCTTAGAACATAATTCTTATGCAAACAAGACGACAAAATTCAAACAAGTCAAACTTATCTAAAGAACATTAATGTACGACTATGCATAAACTCACCACAGTTATACTTCCTCAAGCAAAACACGAATGTAGAAAAAAGATTCATGCAAATACAAGTAAATAAATTCAGCAAAGCATTATATATGGTATAAACAAATTACATGGAATTGTCACACTACCTTTGCTTTCAACGTTCCTCCCTCTAATCGGCAAATTATTTCGTCGGTTCCTTTCGACAATAGTTCCCTTTGGACAACAGTTCTTTTACGAGGAATTTCTTGCAAATCCCAAGGAGTCCTATTTTTTTTGTTTCCTCTTACAGGAAAAGCTTAGACTAATTACAATTTCCGATGTGGGTGATATTAAAACCTTAAAAATTTGTGTGGGAAACACTCACCTTATTTAACGTAACCAATCAGAATCAAATATCTCTGCCGCCTTTTTTCAGAGGCGCCAAAGCCAGGGTCAGCTTGACCTAGTAGTCTGAGTAACAGAGTTTCTGCGATTTCTCAGTTGTGACAACTCTACCATGAAAATGAAGTTTCCGTGTCCTTAATAGTCCGTCTGACTGCTGTATAAACAAATGCTTAATTAGGAACAAAATTCTCCATCTAAAATACATTACCGTACACAGTAGTATGACGATATGATATGCACCTGTATCAATAAATCTAATTAATGGTTCTCTAGTCTCAACTAATTTATTCTTGTTAGATCGCCAGAAATTTGACCCCTCACAAACATGTAAATGTAATAGTTTGTTAATAACAGAGGAAATGTAATGCGTAAAATAGAAAAATAGGTAACATTCAATTAGACAGGTAAATTTTAAAAACTGCTTCTGATTTTGTAAATGAACACTGCATACTATTTCCAGTAACATATAATTAGTTAAATGGAATTCAGTGCATTCTTACAGAAATGGAGGTGTATTATGTCATCTATCTATCTACCTATCTATCTATCATTATATATATATATATATATATATATATATATATATATATATATATATATATATATATATATATATATATATATATATATATTATTTATTTATTTAAGTATTGTTTTACTTTCATAATATATTGTTGCATATTTAATTCACTTTATTTGATAGATTTTCCTAATGATTATATGATACTCCTATCTATATTTTCATGATTAGCCTTTACCAGGGTCAGGTTAATTGTCTACATGTCTACTGATATATATTTTGTAAACTACAGAATACATAGTTAATATTTCTCTAAGAGTATGGGTTAAATAGTCAAATAATTTTATTTGGACATAAACATGTTCACTTGAATCTCGGTCTAGACCACTAGCTTTTCGCTTGGAAATTCTAAAACTTTTTGACAACTTTCAATGTTTTAGAGAAGTTACTGAACTACATACTGACTCTGTTGTTGTGTCTGGCCTTCTAAACACCGCAGTTTACGTGAACAACTTCTAAATCTGTATGTATGATATGAGCCAGAATCAGTCGTATTGTTGTTGTCGATCTTTACTGTGGGTTGAAGTATTTATTCGAATAATTATCCTCTGGAATTCAGAGTCTTCGTGAATTTAACATAAATTTGGAATTATAGTTAATTCAGGAAAGGACTATTGTGAATATATTGATTTGAAATAATAAGAATGTTAGCAGATATACATACTCCATGTCAATGCCACCTTAGCATGTTCGAGACTAAAAACACCTCAACACACTCAATATCGAAACTTTTTTATTATCATGTGGACACAATGGAAAAAAGAGTACAAAGAAACAAGTGTTGAGAATACAGCAAATTGAATAATGATCTGATTATATTTGCCCATCTAATAGACATAGTGAATAGAGATGGGGTAACTCAGCCTGGTGCTGATTTGAGTTGTCAGTTGGCATTGTGATGTCTATTTTATAGTTGCCTTTTGATGCACACATACATCATAGCTGCGTTAATGAATGCTGTTTGATTTCGAAAATATAATGACACAGGTTGTACCTTACATAACCCCCTCCCCCCGTCCCACCCTAACACTTTGAATCACCAGAAAGAAATAATTATGCCAACATATTTAGTTTTTAGTATATCTGCCCGCATTTGTGTCGCTGTCAGGTGAGTGAATAATTATCATCAGATGTGTCCCACAGGTACCCTGGATACCCGTAATGTATTTGTTTCCATTATGCTATATTGCGATCATATTTGAGTTCATGGATACGTTTGGATTTTTCGAATTTCTTCTTCTAAAAGAATATTATATTTTATTTAATGAAGATGCATACTAAAAGACACTGTGTTATTTCATTTTCGTTTTTTAAATGGATGAAAGTATATAGGAATTGCAATAACAATCTTAGAGTGTAAACTTTTAGCATTAATATTTCGTGTATTTCAAAACCATTTGTATGATAATCGAAGTGGAAATAATATATAGCTTAAATAATATAAGTAGATTGCTATAAACAACAAATACTAATATATATGAGATCCACATGGTTATACTGCGCTTTAAAAGAGCCTCTAAAATAGTTTAAGACAACTAGACCGTGCGTGTTGGGCCCTTTCACATTTCTTACCGATAGCTAGAATTTCGTTACAGTCCACATTTACCTGTCTTCTTACTGAACGTTTATAAAGCAATTTAGATTCTGGTAAACCAAAAACTAATCATTTAGAATCATTGACATAACCTTTGTAATGTTATAAGTACAGTAGTCTTACGTTTTACCAATATTGCACGTATACAAATTGTTTACCTGACGTCCTATGTTTTATTTTGTAAACAACATAATACATAGTTCATATTTCTCTAAGAGTGTAGGTGAAATGTTTAGATCATTATACATGTATTTGGAGAAAAACATATTCACCTGAATCTCAGTCTAGAACAGTAGCTTTTCACTTGGAAATCCCAAACAGTGTTGACAATTTTGAATGTTTTAGAGGAGCGGCTGACCTACATATTTCTCAATGTGTCTAGCTTTTTATATAACGTTGTTAACTTATAAATTGCTCAGTCTTTCCATAATATCTAGATCAGAATCATTAACATTGTTGTATTCAGTCTTTAACGTGAGTGAAAGTATTTACTTAAATTATTATCCACTGGAATTCAGAGTCTTCAATAGCATTTCTGTCCTAAACATTAATTTGGAATGATAGTGAATTCTGGCAAGGACATGTTTTTGAATGTATTATTTTGAAGCAATAAAAGTATATTATTACGTAGCCATACTACATACCAGTGACACCTTAGAATGTTCGAAACTACATGCACATTAACACATTCAATTCTGAAATTAATTTATTATAATTTGGAAACAATGACACGTACAGTTCGGATACACAAATTCAGAGAATAAAGCAAACTTAAGTGTGATCTTAATTGATTTGCCCGTCCGATAGGGTGTTCCAGCCTAGTGATAATTTGAGTAGTCAGAGGGCATAGAAATGTCTATTTTATATTTGCCTTGTGATACTCATATACATCATAAGAAGAATAAAAAAATCAAGAAGTCTGATTTCAAACGTATACTGACACAGATTATTCTAAATATAAAATCTCCCTGTCCCACATTACACATAACATCAACAGGAAGAACTAGATATACTGACAGATTTCCTTTTTAATATTTCCGTTATGATTATGTTTCCGTCAGGGGAGTAAATATTTAGGATCAGATGTGTCCCAGAGGTACTATGGGCATCCATACTGTATATATTTCTTTCATTGTATATTTCCATCTCAAGTTTATGGTTGAGTTGTTTGGCATTTTATTTTTTAAAAAAATAATATATTACATTGTCTAACGATGCACACTAAAGGACAATAACATTTTATTTAATTTCACTTTCTTTGAGCAATGGATGAATATTGTCTAGGAAATTGCAATAACAATCTAAGAGTGTAAACAAATAGCATTATCCTTTATGTTACACAAAAGAACAACAATTTTATGATGATCAAAGTGGAAAAAATATCAAGCTGGAATAATGTGTGAGATAATCGAATCGCGCATGAAATGAAGTAAATCCTAGGGTGCCCATGTAACATCCTAGCAAGTCAAGAAGGGTTTCTTTTGGGGTTTTTACACTAAAGACAGCACAAAACCATGTACAACTATAGGGTGTCCATATGACATCCTACCAGGGGCACACGAAACACAACCCCCTATGTGAGCACCTAACGGGTCAAACAAAAGTCTAGCCTTCTCAAGAGGGCGTGTTACCCAAAGACGGCACAACACATAAATATTGTTTAACTAGAGCAGCAGAGGGTGAACGTCTCCTAAACGGTACTCACTCACCGCAATCACTTTTTTCTCGATCTCCAGGAAAGCTTACTTTTGCGAATAGAGAGTTAGTCAATTAGAGTCTGATCACCCTCTCTGATGCTAATTAAAATACTGCAGAACAAACAATTCTAATATATACGAGATCCCCATGCTTATACTGCGCCTCAATCGAGTCTCTAACATATCAATCTAGAGTATGCGTGTTTGGTTCTTTCGCACCTCGTTTCAGTAGCTAGAGTTATATTCCACAAATATGTTTTCTTAATTAACATTCTAATATACTTTTAAGTGCTGCTAAAGCAAAATCAAATAATTCGGATTCATATTGTAATAAGCAAAGAAATCTGATGATTTATCGATAAAACGCGAACACAATTGGTCACATTTAACATTATATATAACTCAATGTATTACAACACCAAATAACCTAATCAATATCATATTACATAATTTGTTTTAAATACAGCTAAATTTATTCTGTGTGGAAGAACATTTAGAAAGTCAATCTTCTTAATAAAATGTAATACCTTGATATTAAACTTCTGTCACACAAATTATTGACGACCTGTGTTTTGACCCGTGTGTGTCGTAAACTGTTTTCAGATACTTTGATTTTGTTTATGTTTAAGATTTAAAAAGCGGCTTTTTTTCCTTCTGCAAATCGTACGCCAGCTATAGACCTACCTTAAAGTTAAGTGAGTATTTTAATTAATGCGTAGCTAAGACATTTAGTGAAATTTATCCATCGCAAGGGCCTTTACGTAATTTACCCAAGATTTACCATACGCACTTTAATTGTTTGGACAGTACGATATTAAGCATTTCATTAGGACAGCACTTTGAGACTGAAGTGAAATTTTGGGCAGTGATGCATTGATGTCGTTTTCTACTTTGTGTTCGTCTTTGAAACGTCTCAACTGGAGTCCTTCTTGGATGCTTACTTTATACAAGCTAACATGAGCCACAGCCATACCATTCAACTAAGTCTTGTCATGCAACCAGGTATCGACATGCAAACGATCGTACACTTTCCAGGTTACGCATTTATTGCTTTGTCATTCGTGATCTTAATTGTTATTTACAATCAAATTTGTGTAGAACTTGTCCAAATTGCAAGGTATCCCCACCATACAAACTCGCAGGTAATTCAATTGTTGGTCAATGTACATTTATGTATCTGAACCAATAATGTATTACATTATTTATATCATCTCTTATTTGTCACTTCAGATACGTTTTAATGTTGAAAAAGCGTAGAATATTTGTCAGAAAAATGTTATCATTTTTTAGCAGCAATACATTTGGTAAATTTCCCTTATACATATTTCAGTAAGGCACCCTAATATGTATTTCCATTTAAATCTCCAAGTGGATCTCAACGTTAATTTTTTTTTTATATTTAATATTGCTCCAAAACGCGACTCATTTGGGCAATCGACATGTTTCTTATTGGTATATGTGATTATATTATAAATGGCAAGAAATACAATTTCATATACCTCTGTTTACGGTAAAATATCAAGCAGACATGAATCCCAACTCAATACAGATAATTATGGAGCAAGACGTAAAGTGAATTAAACAGAAGAGCATTAGGAATATAATACACTACTTAAAATGTATTGGGATAGCAAGGTGGATGTAGTGAGGGTTTAGAATATAGCTGTATGTAATATCGAAAAGAAGGCGCCTCTTGTACAGTAAAACGGTTCTTAAAACTGTAAGAAAAATGATTATGCATTATCGATGATATGAAGCTATATAAAATGTGTTAAGCTGAAATCTGTCTTGAAATGGTTCCTAATTATCCAAACATTCTTAGACTTAGTGTTTCACAGAAATAATCCTCAGGGAGTCATATTAGATATAAAGAAGCTGTTAATGTTCTAACATGATTAATGAATAAAGTTTGGGATCTAAGGCACATTCCTCAAAACGTCAAATAACACCCACGAAAAGTAGGCCTAAGATATTACTGAAGCATGGTATAATTGTAAATATTTGTACTGATACATTGACGGATTCTTGTTATATATTTATATATCAAGAATACAAATCATATGACGAACAACAGTCCTTTCAAGTGCATTGGATACAGCAAGGCATCACGGGTGTCGGGGTTTGATTAAGTTGTCAGAGATTGATTAAAAAGGTGCATTACCTGTTAACATATAAAAGAGGCCATGACATTTTCTAGCACAGTGATTAAAGAAAAAACAGAACACACATGGTCCATACAAAACGTGCAACAGTGTCGACCTTCACAGATGAGATTGGAAGATAAACAAGCTGTTCATAAGCACAGTCGCAAAAAGCTTCTGCCACGCATTCAGTGATATACCACTTATTGCAATTGCTCAGAACCCCAACTGGAGGAGAGAAACCAGGAAAGAAAAGGTTTATTACTGTTTACGCAGCATTAGAACATTGAACTCAAGCGGTGGAAAACCAAGAAGACTAGAAAATAACAGCCATGCACAAATACATTTATCTTTCTGCAGGCAAAACATTTTCGATTAAATTATTATCTCCAGAAAAAAAGCCTATACTTACTAATATAACAATAAAATATTCGGGATATAATTTGCGTTTGCATACAATTGCATAAAATAAGAGATGTTATGGCTTAACGATTTCTAGGTAAATATAAAATAATTTCCAGAACCCACAACAAGTCCAAAAATAAACTAGTTGCAACATAATACATTTTATTTACGTTGAAATAATCATGTCAAGGTTTGCAACCATAACGGTGTTTCTGTTTTATTTGTTTGTCTTATGTTTTTTATTTTCCTTTGAAAAAGACTCATTAAGATTCGAAACGTTTATTCTAGTTAGGTGCTGGTTTTGTACTGTTCATGTCAGTTTATTGCAGTTATACACACACACACACATACACACAAACACACACATACACATACACACATACAAACATTAAACTGACATTGACATATTCGTGCAATAGTTTACAATATTGCGCTCTCGCTCAACTTCATATTAAACTCACGTGTGCCAAGTAGTGTATTAGGGACCGCTTTGTTAACAAATCGTGTTCTGTTTTGAAGTAGACGCTTTACATTTTGATTGATTAAATTTGTTTATATGACCTAAAGCAGATGGTTCGAAAACTGCCATATACTAGTTGCTTTGCTACATCCCATGTTAACTTTGTTGATACAATGTTTCGAAATTACGTTAGCTATGGACGACAAAACTGGGTCCGTACAAATGTCATGCAAGTGACAAGGTATAAGCTGTTTTCTTTAGCTTGTAATAAAAATGGCCCAAAAATACAACTACAGTTTTACATCCTGAATTTCCTCATGATTTCCAAAAGCTTACTGCAATTTCAAGCATATTCCAAATGCGATTACAACCTCCTTACTGCACTCAAAATGAAATATACATTATACCCCATAGTGTCCTTTTGATAATTGCAATTAAAAATTTTTTTCCCACATTATGATTTCAAACTTTCGATGATAGAACCGAAACACACTTGCAAATGTCAATAGACAGCTGATGTCCGATACACTTCATGTATAATTGGTACATGCAAATCCAGTCCATAATCATGTAATTTTGTAAAATTGACAGAAATTCAAATATCTATCCATTCCAAATCAAATGGAAAAGTTGCTGCAATGCGCATTCATTCACAATATGACACATATGTTCATATTTGCCCATTCAATTCCAGTAAACTTTAAGGACTTGAAGCCTAATCGTCATACTATAGCCTCAAAGTATGTATATATAATATACATAAAACTTTAGCCTGATTCGAAAACATGATTAAGTTTATATTTCAATTGCAAACAAATATTTCGCTGTAAAGAGGAGCATATGCACGGGAGCAACATGATTAATAGTGTCATACCCAGAAAATGTCGTCATATTGAAAATAGCTTCCTGTTGATGCATACGAATATCACCTTTGCGGAAAATATAACAATTTTGATGTGCAACATTAAAAATAGCGAACGTAAGGAAAGGAGCATGACTGGTCCCAAAGTTAAAAGTCCTGACAATTTAAGTATAAAGCTTTTATTTTTACAAGATACTTATACCGTACAGAATATTTCGACTCTCGCAAAGCTCATTTTCATTAATTTAATAAATGTGATAGGTAATGTACTTTGGACTAGTTCAGGTTAATTTTCCAGTACATGGTAGCAAACAAATATTGAAAATAGCTTCCTGTTGATGCATACGAATATCACCTTTGCGGAAAATATAACAATTTTGATGTGCAACATTAAAAATAGCGAACGTAACTGTCTGCTTATGATAGTGTATGATTTCCATTATGACAAGTTTCAATTACATTATCGAACGTTGCACACAGGTTTGCCAATATTCTCTCCGATGTGCATTTTGCCAGTGCAAGCAACCTTACGTTATTCATATCCTTTTTCATGTGAACATAATAACTGTGTAGCGTCACAAAATAAAAAAAATAAAAAAATTATTTTATTACAGACGCTTGTAGTCAATTGATTATTAACTATTGTGTTCATGTTACCCAGAGCGAGACTCAAAAAAGGAACGAAGCAGTGTTATGAACTTCAATACATCAGAGAGAGGAAAAATGATTTTTTCGGTCTTTTCTAAAGATCATTCTCCAACTAAAAGATAGGCAATATAAGACAGTACAACATAACTCTCTCTCTCTCTCTCTCTCTCTTGGCTCATCACATCTTGGTCAATACAATATATATATATATATATATATATATATATATATATATATATATATATATATATATATATATGTGTGTGTGTGTGTGTGTCCATCAGCGGGATATGTCGTAGGGTGGGACTATAGGCATTAGAAGATTTGGTGGAGAAATCGAGGACGGTCTAGCATTATCTTCTTCTAATTTCATCAATATATACGTTATCACAGGGAGTGGGAGGTGATATCGGATTTACATAGTTTTGATACTATTTCCCTGTAAGTCTACATGTTAAGCCTCTGACTAAAGCCGAGAGTTTCATTAATTGCATTAGTTTATAATCAGTTGGACGTAGAGAAGGGTCCCGTGTATGTATTGTGCCGTCCTTAGAAATAAATTAATGTTGTGTCGTCCATAAAATTAAGTTAATTAAATTAATGTTGTTTCGTCCTAAGAAATAAAACTGTAATACAATCTTAGTGTTTGTCTTTCTCTTTACACACACACACACACACACACACGCACACACACACACAGACACACACACACACACACATATATATATATATATATATATAGAGAGAGAGAGAGAGAGAGAGAGAGAGAGAGAAAGACATAGAGAAAGAGGAAGAGATAGAGAAAGATAGATTGGTAGATAGATATTATGATTGATAGATATATAGATAGACGTATATATATATATATATATAGATGGCAGCACAAATACAGGTTCTTCACTTCAAATGACAGAGGTGATATCAAAGTGTTCGTGTGTCTGAATCAGCGACCTATTAGCACTACACATCTATGTATGTAATGTTATCCTACCTCAGAATATCACACTCTGTCACAGAGAAAAAATATGCGGCTGCCAATTTAGCAATCACAACAACTGTTACCTCATTGAATTTAAGAGAGATAACTCTGCTGGTACTAAACATGGGTTAGAGTTATTCATTTACAGTATATGCATTTTCAACGAACTTATGGCCATATGTTTTATAAAGGCTCAACTGATTTTTTAAGTCTGATATACACTAGAACTGTTAAATAATGCATCAATAAGAGTTATTATTTATTTTTATATTTGAAAATAATGTTGTAATATAGGTAAACAAGTTACAACGTACTGATACGGTTCTGGAGTGCCACCTTGTTTTTATGTACGTATAAACATCTAAGGACTACAAATGGCTTGTTTGAAATTATATTGCGGGATATTGAACAGTTATCAAAAAGTCTCCATTGAAAAATGGGTCTCGCATTGTAATACAAAACGATGTTGAAATGATAATCCAAGAAGTTGTTGTATGATAAAGTATTAAAAGTCGGATTCAGATATAAGATTTAAGGGTATTTAGTTGTAAAAAGAGAACGTTCCTGTTGGATAGTATATGAACAAGTGCCTGTTTGATAGAAATACAAATAAGTTTCGGATAGTGGTTTGCTGCTAGGTACTTTACGTACTTTAAAAAAGGGGTATTGGATAGAATAGCAACAAGTAGTGGTGTATAGTAATCAACAAGCGTGCGTGTGTTTGTGTGCTAGATAGGTCTCAAAATTCGGATAGTATATTAAAACGTGGATGCTAGATATAAATTAAAAGTGATACGGTGGACATAACTTATTCAAAGTTAAGTGTCGCGTAGTACTCAAAACGTCATTTTTCGGAATTTGTTACAAAAAGTGGTTGCTTGGATAGCATTTCTCAAGTAGCATGATATATACATGATCAGAAAATGGCAACACTTCATTTCCCGAACACACATATAAGTTGTAATATGCCCCTCCTATTAGAAATTTCATTGGATTCCTAAGGTGGCGTTCAAATTGATCTTCTGACAAACTTTCGCCAAATCCCTCTTTTTTGCTGAAACAATTGTCTATATTCCAGTACGTTGTCAAATTCCATCATGGGAGTGATATCGGATTTACATACTTCAGATGCCATTTTCACTGTAAGTCTACATTTTAGTTTCCGATGAGAAGTTAATCGAGATGATGATGCTTTAAAATTATATCAATGTGATACAAAATTTGATATTTGATGAATGTAGTCAACTTAGATGACGATGAGGATCTATATACAAACAATATTATATTTAAGCAATTTCAGAAATTCTTGTTAACTTTTTGTTCGTGAAGTAGGTAATGTTAATAGTTTAGGACGACAATATAAGGTCGGTGGGAATGTATAATTGCCCTTCTCATTATTTCATATCATTTTGGGAATTTAAAAGTATTTGGCATCTAATGGGAATTTAGAGCTGTCTACGAGGAATTACCAGGGTACTTGAGGAATCTATATGAATATAACCTGGAACTTTAACTCGCCTAATGAGAGTCTACGTAAACTTAATACATGAACGCCATTTGAGGAGTCTAAGAAAATGTTACATTTCAGCACATGTTACAGCACATGATATATGAATTTAACATGGTGAGCCACCTGAGAAATACGCATGACTTTAACGTAAACGTGACGTATAAAAGTCATCTGCGAAATTATTATTGAGAATACTGGGCAGCACTAATAGAGGTTCTTGAATATAAATGGTACACATGATATCAAACAAATAAATCAGAAAACTATTAGCTCTATATATTTCCTTGTTTCGGTCTCTCTGTCTGTTTGAGCAGCAAAGAGCGTGAACAGACCTTTTGAGAAAATAAAAATGATTCCTACGAAAATGAAAAATATAATGACATTAACGCCAAACCGAAGCCTCTAACGAAAACTGAGAGTATTTTTATTTGGATTAGTTTATACTATTTTAAACGTGGAGAAGGGCCTATATGTATTGTGCCGTCATTATAAATAAATTAATATTGTGTAGTCCATACAATTAAGTTAATTATGTTAATGTTGTACCGTCCTTATAACCTTACAAACACACACACACACACACACACACACACACACAAACAAACACACACACACACAAACACACACACACACACACACACACACACACACATATATATATATATATATATATATATATATATATATATATATATTTGTTTATATATATATACATATAGTGAGAGAGAGAGACATAGATATATACATAGATAGATAGATAGATTAATAGTTAGACTGATAGAATTATGGGAATTTTACATGGTGGAGCCAACTGAGGGTTATGCACGACTTTAACATGGGAGTTCCCTATGATACTAAGCGGAAAGATTAGCATTGAGAGTAATTGGCAGTGCGAATAGAGATTATTGATTTCAAATGACCCAGGTGATATAGAAAAGTCCGTGTGTCTGAATCAGCAACCTAGTAGCACTATACTTCTATCTATATAGTTATGTCCTTACCTCAGCATGAATGTCACACTCTGTCATAGAGAAACATGTCAGGCTGTCAATTTAACAATAACAACAACTGTTATATCATTGTATTTAAGAGAGATAACTCTGCTGGTACTAAACATGGGTTAGATTTATTCAGTTATAGTATATTCATTTTCAACGAACTTAAAGCCATATGTTTTAAAAAGACTCAACAATTGTTAAGTCGGATATGCTCTAGAACTGTTACATATTGCATGAATACGATCCAGTATTTATTTTAATATTTGAAAATAATGTTCATTTTCCCCTTATATGTATGTTAAGTATAAACATCTAAGGACTACACATGGCTTGTTTGAAATAATATATTGAAGGGTATTGGACAGTTATCAAAAAGTGTCCATTGAAAAATGGGTCTCTCATTGTAATACAAAACGATGTTGAAATGATAATCCAAGAAGTTGTTGTATGATAACGTATTAAAGTATATTTCGGATATCAGATTTAAGGGTATCTAGCGGTAAGAAAGAACGTCCCTCTTGGATAGTATATGGACAAGTGCTTGTTTTATAGAAATACAAATACGTTCTGGCTAGTGGTTTGTTGCTCGGTACTTTAGGTACTTTAAAAAAGAGGTATTGGACAGAATAACATCAAGTTCTGGTGTATAGTGATCAACAAGTGCGTGTGTTCGTTTGTGTGCTTTATAGTTCTTATAATCAGGATATTATATCAAAATGTGGATATTAGATAGAAATTAAAAGTGATACGGCGGACATATCTTATGCAAACATGAGTGTTAGATAGTACTCAAAACTTCATCTTTCGGAATGTGTTACAAAAAAGTGGTTGCTATGATAGCATTTCTCAAGTGGTATGCTAGATATGATCAAACTACATTTCTCGAACACACATATAAGTTGTAATATAGGTAAACATGCTAAAACGTCCTGATAAGTTTCTGGAGTGCCCCTCCTATTATAAATGTCATTACATTCATAAGGTGGCACTCACATGTGAACTTATCGCAAAGAACGTTGCTAATCAGGGCAGCAAACACGGAATCTTTATACCGGTATTACGATTTCTAAAGCAGTCGCTCATTGGCATACCGGTATATAAGCCACAACTACACCAGAGTTCAGTTGAAGCTGTCTATGATCCGCTGTTTCCGATGGATGCCGGCCTTGTTGTGTCGCAATTGGATGCAACGCCACCTGTTTGTAGCTGGAAGGCACCCATTTACTGCTGTTTATGATTGAACTTTTGAATGATTAGTCATTAGAACAAGCAGTTTCCTTGTTTGCCAGCCTGAACTCAACGGCACTAAGTTCTATTGCAGCTGACGAAATTTGGAAACATTAGAAACATATCGATCAGATTCTTGACGATATAAAAAAAGTTGAGAATTGTGCGCGACGCTAGCGCGTAAATGTGCCTCATGACATGCTTTACCAATCAGTACTTGAAGTCTTTTAGAACTCCGTTTCAATGGCTTGCATTTTAACAATGGCCGTCCCATTCCTACATCCTCGGAGAAAGCAGAAGATATACATAAAACCTCACACGATTCCGCGAACCTGGTTTTCAACTCGTCTGTAACGAGTATGTATCTGTGCTGACTGATATATGGCGACCTGTGAAAATTGAGCGATTCCCTAGCTCTACCGCTTATACCACCATATATCGCCGTTTCTCGACCATGATAGAATGAACTGCGTTATGTCACTCAATGCGTTGAGTCGCAAACCCGGTGCCGAACTCGCAAACTCGACTTTGTGTCAAAGTCGACACAATGTTTCCATATATCATAAATATCGTTGCGTCCGTCGATAGACACTGCTGCAGAAAACTGCGAATATATCAGAGACGTATAGCGTTACCTCTACCTAATAACAGCCACGAGACCAACCGTAGGCATGGAATGGACGTGAGGTTGGTAAAGATATCAACCTTTATTACACTCAGTTGGAAATAATTTGTGTGTTCCAGTATTGACAGAAAGAAGGCTACGAGAATGGTAATAGACATGTTGCGTAATTTGAAGTCTCGCTTAGAGTCAGGCAGAAGAAACACAATTGCTCCGAGGTGGAAGGTGGTTTTGACGTGGTGCTTTGCATAACGCAAAGTAAATACACAAGACTGAGATGCCAAGAGAACCTTAGGAAGGAACTGTTCAAAATGTACAGACTTGGTGTGCAACTTTATTGACAATTCGGGAGCTGTGAAGAAAGCGGGTTCGTCTTACGCAGCTTTCTGGATAACGTTCTTGTTCAAGTAATTAAGAAACGTTTACAAGGCGATGTCGACATGGAAGATATGGGTATGTTTTGCATAAGGTGGTATTTGTGGTAGTGAAAAAAAAATTAATGGCAAGGGTTCGTTTGCAAAATGGAAAACATTATTCGGGCAGTTTGTATGAGGCTGTAATGATTAAGTTCGACAAATGGCAGAAGTAAATAAATTGTAAGATTGCCAGACATCTTCGCTTCGACTTGTATGACCTCGATGCCAGCTGGCCATTCAACTCTCCTTCTCCATCTCCTGAAACGAAAACCGGCGACAGAATACCAATATGCCTGTAATACATATAAGTGCTGAATCTAATTTCCGCGACCTGCTTCCCATGGCACTTTGACAGGCAGCTTCGTTTTAAAGCTAACTGGATCTGGCCGGTAGACATATTCCGGCTTTCATACAAAAATGAAACTTGCCTAGAAGGGCCTAGCTCAGCATAGGACCTAAAGCATGGAAACGGCTTTCAGAAGCTGTGTCTGGTCTCAGACCCAAATGACCTCGGCTATATGATGACAATACGAGAAACCTAATATCTCTTGCGTTGAGCTGTTATCTCTGTTTACCCCCTAAATCTCAGTAGAGGCGAAAAACCTGAACTCAAATACTATCGTCGAAGCTTCCTTGCTCCTGACGAATTTGCAAGCTTTGTTGCGGGGCATCCTCAATAGTCAGACGGACTTGACAGTATGCCACTCAGCCTTTTCGTCCATTATAAACATATCGATCAGGGTCTTCGCGATGTACATTTTTTGACAATTGTGCGCTACGCTAGCGGGTAAATGTGTCGCATGATATGCTTTAACAGTCAAATCGTGAAGTCTTGTGAAACCCTAATTCCGTGGTATTCATTTTGACCTTCGCCGTCCCATTCCAATAGCCAAGGAGAGAGTAAAAGACATACCTAAGACCTCTCCCCATTCCACGAACCTGGTCTTCCATTCGTTTGTATCGAGCAAGCAACTCTGCTGACTAAGGGTGGTTTGTGAAAGTCGAGCAGACCCCTAGCTATACCGTTTTCTACTACAATATATCGCCATTTCTCGCCTATGATAAAATTAACTGCTTTGCGTCACTCCATGCTTTGAGACACAACCACCGCGCCAAAAAGCACAAGCAAAAAGATATGGTATTCAAGGTGGTAATGATATTTACATATATTATCCATCTCGTTGCGGCAGTTGCAAAACTTTGTCAAAGAACACCGCGAATATATCAGGCACGTAAAGCGTGAGGTCGCCAAACGAATGAAATTGATGGAGGTGCCAACTAGGTACGTGTACCAACTAGGTACGTGTACCAACGAGCAAACACTACACCAACTGTATGCATCCAATAGACGTGAGGTTGGTGTAGGTATCAGGTTTTATTCCGCCCAGTTGGAAATAATTTGTGTTGTCCAGTATTTATAAAAAGGCGACGACATACTAATCAACATATCACTTACGTGGAAGTCTCGCGTGGGGACAGGTGGAAGAAAAATCATTGGTCCAAGGTGGAAGGTGATTTTGACGAGGTGCTTAATATAAGGCAAAGCAAATACAAAATGCTTAGCCGCCATAGCACCAACAGGAGGGCACATGTACAAATATGGTTTGTAACTTTATTGACAACTCGGTTAGCTGCGAAGAAAGCGGGTTAGTCTCCCGCAGTGTTTTGGAAAACTTTCTTGTTCAACTAACTTTGAAACGTTGACAAGGGGTAGTCAACATGGAAGCTATGGGTTCGTTTTGTATACGACAATATTGGTAGTAGTGAAGAGAAATGAATGACAACGGTTCGTTTGCTAAGTGAAAGACTTTATACGGGCAGATTGTACGAAGCTGTAATTGCTAACCTCGACGCATAGCATAACAACATAACTCATATGATAGCCAGCTGTTTAAGCTCTGATTGGCAGCTTTCCTTCGACTTGCACGGCATCGCCGCCTGCTGATCATTCCGCTCACTTCTCTCCATCTTCTGTAACAAATAACGGCGACAGGATGCCAACATCCCGGTAATAAAAAGAAGTGCTTCAGGTGTCATAGCACTTTGTCGCGGGCCGCTTCATGTGTTACTTTCGCTGATCATCAGCTTCGTTTAAAAGCTGAATGGATCTAGCCGGTAGACATCTTCCGGCGCTCGCAGAAAAATGAAACTGGCCTAGAAGGACCTACCTCAGCATACAACCAAACCCTTGGAAAAGGCTTGCAGCAACTATGTGTGCTCCTCAGATTTTTTGCATAAGGAGGTTCTTGCATCGTTATTATTGTCAGTGGATGACCAATCAAGTGTTTGCTAGAAATCGTTTTGCATCAATTATTTATCTAACAATCCAAAAGGCCCCACATATATAACGATTCTTTTTATATTCCATTTATGAGGTCTGAATTTTGTCTTTATGTCGTATGCTTGTTGTTGTTTGAATGATTAAATGGTTTCCATATGATTGAGTGTGAAGAGATTTTATAGCGCTGTATTCCAAAGGGTTCCTTTCCTATCTGGATTCATTTATCGTAACTAACCTCTGTCGCTATCAATAAGGTTTTAGGTCCAGTAAATTGTAGAGTACTTGTAAGTAAAACATTATTTATTTTTGTAACATTGCATTTCCTTTTTTGCCCAGTTCATGATTCAATTTGGTACCTTAATAGTGAGTGGCACTTACAACCCATTTTCTTGAACGATAATTTCTTTGTATACCTATAATGTTCCCAACGCCGACTCGTAAGGACAATCAAGATATTTGTTTCATGGTATGGTCTGATTATTCTATGAGACATTACAGGAAAGAACAATTTCATATGCCTCTTGTTAAGACACAAAATCCAGGCAGACAGGAAGAGCAAATATATTCGGATATTTGTGAAGGGATAAGCTTCCTAAACTGAATGAATTGTATACAAATATACAATATACTAGATATAAGAATATGGAATCAGTGAGAGTTAGGAATAGAGCTATAAGAAATGTCAAGAAGAAGCCTGTTGTTAAAGTCAATGATTCGTTGACGGTGAGAGAAAGAAAAACATGAAGCTGATTCTCTTCATTTAAAGGTATATACAAACTTGAAGGTTATCATGTTGATCATGAAATGTTTCCTAATTATCCATACATTCATCGGTTCAAACTTTCACAGAAACGATTCTCAAAAGAACATAAATCATCTACAAAATACTCATTCTAAAGATCTCATACTATTTTAAAATGATCTTATGATATATTTTTAACGGTTGCTAGTTATATACATGCACATATATATAGATTACAGATAAATAATTGAAAAGGATGGGGGTCATGTCACATTCCACACTTAAAGGTAAAGAGAGGTCAAGTATAAACTTTTGTTTTTATTTGATAATTATACCTTACAGAATATTCATAATGGTGCTAAATCCTACATTACATAGTATTTCTAATCTGGCAAAGTTATTTTTTACTATTTTAAAAGAAATTTAGTAGGTAATGTACTTTTGAGTAGATAGGGTGATTTTTCGAGCTCATGGTAGCAGCCGTTTTACAAAATTTCTGCTTTACTTAGTGTACAGTTTTCATAATGACCCAACTGATTGAAATGTCATTTACATTGCATGAAAGTACCATAAAGATACGCCAACATTCTCTCCACTGTGCATTTTGTGAATGTAAACAACTTCACCTTATTTCTACACCTATCTCAGAAGTACGGTACAAATGTGTAGCGTCACCTAAGATAACAATTATCAGTAGTAAATGGGGGCACCCTAGCGTCAAGGGGAATTAGCATTACAAGACCCCTTGGGCAACTCTAGCGTCAAGGGAAAATTAACATGGAGAAAAATCGTGGGTCAGATTAGCGTCAAGGGAAATTAACATGGAGAAAAATCGTGGGTCACTCTAGCGACAAGGGGGAATTTAACATGGAACTATAGTGTGGGTCTGTCTAGGGACAAGGGGAATTGAACATATGGAAATTGAACATGGTGGGTCTGTATAGCGTCAAGGGGAATTGAACATGGTGGGATTGTCTAGGGACAATGATGGTAGAGGGTCAAACACAACAGAGACAGAAACATACATACACTAGTACAAGCGTGAGATTTATATATAAAGCATTACCAAGACCTGAAATCTTGCTGGGGTGTTCAAAAATTTGCATAATTGTAATGATGATATAAATAGCTATAATCAAGGAATTGCTCAAAGACAAAATGGATGTGACTAAAAAGTAACGCTAAAATGACCAAATTGTCCCAGAATTTAAAGGAAAATAAACATATCCCCGAAAATTAAGTTACAATGGTTTAGACTAAAATGGATAAAATTAGTAACTACTTACAATATCAACTTCTGTGACGATCGTGAATAAATACCTATGTATCTATAATCAGCTGAAATTCCTATGCAATCCCACTATCTATTTATAGCTCCAACTTGTGGGTTTTTTCCTTTGGAAAATCCCACTATCTTTTTATAGCCTCAGCTTGAGTGACGTTCCTGTTTATGAATTCTAGTATATATGTATAGCTACAAAATGTGGAAATCCCCAAGTCGATATTTATAGTCTCAAAATTTCCAGCGTCAGTGACGTCACTGTACTGAACACTAGGGGATAAATGTCAACAGTGTTGCAAGTGGCTGACCTGAATACACGCTACTGCAGGTAGGTAGGTAGAGTGTATCTGATAGGGATAAAGTGAGTTTTTATAGGGACAAACAGAGACCAATACACACACACACACACACACACACACACAACGTACGCGCGCAGACATACGCACACACACACACACACACACACACACACAGAGGGAAGAGTCAAAAACAAACCCCAAATATACTATCAATACAGAAGGGAGATAACACAAACCCCAAATAAACTATCAACACAAACGTACGCGAACGCATACAAACCCCAAATATACTATTCACACAACGTCGCTAACGCATACAAACCCCAAATATGCTATCCACACTCGGGAGGAAGAAGAAAAAACAACCAAATATACGATCTACACAGGTACGCGAACACACACACACACACTCACACACAGAGGGAAGAGAAAAAAACAAACCCCAAATATACTATCAACACAGAAGGGAGATAATACAAACCCCAAATAAACTATCCACACAAACGTACGCGAACGCACACAAATCACAAATATACTCTCAACACAGAAGGGAGATAATACAAACCCCAAATAAACTATCCACACAAACGTACGCGAACGCATACAAACCACAAATATGCTATCAACACAGAAGGGAGATAATACAAACCCCAAATAAACTATCCACACAAACGTACGCGAACGCATACAAACCCCAAATATGCTATCCACACTCGGGAGGAAGAAGAAAAAAACAACCAAATATACGATCTACACAACGTACGCGAACACACACACACACACACACACACACACACACTCACACACAGAGGGAAGAGGAAAAAACAAACCCCAAATATACTATCAACACAGAAGGGAGATAATACAAACCCCAAATAAACTATCCACACAAACGTACGCGAACGCATACAAACCACAAATATACTATCAACACAGAAGGGAGATAATACAAACTCCAAATAAACTATTCACACAAATGTACGCGAACGCATACAGACCCCAAATATGCTATCCACACTCGGGAGGAAGAAGAAAAAAAACAACCAAATATACGATCTACACAACGTACGCGAACAAACACACACACACACATACACACACACAGAGGGAAGAGGCAAAAACAAACCCCAAATATATTATCAACACAGAAGGGAGATAATACAAACCCCAAATAAACTATCCACACAAACGTACGCGAACGCATACAAACCCCAAATATGCTATCCACACTCGGGAGGAAGAAGAAAAAAACAACCAAATATACGATCTACACAACGTACGCGAACACACAAACACACACACACACGCACACACAGAGGGAAGAGGAAAAAACAAAGACGACGTGTACGACATCAAAGGCATTGTCAAACGCAGAATGCCTCAGTGCTAACTGGCTAGGTCTGCATTTCTTGCTCCCGCTGCTGTTGCTGCTGTTGCGTTAACTTATCTTCTTACGAAGATGTGCTCAAGATTAGCCAAGTTGAACGAAGCCTATGTGAATTTGCATAGGGTCATGACAAGTCTGATATCGAGACCTGAAGAGATAGACAATATCATAATGTTGAAATTCACCGAAGACCTAAAAGAAGAGCTCTTCAAGGATGAATTCAAGAAGGAGAAAGAAGAATGGATGGAGAAGTACAGTCTTCATAAACGGCAGAGAGAGCAGCAACAGCAGCAGCATGAACCTGACAGAGGCTTTGTCGATTGTCGTATCGACACCAAAGAGTTCTTCTTCTCTTTCCCGAAGAAGCAGACCTTATCCTGTGAGAAAGCCTGTCGTCAGAGGAGGCCGCCATCTTATAACCTAAGCGATCGCCATAGCTTCAAGTTCCCAAAAAAATTTCAGGGCTACCCCATACTCTCGAAAAGAAATAACATTCCATTGCCTATGATATGTTAGTCAGTTAGAAGAAAAAATACAGAAGTGAGTCTATCAGCACATGATTTCTTTATCTTGGTTAGAAAGTGTGACTCTAAGTTGTTCGTTTCCGTCGCTTATCAAACTTTTAAAAATAGTAATGTTCTGTAAAAAGTGAGTGAGTGTTTCTTTTAGGTCTGTGCGTTTTGTTTTTTTTTTTTTTGTTTTTTTTGTTGGTGATAATATGGATAATGTAAGTTCGGGTACAACGAAATTTAAAGAATTAGGCCCAGAACTCGGTGTGGAGGGAAGAAATGTACGAAATGCAGACCTAGCCAGTTAGCACTGAGGCATTCTGCGTTTGACAATGCCTTTGATGTCGTACACGTCGTCTTTTTTGGTGACACGACTTGATTTGAAATAAGTACGGGCTAGCGTTTTGGTGAGTACTTAACATCGATGGCTGTCTTGCTGAGCACCTTTTTCCTCCTTTACGACGCTCGGACAGAAAAATGAGTGTGTGGTGAGACAATTCCCACTCATGTTTAAAGCCTTTCAGTCAGGTTGTTAAGGACTAGTTAGTCCTACACCTGATTGGCTAAATTTAAAAGTAGTCTGTGAGTACATAAAAGCCTGGGGGATGAGGCTCTCTTTCCTTCCCCAGGAGTAATTAAAAATCACGCGGTGCGTTATTAAACCAGTGATACATGCTCCATTAGAGCGAAAATCACTTTAATTCAAGTAAGCAAGCAAGCAAGTTCGGGTACCGTCTCTAGCACTCTTGATGACACCACCTGTCTGGGTTATTTTCTTTCTTGCAAGCCCCTATGTTCCACTTCTGTTTGTGATAATAACTTGTGATACTTCACATTTTCTAAAGTGGAAATCTTTACAAGCCGTACAAAATACAAAACTTATATGACTTTGGCTTTTGACACTTGCACAGACTCTTCACTTTATAAGTGTCACGAGAAAATTGTATATCCCATTTTTACCATTTTCAAAAACACGCACACACTTGCAGCTTGACCAGAAATATGTACATCTTGTTTTGTGGATAAGTCACAGACAAGTCCAAGCATATATAGGTGGTTATGAACGTTAGGAATATCCCCTCATTTTTTCAGAAATATCAAAGCTTGTATGTGCATTTTCCCTTTTCCACTCTATATTAGTGCTTAGATTTGTTCCAAAAAAAGGAAAAAAGAAACGAAACAATTTTGAAGAAAAGGAAACAACTGAATTTTGAATTCAGGTTTCTCTCTGTTTATAATTTTTTTCAAGTTGATGGTGCATGACGGAGTACATTCGCCTACCTTTCCAAAGTGAGAGGCATTTCTTCACATGTCATTGCCTTTGTTAAATTCGGTTTCATTGGTTAGTTATCGTTAATCTTTAATTTTTTTCATGCATTTCTTTTTGATAGAAGATTTAAGACTTTCTATTGTTGTAACGGTATTTATGTTGTTTAGTCTGTTGATGAAATTATCTATAGCAAAGTGCTTAAGATTTTTCAGTTTCTTTTATTATTTCAAGCCCTACAAAAGGAGACCAAGTTTGTCTTCAAAGACGATTGAAACTCTAAATTACACGGGCGTGAAGGAAAACATCGTTGTGTTTGATCTAATCATGCTTGCCGTATCTCTTTGTGTTTTAGAGGTCATATTTCTTCTTAAGTAAATACACGCATCAATAGACAGACAGATTGGGTCATCATCCTTGAGTTTCACTGTACTTTCGGTTCTTTACTTCATACAACCCCAAATGTATTAGTTTGAAAACGAAAAGATAACATGCCCCTCAATACTGTAACACGTCTGTTCTGACTCTACCGATGTGAGTGTGAGTGTTTATGTCGAAATCTTTAAGTGAGATATAAAAAAAATGGTCAGTTTGAAAACGCGAACCAATACTGTGACGCTCAGTATTTTGATGTGGTAAGAGGAAATGGTACAACACACACAAAGAGGGCTTGTAAGTTCACATTTCAGTCTGTCTGCACTGTAATGGTAACAACGCAAGAACATAGGGATTATTATGCCACACAGTCCTAGAACAAAACAATGCATCACCCGTTGTAAGCCATTTCATTGGCTATACTTATTTTCTTACCGCGTTCGCTTCGAATTGACTTGAGTAGCTATTCAGACAGTGACGAGAATGGCCATGCTTTACTGGGTCTATCCTATAGGCGATTTATATAAAAAAAAATATTTTTAAAAATTAAACTAATCCACGAACATTCGTACCATGGGCGATCCCATGGAAATTGTGTCCGTCTTATTGCAAAATACATCAACATTTAATTTAACCGTGCAGATCGCTAGAACAAACCTCTGATAATATACATTTTGAAAAGTGTTGTGTGACACGGATCGCTATTGTCGCTTGGTGTCTGCTTTCTTGTTCGAAAAGAGATCGTTTCGTCTTGACTATAAAAATTTAATTTGACTAAGTTTTACGCACTACTTGAACTCATACATTTACGTTGTAGGTGTAAGCCGTCTTTCTCAGTTTTCTGGAAGTTCCTTTTTGCGTTTCTCAGATATGATACTATCTTTTATGGACCGAACGAAATTTCTTTTGACGTGAATCAGGACTCGTGGTTTTGTGGCATAATTGGAGAGCATTGATTAAAGCTCAGTTATGTCGTCTTCGAAATCGCTGACACGGATTTGAACTAACACTTCAGGTTTTGTGTGAGGCGATACGGTACATCATTGCTTTTTACTTCCTCAATGAAATCGTTTCATCTTATTGCAAAATTACATTTGACTAGGTTTCATACGCAGCAGGTCCATGTATATAAGGAGAGTGTCTTAGCGTCAGAGTATTCATTCCGCTCTCAAACGATCAAGAAGATGGAAGAGTCAGCACAGATCGACCTGCTGGTCAAATATATGCTAAAAGCCATACGAAAGCATAATTCACAGGCGAAAGTGGCAACAAAACTTATTCTTTTGGTCGTTGATTTGATGAGAGTCATACGAAAGTGTGTAAGTGCTGATGAAGTTTGCTTTATCTGCAAAGGTAAATGGGTATTTGTCTCCAGAATACCTGCTTCGTCTAAGAAAGAGAGACAAAGGTCAAGATACCTAATATCGTTGTCAGGAGAAAGGACACTGGAATTCAGAGTGCCCTACGAGAAAAGAGAAGAAACAAAAACAAGACGAAACAGAGAAGAGGGATTCAGAAGAAGAAGAAATTGAAGATGATGAAGAACTTGTGCCAGCAAAGACATGGAAATGGAAAAATTGACAATGTGAGCCGATGCGTTAGCCCTGATGTGAAATTTCATACTGCCTTCTAAAAGAGAATAGACCAGAAAGAAAACGTAAGTGTCTCTTGGTCTTGACATTGTATAATAAGGATGGCGTGTTTTGTTTTTACTCACACTTTATGAAATTGTGCTCTTTCACCTCTCTCTATCCCTCTGGATCATGTTTTAGTTAGAATTGAAATGGAAGGATGTTTTCCTTTACGCACGCTCTTTAGGCATGCAAGTCGGTAAACAATAGTCAGTCTATTCATCCATCATTTTGTGTCTTGATGTTTCCTAAACCACAGACTTATGCCATAAAATAACGGGTTAAATGGGTTTTGTAGTGTTGGGAGTGGGGGTGGGGTGCAGGTGTTTGGCAGAGTTGGTCATTGCAGGTGAGGGCTTAGGTGCTTTCAAAAAACTTTTTCTTCTTCACTCTGTGTTGATAGTATATTTGGGGTTTGTATGCGTTCGCGTACGTTTGTGTGGATAGTTTATTTGGGGTTTGTATTATCTCCCTTCTGTGTTGATAGTATATTTGGGGTTTGTTTTTGCCTCTTCCCTCTGTGTGTGTGTATGTGTGTGTGTGTGTGTTTGTTCGCGTACGTTGTGTAGATCGTATATTTGGTTGTTTTTTTTCTTCTTCCTCCCGAGTGTGGATAGCATATTTGGGGTTTGTATGCGTTAGCGACGTTGTGTGAATAGTATATTTGGGGTTTGTATGCGTTCGCGTACGTTTGTGTGGATAGTTTATTTGGGGTTTGCATTATCTCCCTTCTGTGTTGATAGTATATTTGGGGTTTGTTTTTGACTCTTCCCTCTGTGTGTGTGTATGTGTGTGTGTGTTTGTTCGCGTACGTTGTGTAGATCGTATATTTTGTTGTTTTTTTCTTCTTCCTCCCGAGAGTGGATAGCATATTTGGGGTTTGTATGCGTTCGCGTACGTTTGTGTGGATAGTTTATTTGCGGTTTGTATTATCTCCCTTCTGTTTTGATAGTATATTTGGGGTTTGTATGCGTTCGAGTACGTTTGTGTGGATACTTTATTTGGGGTTTGTATTATCTCCCTTCTGTGTTGATAGTATATTTGTGGTTTGTATGCGTTCGCGTACGTTTGTGTGGATAGTTTATTTGGGGTTTGTATTATCTCCCTTCTGTGTTGATAGTATATTTGGGGTTTGTTTTTTCCTCTTCCCTCTGTGTGTGAGTGTGTGTGTTTGTGTGTGTGTGTGTGTGTGTGTTCGCGTACGTTGTGTAGATCGTATATTTGGTTGTTTTTTCTTCTTCCTCCCGAGTGTGGATAGCATATTTGGGGTTTGTATGCGTTAGCGACGTTGTGTGAATAGCATATTTGGGGTTTGTATGCGTTCGCGTACGTTTGTGTGGATAGTTTATTTGGGGTTTGTATTATCTCCCTTCTGTGTTGATAGTATATTTGGGGTTTGTATGCGTTCGCGTGTGTTTGTGTGGATAGTTTATTTGGGGTTTGTATTATTTCCCTTCTGTGTTGATAGTATATTTGTGGTTTGTATGCGTTCGCGTACGTTTGTGTGGATAGTTTATTTGGGGTTTGTATTATCTCCCTTCCGTGTTGATAGTATATTTGGGGTTTGTTTTTTCCTCTTCCCTCTGTGTGTGTGTGTGTGTGTGTGTGTGTGTGTGTGTGTGTGTGTGTGTGTGTGTTCGCGTACGTTGTGTAGATCGTATATTTGGTTGTTTTTTTCTTCTTCCTCCCGAGTGTGGATAGCATATTTGGGGTTCGTATGCGTTCGCGTACGTTTGTGTGGATAGTTTATTTGGGGTTTGTATTATCTCCCTTCTGTGTTGATAGTATATTTGGGGTTAGTATGCGTTCACGTACGTTTGTGTGGATAGTTTATTTGGGGTTTGTATTATCTCCCTTCTGTGTTGATAGTATATTTGTGGTTTGTACGCGTTCGCGTACGTTTGTGTGAATAGTTTATTTGGGGTTTGTATTATCTCCCTTCTGTGTTGATAGTATATTTGGGGTTTGTTTTTTCCTCTTCCCTCTGTGTGTGAGAGAGTGTGTGTGTGTGTGTGTGTGTGTTCGCGTACGTTGTGTAGATCGTATATTTGGTTGTTTTTTCTTCTTCCTCCCGAGTGTGGATAGCATATTTGGGGTTTGTATGCGTTAGCGACGTTGTGTGAATAGTATATTTAGGGTTTGTATGCGTTCGCGTACGTTTGTGTTGATAGTTTATTTGGGGTTTGTGTTATCTCCCTTCTGTATTGATAGTATATTTGGGGTTTGTTTTTGACTCTTCCCTGTGTGTGTGTGTGTGTGTGTGCGTATGTCTGCGCGCGTACGTTGTGTGTGTGTGTGTGTGTGTGTGTGTGTGTGTGTGTGTATTGGTCTCTGTTTGTCCCTATAAAAACTCACTTTATCCCTATCAGATACACTCTATCTACCTACCTGCAGTAGCGTGTATTCAGGTCAGCCACTTGCAACACTGTTGACATTTATCCCCTAGTGTTCAGTACAGTGACGTCACTGACGCTGGAAATTTTGAGACTATAAATATCGACTTGGGGATTTCCACATTTTGTAGCTATACATATATACTAGAATTCATAAACAGGAACGTCACTCAAGCTGAGGCTATAAAAAGATAGTGGGATTTTCCAAAGGAAAAACACACAAGTTGGAGCTATAAATAGATAGTGGGATTTCATAGGAATTTCAGCTGATTATAGATACATAGGTATTTATTCACGATCGTCACAGAAGTTGATATTGTAAGTAGTTACTAATTTTATCCATTTTAGTCTAAACCATTTTAACTTAATTTTCGGGGATATGTTTATTTTCCTTTAAATTCTGGGACAATTTGGTCATTTTAGAGTTACTTTTTAGTCACATCCATTTTGTCGTTGAGCATTTCCTTGATTATAGCTATTTATAGCATCATTACAATTATGCAAATTTTTGAACACCCCAGCAAGATTTCAGGTCTTGGTAATGCTTTATATATAAATCTCACGCTTGTACTAGTGTATGTATGTTTCTGTCTCTGTTGTGTTTGACCCTCTACCATCATTGTCCCTAGACAATCCCACCATGTTCAATTCCCCTTGACGCTATACAGACCCACCATGTTCAATTTCCATATGTTCAATTCCCCTTGTCCCTAGACAGACCCAAACTCTATTTCCATGTTAATTTCCCCTTGTCGCTAGACAGACCCACACTATTGTTCCATGTTAAATTCCCCTTGTCGCTAGAGTGACTCACGATTTTTCTCCATGTTAATTTCCCTTGACGCTAATCTGACCCACGATTTTTCTCCATGTTAATTTTCCCTTGACGCTAGAGTTGCCCAAGGGGTCTTGTAATGCTAATTCCCCTTGACGCTAGGGTGCCCGCATTTACTACTATTATATGATTGGCACACGCTGATGATGTATCGATGTTTGTAACCTTTGGAATTACTTCAGAAACACGGTGTGTTTTTCACGTTAACCATTGTATAACTTGAAAAAGAAACGATGCAGTGTTGTACGCTTCAAGGATAAGAAAGATGATTGTATGCGCTATTTTGCAAATAATTATCTTACTACAAGGTAAGTAATTTAAATAGTAGAACATAATATATTCTCTCTCTCTCCTTCTTGGCCTATGGCATATGGATTAAATGATATATATATTTATAATAAATATTAATTAGACAATGCACGAGTGACATATATTGTAGAGTGGGGCGACGAACTAAATTATTGGTAGGAAAATCCAGGACATTCAAGAGTTATTTTCTCCCATCATTTTCGTCATGTCTGTTGTCGCAATGGAGACTTTTCTTAAACTGGTTTACTAAACGTTAGCAGGTTTTTGTGTCCAATATGTATATGATCAACTCCTTTACTCTAACCAGTCCACTATGTTAGTGTAATTTAAGGATGCCCTTCTAAGCATGATCTGGTATTTTCCCGCCCTACAATAGTTTCCTGTTATATTTATAAAGTTTCGTCTTTTTTCCAAGATAACACGAATATCTAAATTATATTTTCTTCTCTTAAGTTAGTGCCAGATAAATATACCAAGAATCAAATTATATTTTGGTTCCACAAGATGAAATGTATTCGGTATTTACTTATAACAATAATATTTCATTTTTATTATATACCAACTTCCTTCTGAAATGAATTTTACATGATTACGGTCACTCTTCGGTACAGCACGCTCACCCCCACATAATTGTCATAAATTCACCTTACTATTGTAAGCTGTAAATAACTTAAGACAACCGCAGGACTGGGCTGGTGTAATCACTAAGATATATGTTTGCGATATATGAAAACCAGTGCCGGATTTATACATAGCGAGGTCCTAAGCTATGGAAAACTGTCTATTTGGTATCAAATACAATTGAGAGGCCCCTTCAGACTTTAAGTTCAGATTGTTATGCCCTAAGCTGTGGCTTGATTAGCTTATGTATAAATACGGCACTGCTGAATCATAGCTAGTGCGATTTAGGAATGCATCAAAGTGAGTTTATGTTAGTTGTCAAGGATGTAAGGTGAACAAAACTTCAGAGACACGCTAAAGGCGTCTGGTTAAATTTATTTATCAAAGATTTATTTCTTTTTCTGAAATGTCAAGTTGTTTCTATATATCTGTTCTATCTCAGATGGAACTTCTTTTGATGATGCAGTTGCAAAATTTGTTGAAAACGCTCAATCATACTCATATAATGATGAAAAATCATGTTATTTCACATGTAATGTAAATGCATACACACACACGCATATATATATATATATATATATATATATATATATATATATATATATATATATATATATAATTTAACCATATAACCATACAAGGAATCTAATCACTTTGAAAACTAATTAATTTCGACTTAGCCATAGTACAGTTTATTTAAAAATGGTTTGACAGGTACGCTTTAAATGTTCTTGAAAACATAAACATCCATGAACAATAACATAATAAGACGTCGGTTCCTTTGAGCAGATACGTTAACTTAATATTCTGTTTAAAGTTATAATGTCTTGCTATTTATCGATAATCCAGCATAAATCGGTCCAATCTTTTCAATTCACTATGAATAACGTTCGGCGTAGTATTGTGGTTATGTGATGGTAGAATATAATTTGAAAGCTTTCTGATTTATGTAAGGGGTCAACTGATATCATAACATGTCATCCGCTTTGACCAAGGTTTTGATAAATAACTACTTGAAATGGCAAGCAACAGTAACAAACTGGTAACTGGATTTTGGTGTTCGTCGTCACATTTCCGACTAAATTGTAATTAACCTATTTGCTAACAACCAATCAGCTCTCTTGAAAGCAAGGTATACAATCACATCTTTCATTTTCGTAATTTTTTGAAATGCGAAGGAAGCTAAAGTATTATAAAAAAAAATGTTCGAGGGAATTGTACCTAATGGAATTTTTGCATCATATTTCGTAGAGCAATATTAAACGTGAAGCAGCCTCTTAAGTCAAATGTCGTTTAACGGTGAAAGAAAGCACGAAGCGGATGTAGTTGAAATGAAGGTATATCAAAGCATGTAGTTGAAATATGTTCATCTTTAAATGCTTCCTAATTATCCAAATAATCTTAGATTGAACATTTCCCGAAACGTTTCTCACAAAGTAATATATCATTTAAGGAAGCTGTTTGTGTTTCACAAAGTCTTAATAATAAAGCTTAAGAACTAATAAACATTCTTCAAAACTTCATATAGCACAATGAAAATCTCAAAATCCCATTGAGGCATAATACAATTTAAAAATTGTGTTCGGATAGATATCTTGCGTTGTAGCAACATGATATGATATTGGTTACCTAAATATTACGAGTAAGAGCATAGGTTTCGTACCATATCCATGAAGTTTTTATGGAGAGCCATGTATAATCAATAAACTTAAAAGCCTACCCAGACTCGATAAGACAGCTTGATTAAGTATAAATATACAAACATATAATTTCCGTTCGAATCAATAGTAAAAACAAGGCAAATCATAATATCATAGTCAGGAAAATGTATATGTCGAGATATTATAAATGTTAACCAGTCGATGTATATGAATATGACCTTTTCGGACAATATTAATAACGTATTTGATGTGTACGATTAATGCATAGGAGTCGTAAAGGAACATTATTCGTCACAAGCACAAACGTCCTGTTCATTTAAGTATAAAGTTGTTCTCACATAATTCTACCTGACGTCAATCCGTCAATATTCATTTTCACTATTTTAATCAATGAGAGAGGTAATTAACCTCGAAATAGTGAAGGCTGGTTTTGAGTATACGGATGCAGCCATTTTATCAACTCATATTATGTAAATTATATTTTGGCCATTTTGTAAACTATTTGACCGTATCCGAAAACAAAGCTAGGACGACCTATTAATACGTCACAGTATATGTGACATTGTTGTCATGGAAGTAAGGGGAGCTAACTTTGGAGAGACGCTAAAGGCTTTGGGTCGAATTTCCTGATCAACGGTTAATTTTCTTGTCTGAATTATAAGGCAATTGTTCTTTCCTAGCTCACAAAGTAACCGTTTCTAATGTTGCAGACTGAATTATGTAACGAATCTAATCATTTTGGACAACTGAAGAAATCTTAAAAGCTTATTAATGACCATCATTTATGCACGTAGATCGGAACAAGATGTCATAGTTATTTGTTAATTTAGCAATACGACGGTCTATTGCAACACGAATGGTTAGGTACTTATTTTATGTTCTTCTTTGAAAACTAGATCGGTATACCTGGTTTGGGTTATTGATATTGACTTACCCTATATGATTATGTCGCCTGAGTTTTAACATTTTGTGTGCACTGAGTGAAGTGACGGCATTCACTATAGTTGTGGTTTTAAAACAGATCCATAGCCAGAGAATGGAAATGAACACAGCATATTTTATGTTTATGTAAAGTGTCCAAAGTTAAACTCGTTTGAAGATACAACAGATTCTAACAGTCCCACATTTATTAACCTGGAATATATTTTTTAATTGTGTGACATATTCAAGATGTGTCCTAATACATCGTTATTATCGAATATAGCAGCTGCATAATATTTCTAAAATATGTCAAACTGAATTTCGACGACTATACTAGTGACGTTTTGATTCTCTTTGAGTCAGTTCAGAAGGGTAGTTGATATTGTACTACTCACTTCTTAAGTGTGGTGGATTTTGTATTACTTGTGCATTTCTCTTCTCACAATCTGATGTCTACATAACACATAAATGCAAGATATTTTTATATCCACCATTCCATTTTATTATTTTAATTAATTTAGAAACATTACATTCCTAATTGGGACCACATTAATATGCAGAATCATCTAAACCAAATGGTATGTCTCGTGTATCTTCGACATTGTGTTTGGGTTTAGTAAAGGCATATTCTTTAATTATACTTAATCCGTCGGTACTGACCAGTAGAATGGATTAGACAACAATGAAACTAAATAATACAGGGAATGGATCATATGACAGACATCAGACATGAATTACCTCAGGAGCTCAGAGCTTCTTGCTTGCCTAGCAACCATGAGAAAAGTGAAACAAGTGGCTGGTGACGACAGACAACAAACATATATGAGACCCTATATCGAAGTTTCCTAAGGATTCAAGAGACAAATCTCAGTTTTCAAAACTTGGATTGCAATGATTGATGTTGATCAATGTTTTATAACCATTTGTTTGGCAAATTTGAAAAATAATTAGTATTTTACTTAATTCTACTTCTATTTAAAAACTTTTAAAATAGCAGGCAAATTAATTCGATTTTCACTTTTCTAACGCAAGGAAAGTCTCAAATTTTCTTTTTCTGTGCCAAGAACGTTCTCCGAATTCCTCTAGTTTGCTGAAACATTTATTTAGATTCGGGTACGTTGTCATATTATAACATGGGAGTAATATTGTGTTGTATATAGCTTAGATTCAACCGTCCGGTTTAGTCTGTATTTTAGTTTCCGATAAGAAGTTAATCGAGATAATGATAAAACCATCTGATATTTGATAAATGTAGTAAACCAAGATGACGATGAGAATCCATACACTAAATAAGATTGTATTTAAAAGCAAGTTCAGAAATGCTTCCTACCTCCTTGATCGTAAACTAGGTCATTATGGTAGTTTAGGGAGAAAATAGAGGGTATGCTGGAAGGAATTGATAATTGCTCAGATCATTAACATAGGGTAATTGGACATTTGACATTATTTCGCATGTTATGGGAATGTAGCTTAGTCGCTCCACTTGTGCGGTCCACGAGAATTTACCATTTTGCACCAGGGCACTTGGGGGATGAACACCAATATATCCATGAACTTGAACTCCTCTCTTGAAAGTCGACGTAAACTGAATACAGGAACTTCATTGAGGGGTGTAAGGTAATTTAACGTTACAGCACATGTTATGGGAATTTAATATGGTAACGCCACTTGAGGAATATGCTTACCTTTAACATAGGGTTCCATCTGAGATTCAGCTACCAAATTAACTTTGAAGGTAATTGGCAGCACTATCAAACGTTCTGATTTTAAGCCGCGCACATGTTATCCAACAAGGCCCTGCGACCTAGTAGCTTTATATTTTTTATCTATCTATCTATCTATGTATCTACCTCCCTCTCTCTATCTCCCTCTCTCTCTCTCCCTCTCTCTCTCTCTCTCTCTCTCTCTATATATATATATATAAAGAGACATGATACCTCAGCAACCGTGTCACACACTGACTTAGAGAGAAATGTAAAGCTGACAGTTTAATAAGAATAATAACATATGCCCCACTGAATTTAGGGGATATAACTTTGTTGGACATAAACAGAGAAAGAGTTACCCAGTTACAATTGAGGCATTTTCAATGAGTTTAAATTTATATGTCTGCATATGACTCAGCTATTGACTAATGCATAAATCACAGATCGCGTTTTTGTTTATATCCGATGATAACGTTCCACCCCCTCCCGCCAGGGCTTTTACCATTGATACTGTTATGCATATATATATATATATATATATATATATATATATATATATATATATATATATATATATATGTATGTATGTATGTATGTATGTATGTATATTTATATGTGTATTTATATGTATATGTATGCATATATGCATGTATGCATGTATGTATGTGTGTGTGTATATATATATATATATATATATATATATATATATATATATATATATATATATATATATAAGCATAACAAAATCTTTTGACTGGTCACTACATATGGCGTGTTTAACATTATAAAGCGGTAATCAAAAGCGTGTATTCATGGGTCTCAGAACGGACATTGGCTTGTAATATAAAGTGGTGTTTAAATGATAATCAAACAAGTGGGTGTTTGAAAGCTTACTAAAAGATGATTTTGGATATCATATTAATGAGTGTTCAATAGTAATCAAAATGATTATGTTGGATTGTATATCAACAAGTGTTTGTTTGATAGCAATACAAAATATGTTACGGATAGTTGTGTTTTGGTTATTAATCTGAATTGAGGATATTTGGTATTAAATCGTCAAGTGATTGTGCATAGCACTAAAAAAGGGTGTGTTCAGAAAATTCGGGTAGCATATCAAAACGTGGTTGTTGGATAGGAATTAATGCGGTACATTGGATACAACTAAATGGAGGACACGTGATAGTATTCAAAACGTCGGGTGTTTGCATGTATTGCAAATAGTGATTGTTGGATTGTAATGAAAAATTGGAATGGATAGTAATGATACAGCGGTGCTCTGGGTGTTATCGAAAATGTCAACACTGCGTTTCCTGTATAGACATAAAAGTTTTATAATAGTAAAACAAGCTGCAACATGATGATAAGTCCCCTCAGTACCACGGCTTTCATAAGTTTTGTTACACTCCTAAAGTGGAGATCTCATGTTATATTACCACTGAACCCAGCTGATTATGGCAGCCAAAACGGAATCTTCATACAGGTAATACGATCTCTATCAACATACCGATATCAAAGGAACACCTTGACCATGTCTCAGTGGAAGCGCTCCATGATGCCCAGGTCCCTACAGATCGTGGCCTTGCTGTGTCGCACGGGGATGCTACGCCTACGAGGAGTAGCTACAAGGCACCCGTGAACTCCCGGCTCTGATAAGCCTGCAGACTAGGTCACTAGATCAACCCATGCTTGTAGGTCCAACTGAGCGCATCGGTAATTCCGGAAGCTTCTTTGCTTTTGTGGAATTTGGCAGGCTTTTTGCGGCTGGCGGGGTACTCCATAGTCAGCACATGCACATACTTGTCAGTATGCCGCTCGGCCTTGTCGTATATTAGGAACAAGACAGTCTGGTACACCTCGATGAGGGTCGAAATTGCAGAAAAATGGCAGACTACATTGCGCGTCTCTGGGGCTTAAGTTTGCCTTGTGACATAATTTACGGTTCAGTGTTTAAAGCCTTTGTGATCATTGTTTCCGACGCAAGCATTATAACATTCGCCACCCCGTTCCAGTAATCCCAGGAAGTGTGGAATAAGGACGAAGACATGCTTCCCTCGCCGCACCAAGCGAATTTGGCCCTCACCTCGACTGTAACGATTATTCAGCATAGCCACTACCCGATGGCCGTTATACCATGGGTCAGTTCAACATTGATCTTATGCAAACAATGAGATGAATGCACCTCTCCAAAGTGGAGTTGCCGACGACATTCAGCTAAATATACTTGGAAGTAGTAAACGAGAGAAAGGTGCTTTGCCTCCTTCTACACACATCGAGACCATCTTGACAGGAAGCAATCCATGGTGTTTTCGAAATAGATTTCGACCTTCTCGGGTCATATTAAAAGATCTTTGTTTGCTCACACAGGCCACAACGTTGGCCTTGGAGACCACACGTCGGTCGCTGACTGTTATGATCTTTCGCCTGGAATGCAGGCACAATGGAACTATTTTTAAAGGTATAGCAAGCGTCTACTAAGTTTGGACATTCCTGGTTATTGCGCCACAGGGAGATTGAAAACCTCGATATGATTGGTTCTTACCTTCCGAACCGTGATGGTGTGTGGCCTGTGATGACTGTTTCCATGATCGAGTCATTGGCGCAGCTAAAATGGTACAGAAAATACATAACATGTACTTATACCTCATTATTATCGTTCTTCAAACTGTTCATGGAGTAAGTATGAGCCTGTACCCAAATCTCAACATCCAGCAATAATTTAGTCAGGAATATCAGAGTTAGAATCCATCCTGCGCCCAGAGCCAGATCAGAAGTGGCTTATCTAGAAGAATCAAACACGGTGCCGTCAGCCAGTTGATGGTGTGAGCAACATTATAGAGATCATATGCATGGCAGGCCTTATTGCATGTGTTACCCTACTGACCACTATGTTGTCGCAAATAATGCGGTTGGTGTTAAAGATTTTCCGGACTGTCCCTGATGACCGAAATCATCTACCTAATCATGTGGAAATTGAGAAATGAACGCACTCCGTACATCACTCTGTGATATTCGGGATCACAAACGCTTCTAAAAAGAAGTTCATGATTTTTTCTTCTTCTAAGAGGAAACGCTCGTGGAGTACGTCGATACATCTCAGGACATTTCCGCCACAATGAAGCTTACTCCACCGACTGAGCAATAGGGGCGCTATTCGCCTTCCCGTTTGTTGGTACCACCTACCAGTTTTAAAATCAAAAGGCATCAAATATATACAAAACGCATAAAACATAGTAGTATCATTGATCAGTGTATGGACTCTAAGCTAATTCTCTAGTTTCCAAACTTTGTTCGAGTCCTCTCAGTGACCCTTATTGAGCAGTGCCATATTTATTTTTTGTCACAAATGTAAGTGATTGATTGTTGTGATTGCGATGTTCTGCCCAGTTTGTTACAGTTCTAAACATGCATTGTTTACAAAATTTAAACTTCAAATGTAATGTCCGTTTCTAACGAATATAAACTATTATTCGTGTATATATGTAGCCATGATGTAAATAATAACGTAACCTGATACCTCACTTGGAGATCATTTCGATTTTTCAATCACACTGCACGGTAAAATACTGGTTTCACTATACTGTATTCCCAATTTCATGCCAGGTTAGGTGCTATATATATATATATATATATATATATATATAGTATAAACACTATGCCTGAATCTACCTCAAAGATTTCTGTTTGCTGTTTGGCGTTGATTACACACCCACAAACGTACACTCAAACCCATTATCTCCAACACAGAATGAGGCGTGGAATAATGTTTTCTACGCGTCTTTAAAACAAAAATCTCTTTTAATTGATATTCTGCTACATAATTAGATGGAAAAAAAAAATGATTGTGGACATTATAACGTGCTTTTTCTTTCACTGTATATCCAACCTTTCAATTAGTCTGCATCAGTCCTCATTTTGCTACTACTCGCATGAGAATGTTTACCACGGCTGCGAACATGTACCGTGAACATGTTCTTTGCGTTGGCCGTTCATGGTATGACAGCCATTTCCCTTTGTTTTTAATGCACTGTCCAAGGCACAATATTGTTGTTGAGAAAGGTTTCAAACAGCATAATGAAACTAAATACATCTAACATTTGAGGAAACGAAAGAACGACAAATCCAGACGGGATGGAAAGCATGTGTTTAATTTGGATTTTTAACATAGGTGTAAAACATGTTCAGTCGTTTCGTTAGATGTTTACAGTGTGGCAGCTTATAGTGATGTCTATCACATATGCATCATGCCGGAGACATATAGCAACATGTAACACCAGGTCACATTATCCAGGCCGACTAGGCATACAACTACCCTAATCATTTTCAATGTTGAATGTGCCCATGTGCAAACAGCCTTGAATGAACATGGGTGTCATCAGTCTGTATGCATCGCAATAACATCTAGAATAACTTTGAAGGAATTTATAACAATTCCAAAACTGTCCTTACGTCCAAAACGTTAAGAAGATGCTAGTAATTCCTTGGAATATATTTTTAATTAATAATTCATTCCTGTCAAAATATTGGAACACTACTAAGAATGGGATTATAGCTGAACTTTATGAATGACCTAATTTCGTTACTTCACAATGATATACAGACTGTCGTCCTATCAAGCTGTTAAATATGGAGGGATCTGTATATATGAATGTTATAATACAAGCAGACAAACATAAATTAGAACAGATTTCTCTGAGGTACACCAGTACCATGAATTAAAATCAAGGTAAACATATTTTGTACAAACGATCCTTTTCTTACTTTAATCCATAAACATGGACAATGATTAAGATATGCGAACTATTGTTTACAAACGACTATTAAATACTCAGTCTTGGAAAACATAGAGACACCCCCATATATATATATATATATATATATATATATATATATATATATAGAGAGAGAGAGAGAGAGAGAGAGAGAGAGAGAGAGAGAGAGACAGGATGCCTCTGGACATCTCGGTGGACTATTACAAAAATTGTGTGGCAAAATGTCTTTAGTGCACACTTTACAAATTATATCAGTAGTAAGAGTTATTCAAAATGTAAACAGATAAATAAATCGGAGACAAGGACTTCCACTACAAATGAACTTGTTTCAAATTGTATTCGAAAGCAAGTACGTCTACTTTAATACGATCAGAAATATATCAATATTTTATACCCATGAATAGCTAAGCAGGGTCATCAATACAATGCAGGCTTGATAAGTATTAAGGATACATCTCATGGACTGTGTTTAAAAGGCAGATTTATTCACTTGGGTGTTCTTTATTTTTCGGACAGAGACGTCCTGGCTATTAATATGTTTAAGCGATTGAAGTAGCAAATTTCTCGGTTTGTCTGGCGCGATAATATCAGCTGTTAGCTTTCATGTTCTTTTGTGCATATTCGCACAGAAAATTGCATTAGAACCATAGTTCAATTTCAAAGAAAACAGCGCTGACAACATTGAAGTATATGCATATTGTGGAATTTGTACCTAGTACATTTGCGTGCAAGACTATCATATTAAACTTTAGACCACTCAAGCGTCAAGAATAGCTATGGGTTCTTCTACATAGAGCAGTGCAAAAGAAATACCTAGTAATTTGCTCACGTGATTTATCAAATGTGTTTATCTTCCCTAATTCAGTAATGCACGGCATAGAGGATAATTAATTACAGACTATCTCAAGAAAATTCAGCGCGTACATATTTTAGATAGGTAATAAATAGGACTTTTAACACGTTTACAGCGACACCGAAACTGTCTCTAAAAAGCTTGAGTTTAGAAAATCTGTTAATTTTTTTCCTTAAAAGTTTTATATAGCCAAGTTAGAAAATCTTTCTGGATAATTGTTATCGGTCTTTTTACACCTTTTAAGTTCAATGTCAGGAATATCGTTACGAGAGTGAAGGTATTTAGTATATGATTCGCACCGATTGAGCAATTGATTCGAATATCATGATTTCATACGGCAAAATAATTCTTTCCTTTTTATGGAGCAATTTACGAACTTTATAACTTCAAATGCATTTACTAGAGCAATGATAAACATAACGTTCTGAGGAAGACCACATGGATATAGTCGATACTCGCCTGTCAGTATTTGGAAGCAAAGCTGTAATCCTAAACTTTCTTTCAAATTTTATTACTTCCACGGCTGTAGTTCTAACTTTATGCACAATAATTTCTCCACATATACCTTCTTGATAATGTGCAGAATCATGTTGATCCTAGTCAATGGAAATAAACTAATTATCCTTGTATGTCATGAAAACATATTAGTAATTTTGTTTGAACAGACCATCATTATATATGGCTAAGTTTTCACGACATTTGTAATTATACTATTTACAAAGGCATTGATCGAATCGTCGTCCACCTTCATGCAATACGACATGAAAAATGCACCAAATACAATCATAATATATACAACTTCCTTACCTGGATTTATGGCGACTTGATGTCCCAATATACTACACGTGATATATATTATTAATGAATCTAACATTTAAAATTACATTTCATATTTTAAAATTCATATTGGTGTAAGCTAATTCATCCAATGAAAATGAATGAACTCTTCGAAGAACCCATGCACCATAACCCTTCCGGTGGGAAATTAGTAAATATATCTTGCTATTAATAATATTCATTGTCGTAAACACATAAGGCAACAACTGTTTTTGGAATGAACACGATCTACATTATTAATATAATAACATATACTTGTGTAAAGTGTAAATAAACTAAATAAGGTCTAGATGATTATTACCCTTTCCAGTCATGACTAAATACTACACATAAATAAAATGAAATCACTAGATTTCTAAAAAAAATATACATGACACAGCCAACAGTTAGATTGAACTTTGTATTTTCTTTTTTATTTTCTCTGGCTTTTATGAGTTCTTACCCGTGGGCATCTGGTACAGAAAATAAATCTTGCAAACATCGGTAATCGATTGGTACTCTAGGATTAACATAATTGCAATCAAAATAGAGTGGTGTCTATGAAACGTGGTAATACTTATCTAGTTTGTCTTTATTTCTGTGTTGTGGCTTCCAATCACGAGCATGTCTTTCATCGGTACTACGAATATACGCATATGGAGAAAACGTAATATCTTGGAAGTTGCAGCACTGAGAAATCAAGCCATTATCCATCAATATTTCTTTCATACAAGCACGCATCTTTGTCCTGTGTCAGCTCGTCAAATCTTCTCTGGTACTCTTTCATTCCTTTCTGTTTCGTGTAATTCGTCCCTCATCGGTTATTTTAGACAAATATATTTCAACCTATAGTTGCTTGCTTTATATATTATACCGTTTTTGATTGCTTCTCCTATTATAACTGCTGTCTTAATTAATCTTATAAGAATAACATTAGTATACTGCCTTGATTGTCTGCTTTTTAATGATCTAGGTTTCATATGGAACCAAATACAAAACGTATTAGCAGTCAGGAACTTGCGAGATTAACAACTTAACTATTATTTCGTTTAATTTCATCTTATATATTTACACTCAAAAATTACCTTTATGATTTACTATTAAGACAGTTTGTTCAGTTAAAATAGAATGGTCACATTTAGCTGTTCAGTTAATATAATTAGAATGTTATATTAGAGAAAGATGAAATACATTGTGTTTAAAATTAAAAGAAAGCTACTTTTAGATGAAAAGTGAAATGGTTATTCCAATAAAATGGTGAAACTATTTGCTAATTTTCCGTAGCTAATAATAGCACAGCAGCAACTCGGGGCGTAAACATGTAAAAAGCAATCATAAATTATATATTCTGGTAGAGGAGCTGCTTGGCGTGTTTGGCTGATGGCTATGGAATTCGAATCAGCATCGTAGTATAAAACTGATCAAAGCATAATTGTCTGACAGATATATTGCTTAATATTTACTCATCTTTGGTACAAGAAAGAGCGACATCATTGTCTGGTATTCCTCACAGGCCTCTAACATCCGCCTATCAATATTTCTTTAATAATTAATAATCGCAATTATAATCATCGCGCTTTAATTCAAACGTATTTGTGTGTCTATATATATATATATATATATATATATATATACCATACTTACTTTTTCAGTTTTGCCGGTGGTAGCTGCCGAATATTGTCAGTACGGCTACTCAACGTATTCTTCATCTGACTACTCGACATACTGTTATCATGGCTGTTGTGGCTCTAAATATAGTGATTACAGTGATGTCTGTTGCACGTAAGTAATATATATTTTTACATCGGTTAGGGTGCTTATTAGATCAGCAACAATTTTAATAATTACGTCGACAAAACCGGTTTAATAGTTGCATCTAAAAGTACAAATGTAAAATTAAAGATGTTATTTTGCTAAAGAAATATGTTTTGAATTATTTTATGTAAAAAATGATTTTTATTTCAATCAATACATTTATGGCGCCGTCAAGCCTGATATCTATTTTGTTTGTTTAGCATAACTAAGTTATGAGGACCTTTTGAAATAGTATAATGCATAATTTGAAGAGCAGTATTAGCAATCGGTATAGATCTAGTTTATCAAAGCATTCTTTTATTGAAAACATTTCCAGTGGACTTTCTGGGGGCATCATAGCTGCGATTGTGCTTGTGTCCCTAGGCGTGCCATGTCTAGTGATAGGAATCATCATCCGCTGCTGTGTTGCCGCGAACAATGCTAGCAGACGTACAGGAACCGTAATCCAACCGGGGAGCACTGGTATTCAGACTGTTGTTGGTAAGTAATCGAATATTAAAATGATTACTAGTTAAGATCATGAAAGGCATAACAACATTATGATTAGTATCCAAAGATGAAATGATTACTAGTGATGAACAAGGAAACTATCGCAGCAGTGTATCCCCCAGGGGTGTAACATTGAGGGTACAAAAGAAAACCTTGGTGTCAAAACTTGGGGTCAAATAAAAAAATGTGGGGGTCAAAAGTGTACTGATACATTTTCATACGACTCTTACTTTTCAGCTTTAAATAGGATATTGCAACTTGCACAACATACTCTCTCTCTCTTTCTTTCTTTCTCTAAACATACAAATACACCAACATGTACAATTAAGAAATAAATGCATTGTCCAATCAAAGAATAATTGTATTAGTTCCTTTCTCTTTTAAGGTCGAACTTTTAGCAGTCTCTGAAGCAATATTATAGCCCAAAATATTATATATAAGCCAATACAAAAAGCTAAATCATTTTTTTAACCAAATTGGAGTTAATTTACTGCCTTTCATAAAATGTGTACTATCATAGGTTTCTCTGTACTTCATCCTAGAACACATTTATCCAAATATCAAGGAGAATAATAATTCATCTTCTTTCTAATAAGTTACACTTGAACTTTAAGATCTTTCTTTTATTGCAGCAAAAGTTAAAAACCACGAAAATCTGCAATAACCCGTTGACTTTGTAATCCATATAACGCATTTGTCTCTGCAAGTTTAATGATTGCTTTTTTGAGAAATAATGTCTTAGGTTATAATGTGTTCTCCAGATATCTTATGGCGAATGAGGGCAGATTTTTCAAAAATGATAAAATTCTGCCACGAAAAGATTATTCACTTTTGCAGTCTTTGCAATCACGCGATCAGAAGTCACACCGTTAATCATTATTATTTTCTCCATTTTTCATTAAAGTTAGATCCACAGTTACCCTTTTGTGTTCTGCTTCTTTCACTTTCTTCGCTAATGCTTTTTAGTGCATGACGCTTTAATCTGGAAACCACTTTCGAGTGCAACAAGCCTTCAGATTAAACGTCTAGATGGCAGCTTGCTGAGCTCGATGGAAATTGCGAGAAGCTCGCGAGATTAGGGAAAGCACTCCGCCATAACATTGCCTATGCTAGTCTGGTTCATTGTTTTATATCTTTCCTGCGTTGCACTTTACTATCCGAATAGAGGAGCGCAAGGCAGGGAGCAAAAAAAGCGGGGAAACAAACAATGCCTATACTCGAAGTATATAAGATGCCATACATCGTCCAATGCATTCGGTATTTAAAAAATCTTGATCATATTATGAAAATCCTTTGCGTCAAAAAAACGCACGGCTTCAAAATGCGTGCGTCAATTTTCTTCAGCGTGTGTCCCTGACGCGCAAATGTGCGTATAGGGAAACACTGTATCGCAGTGTTATTATTATTATTTGTTATTGTTTATGATGCAATGTTATCGTCTTCACGCATCAACAATTATTTAACATTTCATTATTTGCTCTTCAAAGATTCTAGAAATTCTGTTGTTGTCGAGAAAATTTAGGAAATAATTGCATATCGTATACATGATACCTGTTGGGATTATTTTCTTCAACCCTCCATGTATTCTACTTTTTTACAGCGAGATCAATGTATCATATTGCATTATTCATTATTGCCACGGTATTCTCCTTCAGCGAAAAAATATTGAATTGAGAATAGTAGACCTCTAGCTTTGTGTTTTAGTTTCTACCGCTTTTAAGTGGAAGGCGGAATGAGATGTATTTTTTTTTTTAAATGATGCACTTACTATAGATGATGACTACATTTGATGAATGACGTTTTGTTGCAATTACTTATCAAAATAATGCAAGGTGCCATGACTGAACAATTTTGATCATTGATGTCAATAAATGTCTAAGACCTATCATTAACATGCAATCTACATGGCGTTGCAACATGTATATGTTCAAGAAATATCAATGATATATAGTGCACTCGTCATTGCTATAAAACAAATCTAAAACATTATCAATAATATATTGTCTACACGTCATTCGTACAACTGGATTTCTGTGAACTATCAATAATACACATTCTACACGTCATTGCTACAAAAAAATCTCTAAGAGTGTAGAGAGATTCTTACAAAAGTAGTCATTTCAAGTAATCTTTATCACGGAGGTAAAATCATTTATATCCTCTGCAAGCCACTTTGGTGGAATAAGCTATTCAAACGTTTCGATGAGTCCGGTAACTTCTAATTTAAATGATAATAGTAAATCATTCGCATGAAATTTAAATTAAAAAAATACATTTTTAAAAAAAATCAAATTATGATACACTTCAATAAAATTAAAATCGCAATATAGTAGAATAAACTGTATCATGATTTGAAATGTTAGTTTGTATTATCTGAATATATTACATGTACATCGACATATGTTTTATTGTAGACAAGTCATTTAATATATGACGATCTTGAGTTGAATTTTTCTTGTTTTCGATTTTGTATGTTGTCCTACTTTATGTAACTGTTGTAATGAAACTTTTCTTCATAGTAACATTTCTAGACAAATAGCACATGCTTTTGTATTATGAGTTTTACTTGTAAATTGTTATCGCTGAATATAAATACAAACTCAGTGAAAGATGCGCATATGTCAGTTTCATCCATAATTACTTACATATAATTTCAGCTCTGAATATCATGTAATTTCTTGAAGCTCACCGTCAATAGCACGCATACGGTAATAATGGGGAATGCTATACTGTGCATGGTCGCTAATGTTGATTTACATAACCCGTTCGTCTTCGCGAGATACGCATGCACTTTCTTCCGAATACGTCCTTTATCTTTGCGCTACGCAACTCATGGCAGCACTCTTAAGGGCATATGATACCCGGCAGTTCGAAAAATCGGAATACTATTTGGACCGATTTT